>JAHTLZ010000019.1:7342267-7360462 GCA_023846285.1 Phrynocephalus versicolor | reverse complement strand
CTATCTATCTATCTATCTATCTATCTATCTATCTATCTATCTATCTATCTATCTATGATCATTAACTATTTCAATAACTCATACATTAAACAGGGAACTTAGTTTGACTTATAATATTGATCTAAAAATTTGTAGAAATCATGCCATCTTTCTCTGAAATCTTTGTAATCTCCACCTGGTTTCAGTAATGCTGAGATCTTGTCCATTTCTGCGCAGTATAACACCTTCATAATTAACTGGTTTTTGTCAGGAATTTTGTTTGCCTTCCATAGTTGTGCATACAACTTTCTAGCTGCTGTGAAAAAAATGGGTTATTACAATTTTTTTAAATCATCAATTCAATTCTGTCTTGTGGTGACCATTTCTAGGTAGAGAGTAATGTAATGTCTTTGAATGCTGTGAGATGTCCCTCAATTCCCTGTTCTCAATACTTGAAGCTGTCTTAATTGTACTGGACTGTATATTATCCCTCATTACTGTAAGCCAACTTGGATCTTTTTCCAAGGAGAAAGATGGGGCAAAAATACTCTAAAATAAAATAAAATAAAATAATAAATAAATAAATATATAATTTATTATTCCCTTATTCAGGGGGCACCTGGGGACTGTTCATCTTCTCCAAGATTACCCAGGCTGGCTCTTCTCCCTGGATACATGAGGGATTGAGCTCCATAGCTAGCTTTCTAACTCTGCAAACCATATACAGTGGTACCTCTACTTATTTAATCCGTTCTGAGTGCATGCTCATAAGTCGAACAACTCATAAGTACAGCAGCGGTATCTAAAAAATAAAATAAAAAAATTTAAACTTTTTTAAAAAAATCTAAGTAGAGCAGACCACAATGAAAATTTGTAAGGCACCATTTAAAACACCTATGGTTATCCGCTCTTAAGCCGAATTGCTCATTCGTAAGTAGGGGTAGAACTGTAGCGGTAAAACTAGCAAATTAGTCTACTCCACTTCCCTGGCCATAGTTAGACTAGAAAATTTCAGGAGATGGTTCTGATAGAGACAGTTTGAATTAGTTTTAAAAATTGCCTGTTCACATTTTGTCTAAACCATTCAGTTCTGTCTAACTTTTAATCACTTTGTGGGTCAATGCCTGTGACGTTATTGGATATACTAATGCTGCCAACACTAATTATTTAAGTAACTCCTTCCAGGTATTCGCCTAATGACACCTACCAGGTCGCTAGACACTTATATTTTAAAATACAGAGTCAGGCACCATGTTTATGGTTTGAAAACAAAACAAGATAAGTTTATTGGTTTATAATGAGATGTTCAGTATTGCCAATATAATTATGTATGATGTAATTATGTACTTTAATAAAGCATATTTGTGTGCATTCACTTATTGCTACCACGGTGTTTTAGTTCCACCAGATCCTGGTCAGTTACAAGACCTCTCTTTAAAACATTTGGCATTTAAGAGACTCTCAGCTAACTTTCAATGGACCGCCCCTTACACATCAGCTATATTGAAGCAGGGTTGTTCCCCAACCTCCCTCCACAGGAGAGGAGAGGAGGCAGTTCAAGAAGAAATTATTAAAATATGATATCCAAATTAGCATGGCATTAATAGCTGGCTGCCACTCCAATAGGATATACAAAGGGTTTTCCTCGCCTTTTGTAAAAGTGCCTTATTATTGTTCCTTATTAACTCACACGAGCTGAGACAGTTGTTGACTAAATGTAGACTGAACTTGCTACAGTCTAAAGAGATTCATGGATTTGTATCTAACAGAACAGCTCCTCCCAAAAACAACTGCCAGGATCACTCGTTCAAGCCAGGCGGGCTATCTGCAAGTACCAACCCAGATGGACGCCCAGAAAGTATCAACAAGGAAATGAGCCTTCTCAGTGGTCACACCTCACATGTGGAACCAGGTTCCCCAGGATATTTGCATAGCGCCCTCACTACAAGCCTTCAAGAAATTACTGAAAACCTGGCTTTATAGGTTGGTCTTCCCTGATTATTCTGTTTCAACCAACTTATATAAATAGGTTGCTATTATTTCTCCCTGCCTTATGATAATTTTCTATTTGTTATTTATTTATTTTTCCATTTGTTCTTATTTTGAATTGTTAAATCATTTTGATCTATTGTATTTGTGCTTATTTGCTTATTTGTTCTTTTTACTACTGTGAGTTGATTCTTTGGTCTGATTGATTAGTTTTTACTTACTATTTTAAGTAGTTTAATCTGTTTTTGTATTTTGTATATGTTTGTAAACCGCCCAGAGTAGATTTTTGCTAAATGGTTGGGGTATATAAATCAAATAAATAAATAAAATAAATAATTTTTGTCAGGAATGGAATTCTAGCTATTAATAGTTTCATGTAGTTTAGCTGAATTGGAAAAGCCCCAATGACAGCTATTGGACTTTGCATATAGGAAGAAATACGCTCATGCACATGACTTCTTCTGGTTGCTACATTCATCTTTTCCCTAGTCCTTTATGCGTAGGCTGCTATTCCCTAAAACAGCATGATTCTTTCATGGAGACAGGCAGTCACATATTGACAAACAGCTGCCGACACTGCCCTGCAGCACTTGCATGACAATCGGCTATTCGGAGTGACTGGACACACTAGTTAGGTCTCCCTGCATGTTTATCAATCCCTTTGCAGCCACTTCCTTGCCCTGATCTGTCAGGAGTCCTCTTTTGAACAACACGGAGAGGGTTCTGAGAACCAGGGAGCTGTCCCCTTAGAGAAGCCAGCCTTGCCAACCGTGTTGTGCTCTTTTATTTATTATTTAATTTATATGATTTTTATACTTCCCCATCTGACCAACGGTTACTGTGGGTGGTTGTTCACCAAGACAGTACCTTTCACTATTGCCCAAAACTGTGTGCCACCTGAAAACAGATGGCCAGCAGCCACGTGAAAAGCATCACCGTCAATCAGAATTGACTTGATAGTAGAATATTATTTAAAAATACTTGGCAGAGTTAATCAAAATTTATTACTATTATTCATTAATATTACCAGGCATACTGGTTCAATGTTTTGTAAAAAAAACCCCCAAAAAACACTGGTATTACATAACAGATACAAGTTTTAACTAAAAACCTAAGTATTAGAGATGGACATGAAATGAATTTTTAGTTTGTTTTGTTATCTTTATTCATTTCGTCACGTAACAAAACGAATAACAAACCTAAGATCAAAATCTAAATGAAACGAAACGACCAAGGAAAAATTGGTTCATTATGGTTTGGTTCGTTAATGGCAGGGCACAATGAAAAGAGCTGTTTTTAAATGCTTTAAACCAATGTGAAACACTTCAAAAATATCCTAAAAAAAATATGGCTGATTATAACTATTAAGTTGATGCCAGTGATTTAAAACATCTAAAAATTTGTTTTTAAAGAGATCTATTTTTAAGAGGACAAAATGGCTGCTGCATACTTTTGTTAATAGTGGTGAATCTGTGCAGAATGGCATTTTTAAGGTATAAAGATGTTCTGAATATAGTTAAAAACAAAGCGAAAATTATTTTTTCTGCCTGATAATACCTACCAGGGGGGTGAGGAGTGCTTAAAACATCCATTTATGTGTTTTCTCAGATTGCTTTTAAAAAATGTTTTCTTCCTGGTCTAGGATATGGGACACCTGCACGTGGTCAAATGGATTAAATCGCACAAAGCAATTAAAAACAAATAATGAACCAACGAACCAATGAAATGATTTTTTTCAAAAAAAATGGTTAAAAATGAAACAAAATGAAACGAAGCCTTAAACAAAACAAAATGAAACAAATCACATTTTTTTGGTTCGTGCACATCTCGACTAAGTATCTGTTAAATAGCAACATAGTATATGTACTGTTCTTAATTCTGCCATTTTTGACACTCTGTTGGTGCTATTTCTGGAATCTACAACTGCTTATAATCTGTGTAGAATTTTTTGGAAATTGTTCCAAAGTCCCAATGAAACATACCACCGGGGTATGTTTTATGCACATATGGATATATTTTGACTGATAGATATCTGTATTTGGTTAATTTTTCCACTTCTTTAGCTTCCACTCTGGCATCCCCTGGAATTGCAATGTAAATGATCCAGGCATTTCTTTCTTCTATTACTACTATGTCTAGTGTTATGTTCAAGGTGTCTATTAATTTGGTTCTGGAAGTCCCATAAGATCCTGACTTTGAGCCACTTAAATTCAGACCAGAGATCTTAGGGATTTGTAGCTGTTCCTGTGTTCCCACCCCCTCCACACTCCTGGCTGCTGTCTGCGTGAGGGGAGGGAGAAAAAAAAAAAGAAAAGAATGCCGCTCACCTCCGTTCTGCCGTCTCGCTCTGCTCCCAGCACTGCATTCAGATCTCTTAAAGGGGCAGGGGGAAAAACAACAACAAACAGAAGCAAGGAGAGCCTGGCACTCACTACGTTACATCCGCATCAGGAATTTTCACCCCCGGAGAGCAGGTACTTGAAAAGTGCACTGGGACATGCTTAGGTGGGCGTGGTCACACTTAATTTTTTGTAAACTCCGGAGCTGGTGCAGAAACAATTTTAAGCTCCGGATCTGGGAGCTATTTGCCGTGGAGTTTGGGGGTCATGTGAAAAGGCCCTTTGTTATTTTCTGACACCCTCTCTATCTGATGCTCCCATGGGTTTCTTTGACAGCTGGCAAGTTATATTTTTTGCATAATGACCAGTGCATTAATTTTGCTTCTTCTTGTTACTATTGTTGTTGTCGCTGCTGCTACTGCTATTTATTTATTTATTTGTTTGTTTGTTTGTTTGTTTGTTTGTTTGTTGGGTTTTTATACCGCCCATCTGGCAGGGGGCAATATAAAGGTTAGTTGCAGTGGCAGGCCACTTTGTTTGATATGCTGGTTATGAAACCTTATCTGGGTCTTTGAAGCAGTCTTAACACCAGCCTTGCCTCCTGATGCTATCCTCTGGTGTATTCCATCTCACCAAAATGATTCTCAGCACCTGATAGAGTACATCCTCTATCAAGATTGCATTTTTGGTACCATGCTTTGGCAAAGATAGCAAGTTGCTATCGAAAGCTTAGCTTACATTTTTTGTTTTAGAAGTGACCAATAAAGGTATCACCTAGCCTACTTTTGAATTTGTTTTTCTGGTCACAAAACTTAATCAATAAACTTTCTGAAAACTTTCTAATTGATACAATATAGACTGTGGGTCCTCTGATGACAATTTTAGTGTAATGATTTTAGTGTATGGCTTTTATTATTGTTTTGATTATTTATTGATATTCTATTTTAACTGTTTTAATACTTTTGATTGTAAGCCGCCCAAAGACCTTTGGGTAGTGGGTGGCATATAAGTTGTAAAAATAAATAAAATAATAAATAAATAACATTATATTTCCTGCCAGGATGAAATTTACTCCTTTTGGTTTTTATTTTCGGTGAGTATGTTTTTCAAATGGATGTTTTGATTTATGCAAGAAATATACACAAAGCATTTGCTGTATAATCATTATGACTATTTTGGAACTGCTGGCAGCAGTTTATTACAATCATTTATTTGTTATTCTATAGCACACTTTTTCTCCAAAAAGCTTCAAGTGGCATATACGTCTCACTATCCTCTCCTTGCTCCACAATCTCAACAATAGCCATTTCAGAGCAGAGTGGGGACATAAGCCCAAGTTTCCTGAATTTCTGGCCAACAGTCTAACTATCTTACACTGGCTCGCCAGCCCCCATTCCTTCCTCCTTTTTTTATTCCTCATTATTAGCAACTTGTCTTTTATTACATTTAAAGCTGCCTTGCAAGACATCCTGAATGTTGATTGGAAAAGTAGGACATAATTGTCCTGAATAAATGAAGAGCAATGAACTAACAAGTTTCAGAGTGTGGAAAGAGGATCATCTGGGAATGCTACTTTTTTTCAGGCTCTGCCAGTTCTATCAGATTCGGCCCATAATTTTACTTTGGTTCCCCCTCCCTCTCTGGTTCTTCTGATCTCTTAAAGTACCACCTGACGCAGCTCAACCCCCAAACTTTTCCTTTAAAAAAAACTGTTTTACCTGTACGCAGCCTCACTAAAGAAAAGGACACTGTTGACTATCTAGCTTCTCATTGCTTGGTTTTCTAGTTCACCCCAGATGTAAAACAAGAATTAAGATACCAAGGGAGAAAAGAGAAATATAGGGCATTGATTCATGGTTCTTGTCTGGCCATTATAACCTCTTTGTGTTAGAAAGCAGCCCAGTTTCATTTTTGTGACATTCTGTCCACAATAGGCACAGCTTTTCTCAACTCATCATGTCAGTGGTGATAACACAGTCCTTATTATCCAAATATTTACTTGCACTGGTCATGAGGTTTCCAACAAAGCAATGCAAGTCTGGAACAAAGAACAAGTGAGTGGGTTGGAGGCATGGTACAGTGGTAACCCAACTTACGATGCGCCCGACATACGGAAATCCCGAATTATGAGTGGGTTTCCATAGGGTTTTAACTGCCGCTGCCTTATGAGCAAAAGATAGGGTTTCCCCAACTTACGATTTTTTAAAACCTGTTTCTCCTGTGGGACTTTGGGTTTGGGAGGTTTTAAAATACCGGCACCATTTTCCTGCACTTCTCTACTGTGAGAAAGGTAGGTGGATTTTTCCTCTGTTATTTTTATATAATGTACTGTAATTTTTGTGTGTGTGTTTGCTGGTAGGGGGTCTTTTTGTTTTACAATTTTTAAACAATCTGCACTTTCCCCCTCGATCAGGCATGTTGCGGGGGAAAGCACAACTTGTTTAAAATGTCTTTGAGCCACCGAGCCAAACAGTTGCCTCGGTGGCATAAAGACTTTTTAAACCACCTGCCGCTTCCCCCCCACACACACACACACACCAGGTGCGTTGGGGGAGAAGCGGCAGGTGGTTTAAAACGTCTTTAGCCATGGGGACAAGTGGTGGCCTTGGTGGCTAAAGACATTTTAAACCACCCATCACTTCTCCCCCCCCCAATGCACCTGATTTTTTTTGGGGGGGGGGAAGCTGCGGGTGGTTTAAAGCAGTTTCCCATAGTAATGCATTGACCTCCATTCGTCTGGAATAGATTAATTGAATTTCAAGGTATTCCTATGGGAAATTGCTCCCTGACTTACGAGCTAATCGACTTACGAGGATATGTTTGGAATGGATTAATTTCATAAGTCGGGATACCACTGTATTTATTTCTTTATTTAATCTAATTGAAGCTGCATAGATGCCCTAAGCACATCTGATCTCGGCTGATTTTGGAAGCTAAGCAGAGTCGGCCCTGGTTAGTACTTGGATGGGAGACCACCAGGGAATACTAGGTGCTGTAAGTGCCTGGAGTACCACTCCTGTATTCCTGCCAAGAAAACTCCATGGACATGGGTCATGAAGACTCAGTCACGACTGTAACGACACAACTCTCTCTCTCTCTCTCTCTCTCTCTCTCACACACACACACACACACACACACACAGAGAGAGGGGGGGAGAGGGGGGGAGGGAGGCTATTTGTTTGCTTAGCAATCTTAACTATATTCTTCAATATTATCATGCAAATACCAATGGAGAGCTTAAGGTCAAGTGCACCATTCAAGGTTGGGTGGCCACCTCCTGAATGATGCTGTTTCCCCCTAAATGCCATCAGCATTCTTCGCAAACTGCTCCCGGATCGACCCTGCTTCCACTTCAGCGTGGCTTCAAAGACTCAAGAGGCTTCTTCCTGGAAGAAGAAAAAAAGGACACATTTAGAATGATCAAGTTAGACATGTGACCTTTTGAGCACTGAATGCAAGAGGTCTGATGCTATTGTGGCGGCTTTGGAAATTGAGGCATTACCTTTCAGCACAGAGACCAGAAAGGACTTCCAGTACCAAAGCATTTGTGTACTCATTTGTATGCCAAGTTAGTCAAAATGTGAGTGACCAGATTTGAAAGCCTAGGCTAGCTTTGAATACACCAATAAAAATGTATTCAGATGTTTTCTATAGATGATGAGCTGCCATCTTGAACCCCCCCTTTCTCTTTCTGTTTTCCTACAGAGGTTGAGTCCCTGAAACAAAACTACTGTATTTCTGTAGTTTAACCCTCTCCACCTGCCTCTCCCAATCAATTTCCCTGGACTCCCCCCCCCCTCCCCAACCAAGCTGCATGCAAATTTTGGTATTCTCAACTTATTTCAATGGACTGCTGTGCTCAGAGCAAATTCAACGCTCCTGTGAGCCCTGGGCACAAAATATAATAATTTGAAGGGGATTCCTCCATCTCCCTAACATCTCCCCTAAATAGGTCCACACAACATGAACAATGTAATATAGCATTAAATTAGGCTAATTTGCTAAAGTAATATTAGTAGCAGTAAATACGTAGTAAATAAGAAAGTAAAGAAAGTAAAGAAAGTAAAGAACTATATGCCTACAAGCAAGCCTTCAGTACTAGAAAACGAATTATTAGTCTAGCCGCTGTCACTAATTTAGCTAAGAATTGGAAACCCAAATAGGAATTAAATATGGATGAATGGTATAATGAAGTATGGAATATTGCCATAATTGATCAATCGACATGTAATTTAAAGATCAAGAAAGGAGAGTTAAAAAGAGGCATGTTTTATGTCATTTGGGGTAGATTTATTGAATATGTGCTTGTATAATAAAGGTAAAGTTCCAGCATAACAATCAGTTCAGTTCTGGAGGGGAGGATAATAAAGAAGAAAATTTCTTAAGCAGTCCTGCTGGTGGAGGGGAGCACTGTTTTTTGTACTTTGTATCTTTGTATTTTGTTCTTATGAGGCTATTTCAGACCAGGGTGACATGAGGTCAAAATGAACTATAAAATGGATGATTCGCAGGTAGCCTTCCCCAGAGAAAGAAAAGAAGTCCAGTTGTCATGACTCAACTTCCAGATAAGCTCACCTGGATGAGTGAGACTCGTCACAGATTTTTGTCTGGAATAGCTCCAGTATGCTTAGTCTCTCTTCATTCATTAGCATCTATGTTGTTGTGCAGAACATTATTATGAGCAGTTCTGAGAGTTCCCAGCATATTATTAGTGCAATGAGGGTAAACAGCCTAACCTGGTATCAGACCAATCAGTCACCTTTACCTTGTACTGCTAAAGAAAACTTACAGAAGGGTTGGGAAAACTCTGGTGCCTGGAAGTTGTTGAACTGCAGTTCTAGCCAGTTCTATTAGCAATAATGGACATTGTCATCTAATGAGATGAGGGGATTTCTCATCTAAGCATGCCTGGTGATATACAAGTTATCTTTCTACTTTACAGGATTTGATATGTTTTCT
The DNA here is from genome assembly GCA_023846285.1 of Phrynocephalus versicolor. NCBI lineage: Eukaryota > Metazoa > Chordata > Lepidosauria > Squamata > Agamidae > Phrynocephalus > Phrynocephalus versicolor. Next base: position 7,351,196 of record JAHTLZ010000019.1, on the reverse strand, counting down.
GCCCTTGTACGGCAATGTAATTGATACCCGAGCAATCAAGAAGTGTTTCCTGAAGGACAAGAAAATCAGCCTAGGAGTAAGCACCTTACCTATAGGCAATATGATAGTCTAACCTCTTGCCCTCTAGATGTGTGAAATCACAAGCACTGCATCATTCCTACAATGTGTGAGAGTGAGGAGGCCCTGAATACACTCCATCTGTGGGTCCAGGAGCAGATGAGTTGTCCGAGACTTCACCTGCTCCTGGAAGCAGCAACTGAGGGAACTATAGGGAGTATCTGTTATTTTTGATCAGCGAGAGAACATAGCAGGGGCTCCTCTCCATCGGCCAGGCATGGTGGCCGACATGGAGGAAATGACTCTATGAGCCCTCATGAACTTAAGTTCTGAATCACCTTAAAAATCACATACCACATTTCCAATCGCTTTTTCCGCAGAGCCCCCTTGGCCACGCCCCTTTTCGGCTGCTGTGTTGGTTTTTCTTGTGACGGCCACCAGGGGTGGTGTTTTTTAAAACCGATTTCTAGACCGCTGTTTGAAGTGATTTGGCTCAAACTGCGGACACCATGCACCGTTTTCCCCAGGTTTTCCCCTCTGTATGCCTTATCCTGCCACCGGAAAAGCCAAAGAAGAAATCCTCCTGCATTGTAATCATTTCTGTCGACTTCTCTGGTCCTTCTACTTCCTCTTTTGGGTACAATTTTGCTTTTTCTGGTCACAGAAGTAGGCTATCAAAGTCAATGCGCAACGTTGTAAGTAATCTAAAGGGAGAACCGGAAAATTAGCTACATTACTATGAATGGAAGAACAATGGCATGACGTTATCCTAAAAAATAATTTCCAAAATGGAACCAGATAATGGGAAAATGTCAGACTAAATTGGAACAAAAAGCGGTTTAGCAAAGTGCGGATGGGGTAACCGGTTCTTAAGAAAATGCCCAAGTGCAGAATGCTGAATCGCTTCAGCAACCACGTGACTGGGGGAGGGCAAAAGGTGATTCAAAACAAAAAGCGGTTGCTGTTTGAAGTGCGGTACCGGTGAGAACACCAAGGAGATGTGATCTTTCACAAGAGGGAATATGCCAGGACTTGCAAGTCCTCTGCTCACTTTCATCCAGACTTGGCTGCCTCAATTGGCTAAAGCCCTCCAGGTAAAGAGTGTAGTAGTGCGGTCTGTGTTGGATTTTACGAAAACTAATAATGTGAAACCTGCCATGGGATGGGATGGAGATCGCCTTCTTGTATATGCCAGTTCTTTCTTCTCTGTTAAAATTCTTTATGCTCTACCCCAGTGCCACTCAATCAAGCCATACCCTCAAATGATCTTTAGCCTCTGAATTGCGAGGGCCCTTATAGATATCAGCCAAGAGTCAATGACACCAGAACTGCTGTGCTAACTTCACACCCTCTCCTTCCCCCGGGTTGCCTTCACCTGTACCTCTTCATGCCATGGCTCACGTCTAGTCAGTTACAGGCTGGCGCAGTGCAAATATTTGGGTGATCTCTCAGGGTACACTGCCCTCCAGGTGCTGGAGGCCTGGAGCTGGGGGCAAAGGTTTATCATCCGATAGCAAATAACATGAAAACAAGGGGGAAAGGGCAGATAAGGAATGTGTGGGGTGGGTGGAGGTAGAATAGATAGTACAGAGAGAGAGAAAACAGCTTTGCTATCAGTTGACATGAAAGTCAATACAGAGCACCAATGGGAAACACCATTGGTTACCAAAATGGACAAGGCTACCCGACCTAAAGAGCATTGGAAATGAAGAATCCCATAGGGTTTAGTTATCCCTTTCTCCTCTCCGAAATCATAGACAGAGCTGTGACATGAGGTGGGATTGTGTTCTTCAAGCATACCTCCTTATCCTCACAGATCTTTCCCTGTAGGTTCCCTTTTGGACCCTGCAGCGCCAAAATAATTTCTTTGCTTGGTTTCCATGGCTTCGAAGACTAGGACTGGTTTCAAACTACAGGCAAAGAGATTCCATTCAAACATTGGAATGAATTTCCTGATGGCTAGAGCTGTTCAGCAGGGGAATATGCAGTCACGGAGGGTGGTGGAGTCTCCTTCTTTGGAGGTTTTTAAGCAGAGACTGGATAGCCATCTTTTGGGGGTACTGTGATGGGGGTTCCTGCATGGCAGGGGGTTGGACTACATCAGTGGTTCTCAACCTGTGGATCCCCATATGTTCCTGGACTGCAACTCTCAGAAATCCCTTCCAGCACAGCGAGTGGTGGAGGCTTCTGGGAGTTGCAGTCCCTCTATGATTCTATGATTCTAAGTATGTGATGCACATTCTACTTGTGTCTACCCAGGAGTAATTCATAAGGCAAAAGCTTTAATAAGAGATCATCCAAAATTGCAAAATTCTTCATAAATGCGGTGGAATGAACTTGAAATTATTGTTGTGGATGATGTTTAGTATGGGTGAAAAAACAAAGACAGATATGTTCATTTCGGGGGGAGTTGAAGGAATTAAAAAAAAATAGGAGTCTGGAGATGAAAATCTCTCTGTGCTCTTTGAACTGCTAGCTCCCGGAGCTCCTTGCCCTCTGAAGATGCCAGCCACAGAGACTGGTGAAATGTCAGGAACAAAAACATCCAGAACATGGCCAAGCAGCCCATAAGAACCAAAGCAGCCATCAGATCCTGGCCATGAAAGCCTTTGAGATGACAAGGCCAAGCCAGTTTGCTACAGAAGCACCATAGTCAGCCTCCCAGTCCTCCCCTCCATACATGCCACTATGTGGGAGACACTAGCGATGTCTGGGTAGAATTCAGCCACTAGACTACTGCACCCTTTGGATGGCTATTGGAAGAACCCATCTCAAAAACTCGAAGAGCTGGGGCTGCCAGGCATGGTTGGCAACCGTTGGAACCATGTCTGGCTCAGGATAAGGTTGCTTTCAATGGGAAACAAAATGGGACCGAGTGGAAGGGCACAAAAGCTTCCAAAAATCCTCTGTTAAGTTTATAAGAACATTTTCTCCCATTACAAAGCACCCTCCTCATCCTCTGGGGTGTTTATCACTCTCTACACTCAGCCATGCAATTGGCTTATGTACTTAGCGGCAGTTATCATGGGTGGCAATGAAATAAGTGGCAGGTATCAAAGTTCCAAGGCGGATGGCTGACTATAAATATTGGAGAGGGGTTGGAGCGGGGAGTCACATGGAGAGCATGAACTTTCCCTGTCTCTTGGATGTGCAATGGAATTAGGGGAGATTAGAGGAAACAGCAAACAGCAAACAGAACTCCCCTCAGCCACATGTGTTCAAGCACAGTAACGGATGTAAAGAGCGCATCCTCAGTTTGGCCGTCACTGGGATGTAGCTGATTTCCAAGTAGTCCCACATATGTTACAAGACAATCTGTCACAGCTTCCCTAGATCCAAAGAGATGCTGCATCTCCCAGCTGTATAATGTGCAAATGCTGAGCAGCTGGCGAGGGAGTAAGGGTGATTTAATGCAATTCCCCGCACCCATCTTTCTCACCACTGCCACGGTTTTGCTAAAGGGCCTGTGTGGGGATGACATTGTGAAGCGCCTTTGACATAGGTGAGGGAAAACGTTTCTTTTTCACACAGTTCTATGTGGGTCAGATTAACCTCTCCTGGGCAGGATTCCCCTAAGCTGCTGCTGCTGCTGTTGCGGCTGTGTCTCTGCTCATCAAATGGATCCGATTGGAAGCACCAAACCTAAGAGGAAAAACAGAGGTGCTGCTGCTTCTGATTTCGTCTCCTCATGACCAGCAGTAGCAATATGCAGAAGATATTTTTTTTTATATTTCTTTCATTTGGAGTTATTTTGGGAAGCCCTTCTTTCAGTTTTATGTTCTTTCAGACACAGACCGATCCTTTTGGTAAAACCCAAAGTGATCATACTAGAGATGGGCGCAAAGTGAAAATATAGCGTTTCATTTCATTTTTGTCTTTGTTTTGTTACTAATGAAATTGTAAAAGATTTTCAGAAAATTATTTATTTATTTATTTATTTATTTATTTATTTATTTATTTATTTATCGCCCATCTTCCCGGAAGAACTCCGGGCAGTTAACAGAGAGGGCAAATCAACCTGATGAAACAATACAACAATCAACACAAAGAAAGGAAGTAAAGGGGGGGGGGGAATGGGAATACAAAATATAAAACAGATGGGCAAAGTAGTCAAAAGATCATCAGCAAGATGGTGAGGAAAAAAGAAGTTGAAGGTTGCCCAATGCCTCCTTGAAAAGCAAGATTTTAAGAGCTTTTTTGAAGATGGGCAGGGACTTTGCAACGTGCAACTCACTCGGAAGATGGTTCCATAGCGAGGAGCCAGAAATAAAATGAAACAAAATGATGTGTAATGCTATGTCTTGCCTGGGTCCTAGAGGCACTCAATTTGGTGGGTAGCTTCCTTGGACTCTTCCCTTTAAGCCCTCCAAATTTGGAGAGTTTTGGGATTCAGGGGGCTGATTTATTCAACTCCAAAAAGGGTCCCCCCAGCTAATGCAAAATTGCTGTGCAGCTCATGGCAGAAATAGGTTAAACTAGCAGGAGAAATAATTACAAAACAAAACAGTTTCTATCATTTCATTTCATAATGAAACAATTTATTATATAACAAAATGACAAAACAGCATTTTGTCTTTCATCTTTTGTAACAAAACAATTTTTATGTAATGAAATGACAAAACAGCATTTTGTCTGTCATTTGGTGCCCATCTCTAACTCATACCTTTTGGGTTCTTGTATTTTTGGATCTCCCATGCTGGTTTCTACTACTATACCAAATGAAGCCCTACAGAACCTTCAAAATGAGTCCAAAACAAGAGGGACAGGACAAAGAAGGCCACAACACAGTGCACTGGAAAGAAAACTCCATCACCCATAAACAGACCTATGCAGTCACTAAGAGCCTTTTCACACGACCCCTAAACTCCGCGGCAAATGGCTCCCAGATCCGGAGCTTAAAATTGTTTCCCCACCAGCTCCGGAGTTTACAAAAAATTAAGTGCGACCACGCCCACCTAAGCGCATCCCAGTGCACTTTTCAAGTACCTGCTCTCCGGGGGTGAAAATTCCTGATGCGGATGTAATGTAGTGAGTGCCGGGCTCTCCTCGCTTCTGTTTGTTGCTTTTTTTGCCCCCCCACCCCTTTAAGAGATCTGAATGCAGTGCTGGGAGCAGAACACAGGAACAGCGACAAACCCCTAAGATCTCTGGTCCGAATTTAAGTGGCCAGCGGATCTTAGGGGTCATGTGAAACGGCTCTAACAAAGCTTTAACTTTCACATTTATCAACAGATCGTGACCTTTACCATTCTTTATGTATTCACCAGCAGAAACCAACACAGATGAGAAAGAGAAATCACTGTCATGATAATAATTAGAGATGGGCACAAATTAAAGAATTAATTGCAGAATTCATCAAAAACTACTTATTCATTGCTTTACATTCATCTGAATCTATGCCCCTGATAAATACCAATCAATGAATTTCAGTGATTTTTTATTTGATAGGCTATCACACACACACTCACACACATCAGGAACCCTGAAACACCAGAATTCCAGGAAGCTCCCCTGTAATCTCCTTTACATTGTCTCCAAGTTTGGAGAAGATTGGATTTCCAGTGTCTGAGTTAAAACACCCACAAAGAGCGTCCACCCAGGAAAGATCCCTTGAGATACCTAGAGACAAAAAATCTGCACAGAAGCTTCCGCTGATGTTCCTCCCTCCAAGTTTGATGAAGTCCAGGTTTCCCCAAGCCAATGGCTAAGTGGCACTTTCCTGGGGTAGGACAGGTGGGGCAATTTGCAACTGCATATCTCAGATGTCTGAAACCTAATCTTCACCAAACCAGGAGGGATTGCAGAAGAAGGTTGGGAATAGCTTGTCTGCGGTTTTGGTTTCTAGGTCCCTGCGGGGAGCACTTTGCTTTGGGCTACAAAACTCAGACATCCCAAGCCCAAACTTCAACGAACTTGTAAGGCTTATAGGGGAGAGTCAGGGGAAATATTTCTGCAAACACACACGAATTAAAAAACACACCAACATCAACACGGAAAATATAGGGTTGAGAAATGAGCTACATCCCTGGGACAGCCAAGCTGAAGAGATGGCCTTTCCGTCTCTGTCTATACATGTGTGGCTGATGCTTCCGCCCCCACCCTCTATCTCCTTCAGTTCCATTACAAATCCAAGAGGCTATCCCCACAACCGCTTTGACAGCTTCGGTCCAGGAACACAAGCAGTAGCATACCAGATAAAGGAAAGCACTTGCATTTCATATTTCTCTGGAGCGTTATAGTCTGTTCTTTGGGGAAAAGTCTGAGCTAAAAGAGGAATGGAGCATGTCTGCCTTTTCTTTGTCATCTGTTATCATTTTCCATTTCCACTGAGTGGTCTTTTGCTGTGTATATACCTAGAATATCCTTTTGGTTGCATTTAGTTTATCTAGCTGATCTCATCTCATTCTCAGCTTTTGCCTTCCCAATTCCATCCTTGCAGTTTCTTTGTACTTGCCCCTTTTTGTTTTCATGTCCTCTCTGAGTTTTTTGTGAAGCCACACTGGAATTTTTCACTGTTTCCCTATTTCCCCCATCCCCTTGGAATTGCTGGTGCCTTGCCTTTAGACTTTCTTTTTTTTTCTTAGACTTTTTTCTTTTCTTTTTCTTTCTTTCTTTTTTTCTTTAGACTTTCTTTTATTTCTTAGACTTTTTTCTTTTTCTTTTTCTTTTTCTTTTTTTCTTTTTTTTCTTAGACCTACTTATCCTTGTTCTGAGTTTATTAAAATTGGCTTTTAAACATTTGATTATAGATATAGGTGGTTACTTCACACCCATTTTGTCTCTGTGAATGTTGTGCTTAGGAGTGGCACAAAAAACAATGAAGCAGCATTTAATTACATTTTTGTTAAAACGAACCATTTCATTTCCTCTGTAAAACGGCTCCAAAGGTTTTAAAAAACAAGAAGTGCCAGTGGCCCGTGGGCCAGATGGTCAGCATGAGCATAAAAATTAAAAATTAAAAATTAAAAAAAAGTGCTGACCCAGCCTGCAGGCCAGCTGGTTGGTGTGAGAAAAAATATAAAAAATGTAAAAAATCAAATAGTGCTGACCTGGCCTGTGGGTCAGCTGGTCAGCGTGAGATAAGAAAAAACAACAACGCACCAACCCGTCCCATGGGCCAGCTGGTTGGCATGAGAAAAACAAAACAAAACAAAACAAATGGAATATGAAATTAATAATAAATGAAACAAAACAGGAGGAGGACCAGGAGACAGATATCTAGTCTCATGCGCTCCCAAACACATCTGGTGGGGCCACTGTGGGATACAGGAAGCTGGACTAGATGGGCCTTTGGCCTGATCCAGCATGGCTCTTCTTACGTTCTTACGTTCTTATGACAAATGAAGACCAAAATGAAACACCATTTTGCTGTTTTGTGCCCATCCCTAGCAGGGACACATCTTGCCTCCAGAGAGCACCTGCAGAAAACCTGGAGAGAAACCTGGAGCTATAAGCTGTTTCATCAAATGGGTAAATCAAAAGCTGAGCTTGTAACTTCAAAATAACCAGTAGTTGTTCTTTTGTAAAATGATGTATGTGTCAATTCTAATGTTTAAGTTTCATGTTTCCTTCTACTGTCCTAATGTCAGATAGAAGACTAAATGAGCCACAGCCCAGAGAACCTTATTATTCTCTGTTCCTGGAACCAATAGGACTCATCCTTTTAATGTACAAACAAAACATACAGATGCCAACACCCCTTTGGTGTCCTGATGGGGATGAAATTGGAAGGGTGGGGTTAAGAATGGATCAGGCCCGTGCATACTTCACTAAACAAAAACAAATGGACCCTATGGTAAGATTTTTCTGCAGTGGAGATCCATTGTTTCACAAAACATGGCCTGAAATACATTAATCTCATAGCTCAATGCAAGGAGAGAGACCATGACAACAAAGGTTCATCTTTCCTTGGCATTTCCCTTCCCACTTCAGTGCATTGAAAGTTTGTTCTTCTAACTGATTAATTCTGTTAGTAGGTGGTGTGCTACATTTGTTTGAAATGCCTGTAGTGGTTTCATCCAGAGCATCTGACATGACATAAACCAGAAGCCACAGCTGGCCGTCTTCTGTGGAAGCCAACTTAAAATTCTACAGGCATCCTCTCATCCAAAATTGACAAGACTGTAAGAAGCAGATGGAGGTGTTGTGAACCTTCACTGCACACTTTTAGGCATTTCCTAACTGTGTACATTATTAACATTTCATCCAATTTCATCCAATAATGGTTTTATATTTCACTGCAGGATACTCCCTCCTCTTTTTCTGAGATAATTATTTAATGTGTCTGTTAAGTATTAAGTATTATTTTACTTAATATATATCCTTCTCTTTTACAGATATCCTAAATATGACAGTCCTTGCCTTCAGACTTCAAAAGACGGGACACAAAAAGAAAGGTGATGGGAGGAAGAAGGAGGGAGTGAAAAAAATATAGATTTAAACTTGGTCCGATGGCGGACTGAGGATATTTGTCCCTGTTTTCTAATCTCAGGCTATATTGGAATCTGGTCACGCAAGCATGGTATCCAGTGTGGAGTCAGGTGTAATCTTCCTTTCCTAACTAAGTCCCCTCTGATGCTTAAAACATTTTTTTTGGAGAACAGAAAGCACTTGAGAAAATGTTATAGGCATCAGAGAAGGTTGTATGGGGAAGGGCAGGGAGGGACAGGACCTTTGATGCTATTCTGCTACATCAGGCCTAATCTGAAAAGAGAAGGAATCAATATGTAAACCGTGTCTTAGAGAAGATATAGATTAGTGGCTTGGCATTATTGCCAGTGGCCATTTGCTGTGGGGGGGGGGTCAATGTATTCCAATGATGAGTGGAAGAAGAAGAAGAAGAAGAAGAAGAAGAAGAAGAAGAAGAAGAAGA
>JAHTLZ010000019.1:7293715-7342257 GCA_023846285.1 Phrynocephalus versicolor | reverse complement strand
AAGAAGAAGAAGAAGAAGAAGAAGAAGAAGAAGAAGAAGAAGAAGAAACAGTAGTAGTAGAGGTGGTGGTGGTGGTGGTGGATACATTTGGGCAAGTACTGACTGGGGGCACCAGGTTTTTCACATCCTGTCCCTTATACACATTAGTAAGTCACAACTAGAGCAACCCATTGAATCAGTGAGGATTTTGTAAGTCATCTCAACTATAAGTTCTATTGATTCAATGGACAGCCTCATGGCGCAGTGGTTAAATGCCTGTACTGCTGGTAAAACTGTGCTCATGACCTGGGGTTCAATCCCAGGCAGCAGGCTCATGGTTGACTCAGCCTTCCATCCTTCCCAAGTTGGTAAAATGAGTACCCAGCTTGCTGGGGGGCAGGAGGGCGGGCGGAGCCAATGTGTAGCCTGCATACTGTAATTAAAAACTGTAAACTGCCCAGAGACTACTTGAAGTGGTATGGGGCGATATATAAGCAGAACACTTTGCTTTGATTTGATTTTGTGTAGTAGCAATTTAATAGTCTAAGCAACAAGATTTCAGCCACTGTTTGGTGTATGGTTTGGGTGCCACAGAAGTGTCTGCCTAAACTCATAGCAGTAAACCTCCCTGTCATTTTGTCTAAGGCATGAAAAAGTCTTTCCTGTGTCACTAACACCACAGTTTTATCTGTCAGAGGATCTATGGATGAGTATCAGCTGGGCAACAGTGCTCAAATGATGCGGCATGACTCACAGAAGTGCAGGCCTCACAAGAGGCAGCTGGTGGGGGTGGTAGGAAGGAAGCCAGTAACACAGGATTTGTGATTTGCCAGACACATGAAATAAAATAAAATATAAAACAAAACAAAATAAGGACTGTCCATTGTAAAATGCTGTCAGTATATTTAGCATCTGTTCTTGAACTCCGCTGAAGGAATCAGTCTTTGTAGGAAGCAGAAACTCAAACAGGCTGAGGTTTTTTCTAGTTCAGGTCAAACACAACTCCATTTAACATCTGACAAAACAAGACTAGCCCATGAAAATATATCACTAGCTGATGGAACCCAGAGGTGTTCTTTCACTGACAGTGACTTTGGAAAAGAAGCAATAATGTCTCATGCCGTGCCCTTGACTCACCCTGTATCACCTAACACTCAAGATTTCCCCATCACTCACATTGAATGAGATAGTCTCTTTCCAGCGTGACCTTCATCAAAGGGCGTAAGAGTACTAACTGGACTAAGCACTTCAGGCTAGGTCAAGCTGATGGATTCTCATGGAGGTTCTCCCTTTGGTGGTGAGACTGATTAAATGGAATTACAACCAAGACAGTGAGACAAGATGTGGTTTAAGATTAATTACCCACCACTTTTACCTCTCAGACTTGATCCTAGCTTTTAAGTTCTTTGGCAAGTCACAAGCCAAAGGTTTGGGTCTAAGAGAGTTGTAATTGTACAGCGTATTTTGAGGTGTGTTTGGGCAAACCATTTGGTTTATTCCATTGGCCTGAGATGTGGGTTGTGATGAATATCCCTTTTTAAAGACTGAAAATCACATAGGTTCACTTGCTAACAATAAGTGTATAAGAGAATTCAATTTCCATAAACTCATCATGCAAAGCACATAAGTGATGATTCATCTCTGAAGACAAAACCCATAGGGTTACCAAAGCATATACAAATCTCAGGAAACTACTACTGTTTTGTGACTCTCTACATGGGAAGACAAATCTCAGTTTGAGAAATAATGGAAGAGAAAAATTAGGATCCACCAGCAATTATGGTGACCCTGCGAATTAGTAACGTACAAAAGATAGCCCTGCTCAGATTAGTCCCAGCTTAGCAAGGGTTGTTCCATGTGTCATAATGAGTCCAAAAGCATGTGTCTACTACTGGCCTGCCCAAAGTCCGGCCCGGGGAGGCCAAATCCGGCCCGTCAGGCCATTCTGAGTGGCCCGCAGCTAGCTGGCCCACCCCTCCCTTCCCCTCCTTCACCCACACATTCCCCTGTGGTGGCCACGGCTCCCTGTGCTTCCTTTGGTCCACCTTCCTTCTTTCCTCCCTCCCTTGGTCCTCACCTCCCTCCCTCCCTCCCTCCCTCCCTTGTTCCCCACCTTCCTTCTTTCCTTCCTTCCTTCCTCTCTTGGTTTCCACCTTCCTCCCTCCCTCCCTTGGTTCCCGCCTTCCTTCCTGCGGGTGGGGTTGCAAGGGATCAGTGAGTGGGACTTATGGGTCAGTGGGTGGGGCTTGCAGAGGGGTGGCAGGGTCGGGGAGCAACTGGCCCCTGACACATTCTCAGCCACCAAATCTGGCCCTCCTTACAAAAAGTTTGGGCACCCCTGGTCTACTAGCTCCCTCCCAAGTGACCTCTTCTTACCTCTAGGTTTTCTGCATGCTGATGCATGACTATGCTGATGTCTCTGCACAGTTCCTGATGCACCATTTGGACCAAAGAAAGCAGTGGGGCACCAGCATCATATGTCCTCATCCTTTTTGTTGCCTTCAGCTCAGGCAGCAGCAGAGAAAGGTCTCACAGAAATCTTCTCATCCCCAACACTTGACTGTCTTCTCTCTGTGGCACCTCAAGGGCCACCTTGTGTTTCAAGGAATAGGATGTCAGTGACATGTCAACCATATTGTTCATCACACCCTAGTTGCAGGCAATGCAACCAAAAAAATCTCACCCCATAACAGGTAGTCAAGATAGGTAAATTTATATAGAAAATGAACTAAGTGAACTAGGAGCCTCGTGGTGCAGTGGTTAAATGGCTGTACTGCATACCTGTCAAGTTTTGGATTTGAAAATAAGGGAATTTTTTCCGACACCCACTGTGAGCCATCCCACCACCACAACCAAGCTCCAATATCTCTCAAATAGGTGTACAAACTATGCTTAAATAAAATCTGAATATCATGCCCTAAAGCTATTCAATGTACAACAAATGGTGGGCAGAGCAGGAACCGATGCATCTTCACCCAGCATGGGCTGGCCAGAAGGGAAGCACGGAAATGAGATTGAAGCAACCAAGGAGGAGGATTAGGTGGTGATTGGCAGTGAATGCTGTTCTCCGCAGTCCCGCCAGAGAGCCAATTTTGACAGGTCTGACCTGTCAATTTCAGCTGTCTTGTGGAGTTGTGGAGAGCCTTTGGAAGTCAAATTTTCTGGTTGTTGAAGCAATCGCAATTCAAGGTATCGCTGTATAGATAATTTAGTTCTTTACCTTCCTGCCATGTGGTTGTTCAAATGAGAAGAGGAAAAAAACATTTGGCAATCTTAAGTAGTACTGCCACAAATATGCCTGAATAGGTCAAATAATACAATGCACAAGCTATTTAGAGCAAAATGCTCAAAGTTCTTTGCCTGGGTGTCATCTCCTATAGTTGAACTAAAACAAAACAAAACAAAACAAAATCTAACATTTATCCAGAAATGTCTGAATTTTAGAAAGCTCTTATAAAAATGAACCAAACAAAGTTCTCATCCATCCCTATCAAGAAATGTACCATAGCAAGCCACCTGAGGCAGTATATGCAGGCCAGGGTGCAAGAGGTAATGAATCATACAGGAAATCTCTGCTGGATGAGATTGTCTAGACACATTGGTGCCAGAAAAGCATGGATAGGGGAGTATACTTCTTGGAAGTAGAGCAGGAATGGGCAATTGTGCCTTTCAGATGTTGTTGGATTGCGGCTTTCATGAACCACTGCCATTTTCTACACTGATAAGGGCAAAGCCATCTAAATTTGGATGGCCACATTGTCCTCCATCTGTCACATTAAAAGGCTGAGGTTCGTTCTGTAGCACCTCTGGTTTAAAAAAGATCTAGGAAAGCAAAACTGGCAAAGGGCTCAGCTTAACACCTTGGAGAATTTCTGCCCGGCAGAAGAGAGAGCACTTTAGAGGGACAGAAGCCACTTCACCATCTTTTTGATGTCATCGTTCTTGAAGTGGGAGATGACATCTTTGATCAATATTCCATTCTTGCTGCTTCATTCTCTTGATGTTTCCTACAACCCCCCATGAGGTACATGCTTCCTAGGATGGGTAACCTGCTGTGGTTTAATTGCACAGCCCACCAAAAAATGACCCCCTTAAATCACTGGATGAGTGCAATATATTTTCTTCATCAACTGAGGAGTACTTATAGATTTTGTTTTGTTTCAGAAGGGGTCCAGTTCTGAAACAAAACATGGCAGCCCAACTGCCGTTCAGTACCAGGACCCACCTTCCAGAACGAATTCAACCAGTCTCTTACCTTGTTTTGGGTTGTGTGGGGCTAAACTCTAACCAGGAAGCAGTCTCTGACATGTCATCTTTCACTCTCCCTGGTGCTGTCCAGTCAGACAGGGAGGTGGGATAATGCATATCTCTGCACAGCTCCTGATTGGCCAGACCCAGGGAGAGTCAAACACGATGCTTCAGAGGCTGCTTCCCCTTGGAGTTTAGCTCCATGCAACCCAAAACAAGTAAGAGAGTAGCTGATTTTTTCCTGTAAGGTGGGTATCAGTACCAAACGGCAGCACAGCTGCCTTGTTTTGTTTCAGAAGTGGACCCCCTCTGAAATGGGGTTCAACTGGACCCTAACCCTAACCCTAAACCTCATCATCATGGGAGAAGAAGAAGAAGAACAAGAAGAAGAAGAAGAACAACAACAAGAAGAACAAGAAGAACAAGAAGAACAAGAACAAGAACAAGAACAGGAGGAGGAGGAGGAGGAGGAGGAGGAGTGGCTGGTCCATTATTGGTTTGGGCGCTGTTCAACCTTGTCTTTAGTTTTGCCTGATAGGGTCCCCACTTGATTATCATTGAGACAATCTTGCATACATTGGAGGGGAGCAGCTCTAGTCTGAATGCTGCACTTCAGAATTACTACACTACCTGCACAGATCACTTCTGTCCATCCTCCAAAGAGTGCAAGGAGTCCTGCTTTTTGAGACACCTGCTGTCCAATAACAGCTTTAAAGCCTCCCTTTCTCATCTTCTTGCACAAAGCCTTTTGTCTGAACATTTTTTAAAAAATTGTTGACTTAATCAAGCCAGCTGACAGGTAATGAGCCAGAAAGCCAGGAGTTGTAAGTTCTCGCCTGATGCTAATAACTGCTGATCACAGCTCTGGATGCTTGCCGTCCACAAGTTCTCAAAACAGAGAGCAAACATGGCAATGGTTTCCCTGCTAAATGGCAATGGAGATGGAGATAAGCTGAGGAGCATCTCTGGCAAGCATGGAGGAGCATTGCTGGCAAGCCTGCAAATTCCTGCACTCCTTCTGATGACATTCAGGGGAGGGGCATGTGTAGTTTGCTCCATTTCCCCTACTGGGGTGCTGGGGAGCCCTTGAAGGTGCTGTAAGCTTTACATGGCTGCACCAAGACGAGGAGCAAACTGGCTCTGATTTGTGCCCAACGGCATTACTGTCATGCTGGTTGTGATGTCAGCTCAAGAGAGCATCAAGGGAGCAGTCAGGGTGTGCTGTCACATACAGAAATAGATATCATTTCAAGCACAGAACTCTTGAGAGAAGTGGAGGGAGAACAGGAATCCCACAATGCATTGCTTTTCTCCTGGTCTCTCCCTGCCCTCAACCCCCCCCCCCACACACACCAGCCCCGTTTCTTAGCTTGCTTGCTTCCATCAGCTGCCAAACAGGCATGAGAGAAGTCACAGGAAACAATGTTCTATGATCGTAGGGGTAGGGGTGGCCCAGGCCCATGTTCTAGTGCAGGGGGGAAATGGACAGAGGCACATGTTAATCACCTCTTCCAGCTGAATGAGGGAAAAGGAGAAAACTTATGGGAAATATTTGAAATTTCTGTCAACAAACAAACAGCGATTCTGAGCTAAAAGGGGGAGGTGGTTCCTTCTCCTGCCCTGCCTTTTTCTAAAAGAACTCCCATTCTCTGTTATCCCAAATATGATGGGAAATGCCCCCTTCTCTCGGGGTGGGGGGAAGAGGATGAATTGCAATGATATCTCATAATTTAATCATTCTTACCAGGTGGTAAGGATCTATTCCACTCTGTTTCACAGATGACTGGACTGAAGGTGTTGAATGCTCCAATGCAAGAGACCTTCAACTGAAATCTAGACAACCACCTGGATAATAGTCTATGATTAGAGACCAGCACCAAATGAAAAATGAAACACTGTTTTGTCATTTTGTTACGTAATGAATCATTTCGTTACATAACAAAATGATATAAACTATTTCATGATGAAACAAACTGAAGTGCCTTTTTTGGTTCAGGAAATGAAATGGGGGAGCTTCCTCAAGCTCTTCCCTATAGGCCCCTAAAATTTGAAGATATTTGGGGTTCAAGGGGCCGGGTTATTCAATTGCAAAGAGGGTCCTCCCAGAAGTAATTGGAAGGGCTGTGCATGCACTGCAAAGGCATTAGATCAATGTATTACTTCCCCTTGCTTAACTCCTATATTGCAAACAGGTGCCGTACAGCTATTTGCAATTAGCTAGGGGGACCCCCTTTGGAGTTTAGTAACGGCCCCCTAAACTCCAAACCTCTCCAAATTTGGGGGGCTTACAGGGAAGAGTTCAAAGAAGCTATGCTGTGATTTCAATGTTGCTACATGTCTGCACTCTATATTTTTGAGTACAGTGTAGCTTCTTTGGACTCTTCCTTGTAAACCCCCCAAATTTGCAGAGGTTTGCAGTTCAGGGAGCTGAGTTACTAAACTCCAAAGGTGTCCTCCTCAGAGAAAATAATTTCTAATTGAGCAGGAAGCACTTAATTGCTCCCCACAGTGGTGGGGGGGGAAGCATCCCCAAGCGGTTCCCTTAATTACAAATGATTTTCTACTGGGGCCATGCCATTTGGAGTTTAATAACTCAGCCCCCTGAAACCCAAACCTCTCCAAATTTGGGGGGCCTATAGGGAAGAGTCCAGGGAAGCTCCCCCCTCAAATTTGGTGCCTCTAGGACCCAGGGGAGCCAATGTATAGTGTAACAAATCATTTTGTTTTATTTCATTTTATTCAAAAAAAATAAAAATTTGTTAGTAACAAAATGAAATGAAATGAAATGAAAAGAGAAAGGAAACAAAATGAAACAAAACACTATATTTTTGTTTCGTGACCATCTCTATCTATGATTTGCATTCCTGCCTTGAGCACAGAGGTTCCTTTCAACTTCACGATTCTGTGATTCAGGAATGCAGAAATGGTCAGGGCTATTAACATGATTGCTCTAAGAGGAAGTTGGAAGTTGAGTCCTGGCAACTGGACTTCCGGAACTGTGCTGGAGTGTATTGGTTGAATTATTTTTAAATATCTGTATATTTATTGTTTTTAGATTTTAAATATTGCCTTTATGATGATGCAAGCTGTCTTGGGTCCTTTTGAAGGAGAAAGGTGGGATCAAAATATTTTAAATAAAATAAACTGCTGAAAGTACTGGATGACAAATTCAGCAATAAGTGGGTTTTGCTCTCCATCATTTTCTGCATTTGTTTATTCTATTAGATTGTAAATCACTATTTAAAGTGTTTCATTACTTGAGGGTTTTAGCAGAAAGGTAGTGGCCAGATTCCTGCTGATGATTTGCAATTGTTAAGTGCAGTTGCTGCTCAGTGAGAAGTTGCCAGTACTATTTCTAGAATTCTACCAACAGTTGCCTGATTTGAAGTAGCACTGGTATGAATTCCTAGTAGGATTCTGGCCCATGTGTGAAGGGAAGGAATGAAGGAAGGAAATGCTGGCAACTATTGTGCTGGCCAATACAAAACCATTAAATTTGCAGAGATTGTTCAGTTTATGGCCCTGTGTTTAGAGACAGGGAAGCCTTAAACATATTGTTAGGAAACAACCTTACAGCCCTATAAGTTTAGACCTAATATGGAATGAGGGTGGACTTCAACAGCTGTTGCACTATTTATAATAAAAGACAAAAATTTCAAATTTAAGAAAGAATTAAGGGATTAAATTTTACTTTATTCCCAACTGGAATAAAACCTTTGGAGACAACTGGATATGTACATTACAGGGAATCTGTAAGATATACTGGTAGAAATAAAGTTCAGCAGTTAGAGAAAAAGCAAAACATGGTGCAACTAGAAGTTACTCTACTCTTTTGAAAAGAGTAGAGTAAAGAGTAGAGGACAGTAGAGCTTTTGAAACATTAACCTGAAACACAGAAGGAAGCCTGGCTCCAAATAACAATGCACTGAAGAGAAATTGAGTGAAGAGGGCATTGTACATCAGGGATTGGGCAAGATTTAAAAGCTCAAAGAATGTGGAAGTGGTTGTCGTTTTCAAAATTCTTTCCATTTTAATCTGTCTCAATGCAGTCTCAAGTAATGGCATTCTTTTATTCCCCCTTGTCTTTTTCACTCCTGAGCAAGATTCTGAGACCGATAATACTACTGTGAAAGAACAGACTTGGCCACAAACATGTTGAGACTAGAGATAGTGAGACGGATATGGAGCAATAGTCCTCAGTTGATCGCAATGGTGGTGCTGTAAAGTAATATACATTCTATGACTCTTCCTTCCCTAACCCCAAGATCAAACGGGGGTAAAGGTTCTTATGAAAGAAGGTTTCAAAATTATTCAAAGACAAATGCTGTCTTCGCAAGGCAAAAGGGGCTCTTTTGAACACTTCAGATTCGATGTTTTCTGGGGCTCTGCCTTTGGTGAAAAAGCATTCTTTTTATCAGCTAACTTCCTATTGGATAAGGCTGCACCATCTAAAATCACAATAAGGAAGTCCAAGGGGGATATAATATGAATTCTGAGTCCAGGTTTGAGAAGACCCTTGGCAAAATGTGACTTTGATGCTTAGCTTCTGAAGTTCCGATTACAATTAAAAAAGATTTTTTTCCTAGAGGCACCCCCTTTGGAGCTGTATAAGTCAGCTCCCTGATCCCCAAATCTTTCCAAATTTTAGGGAGTTACCTAGAATCACTTGAGGAATCTCCCCTGCCATTTTGGTCCTTTAAGACCCAGGGGAGCATAGTGCTTCGTTTCATTTTGTTTTGTAACAAAACTACTTAAAATCCATTTCAAACGAAATGAAACGAAACTAGTACTAAATGGAAACCAAACACTATTTATCCGTTTTGTGCCCATCTCTACTCTTGATTTTTGTCTACTAATCATATTATATTAAAATAATGAAGTCACAATAAGGCCATCAGAACCTACCCCCTGTTAAATGCAAGAATACAAATCAAAGGATAACTGCCAGGAGATTAGGCTATATCATTTTGTTATTAGCCAAGAAAGATAAGAAGCAAAATCATCATCATCATCATCATCATCATCATCATCATCATCATCATCATCATCATCATCATCATCATCATCATCATCAAATATTGGTAAGGAATTTGATAGGAAAAATACCTCTTTGGTCCATTCAAATTTTGCAGGTATCCAGGTTGGCCCAGATTTAAAGTAGCTTACATCCACAGCCTTAACAGGCAACTGCACGTGTTTATGCCGTAATTTATGGATTTCAAATTGCCAACTGTGAAATAATTCACCAAGCAGTAATGCTGGGAGTCAATATATATTTAAGTAAAAGGGTTTTTCAAAAGCCTTGAGGTCAATCAGGAAAAGCTATAATTATTGCACATGAAGGGAAATGAGGCGGAGGACAAGGGGAGTATAAGGGAAGGAGGGAAAGTTTGACTGGGAGCAGTCAATTCCTGTTAGGCAAATAAGATTGCTAAACAGCAATTCAGGAAATCCTTAAATTTCCTGAGGAATTGGATTTACTGAAGAGATTCTCCCTTTACAACCTTCTATACCTAGCTGGTCATCATTTTTTTTTAAAAAATGCCATTGAGCTAGAAATGCAGTTTCTAACTTTCTAACATTGGCAGTCTAGCTAACCAGAACCAATGCCTAGCCATTCAAAACTTCTGGTATTTCTGCTTTCTTCTGGTGAACAGACCTGCAGATACAAGGGGTGCTGAGCTAGAGGTAAGGTAAAGGTTCCCCCCTGCACATGCATGCTAGTTGTGTCTAACTCTAGGGGCAGCGCTCATCTCCATTTTTAAGCCAAAGAGCCAGTGTTGTGCAAGTCCATGGCCATGCAGCCGGCATGGCGAACACATTTCTGTGCATGGAACCTGTTTACCTTCCCATTTTTATGGCAGTACCTATTTATCTACTTGCATTGAAATGCTTTCAAACTGCTAGGTTGGCAGGAGCTGGGGTTAACAGTGGGAGCTCGCTCCTCTGTGTGGCACTCGGGATTCGAACTGCCGAGCTGCCAACTTTGCAGCCAAAAGCTGCAGCACTCTAACCCCTAAGCCAACATGCTCCCAAAAAGCATGACCAACATCTACCTGATCCTGGCTGACATCTCCCATGCAGTGTGGGCACAGACCCAGAAGGAGTGGGAGTCTGACCTGCTCTGGATGAGCAGAAAAATGATCCTTTGGGGTTTTCCAGATATGTGGTGTTCCCCTGCTGCTACCTGTACCAGAAGCAAGCTTGACACTGCTTCTGAAGCCCTCTGAACACCTCTTCTGACGTGTTCATTTAAAAACACTTGGCTTTACAAGAGAATCAAATCCCACAGTGATTTGGCTTGGGAGAGGAGTTAAATGATTGGTTTTGTTATGGCTTAGTACCCATAATGGTCCCACCTGGGGACCACATGCTGCGCCCTGCACCTTGGTGCAGCCTGCGCCCATTGCCTCTTGTAGTTCAACATCTACAGAAGATACTGCATTTTCGTGAGCATTCAGATTGATATGCGACCGGGAAAGGAAAGTCTTTGCCCTAGCTGCCATTCCTCATTCGCTTATCAAAACAATAAACTGGAATTGCAATATTTTACTCTTTTTTTTAAAAAAAGAACCCCCAGCCCTTCCTCAAGGCTGGAAACAAAAGCTTGTCTGTGTGCTTCAGCATGCACACAACAGCGCACCCCCCAGCACAAATGCAAAGCTCTGAGCGCAAGGCTGGGAAAAGGACCATGCCTGAGTCCAATACTCAACTGAAATACTCCCAGCACACAGGCTGGACAAAAACAGTGCCTGAGTCATTAAATGGAGTGTCTTGTCGTAATTCCACACCGCTTGCCACCATGTCACCGCTATGATGCCAGCATGTTTCCCACATTTTTCATGACAATGCAGACTAAACTTGCATTCTTATGAATGAAAGCACATCCTGTGCCATTGGGCAATGGATCAAGTGAGCACTATGCTAATCTCATGCATTAGCAGCGGGCTCAGGGGAAGGGCACACCATTTCTCTTTAGCAGTTTATACACCGTTATCTTGAATCCAGCCGCATGCAGAACAGGTATATAGTCCCTGAGGCATGCAACCATCTTGAAAATAATAATGCAATAATCTGCACAATGGATGCCACGATAAAAACTCTACTCTTTGCATTCCTCAAGAGCCCTCAAATTAGCCTACCCATTTGTTCAGTTTCTAACTTGTGGGAAAGCTTATTATCACCATCTACCTTTCAAAAGAGCAACTCAAGTTTTTACTTTTAATATTTAATGCATTATTGTGGCTCTCGGAGAGCGAAGTGAGAAATAGCTCATGAAAATCTATTAGCATTAATCAAATGTTCCAACTCGGTCCTCTTGGCCATTACTAGCAATTAAAGAGAATGTCCCTCTTCCTCAAACGATCTGAATCATTGTGTTGCACTTGTAATTCCAATCTTTCTTCCCATTTGGGTGTTCTAAATCCTTCCTGTATTTCCCCCTGCATCTGCTGCAGTAGATTCTACACTAGATTCAGTGAATTGCAGCACTAATGAGATGCTTATACATGCTACTCATCTATCACAGATGTGACTTTGCTGCTTTGTTTGATATGCTTGGTTTTAAGCCGTATTCGGGACTTTGACGCAGTCTTAACACCAGCCCTGCCTCCTGATACTATCATCTGGTGTATTCCATCTCACCAAAAAGATTCTCAGCACCTGATAGACTACATCCTCTATCAAGATTGCATTTTTGGTACCACGCTTTGATAAAGATAGCAAGTTGCTATCGAAAGCTTAGCTTACATTTGTTTTTGTTTTGATTGTTACCAATAGAGGTATCACCTAGCTGACTTTTAGATGTGTCTAAATGAAAGTGGTGAATGATGGCTGGGGAGTGTGTCCAGGGCCATGGAGAGAAGTTGCTCCTGTGGTTTTTTGGTTCACACACACTATAAGCAGATGAACAAGGAGCAGTTCCATAATGTGGCCTGAACCCGGACTGGAAGGGACCCAGGATGTTTCCATCTTCCAGGAACACCTGGAGCTGTTTGGCAGTGACTTGTTCCATTACATTGTCCATATATTGGATATTAAGGTAAAGGTAAATGTTCCCTACGCACATGTGTGCTAGTCGTGTCCGACTCTAGCGGTGGTGCTCATCTCCTTATTCAAGCAGACGAGCCATGGTTGTGCAGGTCCAAGGCCACGTGGCCAGCATAGCTGCATGGAAGCACTGTTTTACTTTCCCGCTTTTTACGGCGGTACCTATTTATCTACTTGCATTTACATGCTTTTGAACTGCTAGGTTGGCAGGAGCTGGGGTGATCAGCAGGATCTCACTCTGCTGCGTGGCACCCGGGATTCAAACTGCCAAGCTGCCGACTTTGCAGCCAACAGTTTTCGGAGCCTTAGTCCACTGAGCCACCACATCCTATATGGGATATTAGCTACTGGACAATTTTGCCTGATAGTAGGTCGGCCTTCCTCCATTTCAATGAAAGCAGAATGGAAGGCTAGGTAGCCAAAAGCTCATTAACATTCCTGACCTTTTCAGGAGAAAATTAATTCTAACTTCACACGTACCGGCTCTGCCACTTGGTTGTGTCAAAATGCTGGCATTATTACAGAAAGGCTGACAAGCCTGCCAGGGACAAAGTGTCTGCCACCTCAGTGGAACTTGCGTTGAGTTACGGAGTGCTGGCACAAACAAAGCAATGACATGGGCCATTCTGTCAGCTTTTCAGATAAAATTAATCATTGTTCCCTTGGCTGTGTAAATTTTTTCACCATGGAGCAGGGGATGATGAATGTAACGAGGCGTTTTCCTGACAGCGATGGCCTGAAAACTCTTGATTGTCTTTGCATTTCAGTGGCAGCGTTGCGCTTTTGAGAAAAAGCTGCCTCCGTTTGAGTGTGTGAGTGCTCCGTGTGAGAGCGAGCGAGCCAGAAGAGATCTCTTGACACTTCCCCTCCCCACCCCCAGAGAAGGTGTTGTGGTCTTGGAAATTTGTCAAGCTCAGCTTTATAAACTTGAAGGAGAACAGCCCGTAAACCCACCATTTTTCTTCATCTCTTACATCTGGACTTGGATCTAAAGACAAACCTGGATCCAGCCATCACACCTGTACCTTTGTCACGCAGTCCAGTTGATTAACAATTATATGGGCTCTGATTCTTTGCAGTGACTGTATCAGTTCTTGGTTGCTTGTTAGCTCCTTTTGTTAGTCTTTGGGCAACTTACAATCAAAAGAATTAAAACAGTTAAAACATTTCATTGCTTATTGTGTTATTTTGTTTGTAAATGACATTTTAAAAAAATCGTTAAGAAATAAAACGAGCAACGAAATGCTGCCGACACCTCTCCACAAGGCTGCTGGTGCGACCTGAAATTCAAAAGCCTCCCCTCCACTGCCCTCCAGTCCCTGGTTCTTCTGAACCAGGTGAGGGTTGGGCGACCACCTGGCCCTCGCCTGGCTCAGAAGAACCAGAAAGGCAGGATTGAAGCCACCCCACACTTCCTTCAACATGCTGACACCAGCATTCATCCTCTCAGTCTCCTGCTGTGTCAGGGAAGGGGATCTCTCCGCAGTGGTCTGAGAAGGGAAGGAGAAAGGAAGAACTAGAATCAGGAACACAGCTTTATATATGGTCTGTAGAAGTTTCCATGGTTCAGTCCCTTGGCATCTTCATCTAGAACAGGCATGTCCAAACTTCGGCCCTCCTGATGTTTTGGACCACAACTCCCAGAATTCTAAGCTTAGATTGCCAATGGCAAAGGACTGTGGGAGTTGTGGTCCAAAACATCTGGAGGGCTGAAGTTTGGACATGCCTGTTTTAGAAGATTCTGAGAGAGACTTTGAACCAAAATCTTTGAGAACCACTGTCGGTCCGGATTTTGAAAGATTAAAGCTTTCACTCAATAGACCACAACTATTCCTGAGGTTAGGGCCTTATGGCTGTCTCACTCTTCCACTCTAAAGAGTGCCTGTGAGCCAGCTGGGAGAAGCAAACCAAAGACAGTCAGGAATCAAACCAGCAAAATAGCATGGGACCTGGAGGAAAAGATGCTCAGAGTAAATCAGTATTGGCAATGGGTTCAGCAGAAGAGATTATCCCTATCCAAGTGCAATGTTGAGGTTGTTTCAGGACAACATTCATGCTTGCGTATGAATAGTCACTTCTCAGGCTTGCCTCCATCCTCTTGTTTCGGTGCAAAGTTTAGAGCAACCTAAATGAACTCTCTCACAGTCTAGCTGTCACAGAAACGCAGCACTTTGGAGAATTCAGGGTGTCTTTCTGCATTCTTCTCTCTTGGCCTGAAGAAGCTATCCAATTGGGGAAGGAGAAAGTTTGATATCCAATGACAAACTGCCTTCCTTCAGGGCATGCAGCCACCCTAGAAGAGAGAGGAAGTGAGACAAGAGAGCAGGCGATGTCTGAGAGAGGTGTTGAGATGAGCACAATGAAGAGAGTGACTTGGAGCTGGGGAAAGCAAATAAGAAAAGCAAGGAAAGGGAAAGAAAGGATGTTCAAAACCGTTCACTTTCCCACGACACATCCATACAATGGATTGGGCGCCTGTAGCCCTCCAAATGTTGTCGCAACCCTCCCTACACCTCCCATCACCAGCTTGCATGGCTAATTTACAGAGATAATAAAACATTGGAAGGGACCAGGGTTCTCATCCCTGCTCTAATAAATTACAAGTAAGATTGGTACCACATTAATATTATTGGTAGTAATCAGATTTCTTACTGGCCAAGAGTGACATGATTTTGAATTGCATCCAGACTTAGACACAAGAGCTCCTGATATGTTGTACAGTGGTATCACCAAGAAACAAAATCAAGAGATACAGAGAATCTTAATCAAATCAAATCAAATCAAATTTTATTATACGGTCATTGACCTGAGTAAGAATCTTAATCAGGGGTCAAAGCTTTATAATTGATAGGACCAGACATGATTCTCAGTGCTCACTAAGGGCAGGGATTTGATTTGGGTCATTTCCCCTGGTCTCCTAAAATGCATCCTCAACGTTTCCTTCCATTTTGTTGTAAATTAACAGTTACTACTAGAGATGGGTGTTTCGTTTCAAAAGGGGACTGGTTCCGAAATGAAACAAACCAACACAACTGGTATTCAGAATGCAGGTCCACCCGCCGAAACAAAATCAACCACTGTCTTACCTTGCTTTACCTCACGCAGGGTGAAACACAAACCAGGAAGTAGCCTCCAACACATCATCTTTCCCTCTCCCTGGCGCTGGCCAATCAGATAGGGAGGTGGGATGATGCATGTCCTTGCACAGCTCCTGATTGGCCAGCTCCAGGGAGAGGGAAAGATGTCACATTGTAGGCTGCTTCCTGGTTGGAATTTTGCCCAGCATCAGCTACAGCAAGGTAAAATATTGGTTGATTTTCTTCCCTAGGGTAGGACTGCATTCCAAATGCCAGCTGTGCTGGCGCATTTCATTTCGGCACCAGTCCCCTTTCGAAACAAAACACCCCTCTCTAGTTGCTACCCTGAAAAGCAAACCTAAATGCTGAATTCTGAAAAAGTGGAGATAAATGGGCTTGCTGTTTTATTAAAAAAATGGAGATGACAAGTTTATATAGTTCCGTTGACTCAATTTCTTATTGTTTGAACTAACCATTGGATTTAGGCTTCTGTTCAAAAATCCAAAATTAAATAAGAATAAATAGCAACCACCTATCAAATAGCCCATGAAATATTTTTAGATTGTGAGGAGGAGTGACAAAAAAGAGACAGCAGAACAATCTACTTGAGAACTCTGGTTGGACAGAACCTGGAGGAGGGAAACTCACTAGCATAAGAAAAAAAACTGGGATTTAGAATTGCACTGTGGGACAAGCAAAGGTGCCTAAATCTAATATTGATTATGACTAGGCAATAGACCACTCATGATACTGGCACAACTCTAAAAAAAACACAACACTTTCTTTCAGGTAGCTCTATCCGGTGGCAGTCCAAACAAAAAGTTACAGTGTAAATATCAGAAGCCAGATCAACATCAAATTCATTACAGGGGGAGAAGACAGTTTGCTCCTGGTGTGTGCCAAATTTTGGGACATTTGAGCAAAGGGTTTTGGACTTACTTTTGTTTTAACTAGAGATGGGCACGACTCAGAAAAAAAGTTTCGTTTTCGTTTTCGTTTTTGGCTAGGGTCTGAGTCGTTTCGTTTCCGTTTTCGTGGGCTAATTTCAAAATTTTTCGTTTTCGTTTCGTTACGTAACGAAAACGAAAAAACAAAAACGAAAAATTTTTCGTTTCTCCCCATTTAGCTCAATTGAGTGCTTTTCCAGTAACGAAAAACGAAAATTGGCTCGAAATTAGTCGTTTCGTTTCCGTTTTCGGTCCAGGTTGGTGCCGATTTTCGTTTTCGTTTCGTTTCCGTAACGAAAACGAAAAACGAAAACGAAAACGAAAATACCGCTAAGTCGTGCCCATCTCTAGTTTTAACACTATTTTTATTCTGTACAAAGGCTCTAATAGCCCTTTAATTAGTGCTTTTTTATAGCCAGAAAAATATATATACTGACATTTCAGGTGTTGTCTCATAAGCTCATAAGGCTCTAAATCAGATTGAATTTTGACCTTGCCACTCTGATCAGACACTGAAAGAAAGCAATTAACTCCTTCCTGCCCAAACACTTTTAACTGCTGCTTGTGAAAATATTTGAAAATATATTTTAAAAAGAAAAATTCTCAACAGGTCACTCTTTCATTAAAGCTGTGAAATTACTGTCCTTTTTAAGGTCTAAGTCCTCCACCCTACTTTTCCCAACAATATTCTGGTCACTTCCATATTTCCATTATATGTGCATGGCAGGATAGACTAGGAGCAAGAGCTCAGGCTTGACTTGATTGAGCATCCATTTTTCTGCTTTTATGGCTGTTTTTAGTATCTGTACCAACACAACATTTCAAATGACTTTATTTTTAACCCCTGTCTTTTTTCTGTTTTGTTGTTGTTGTTATTGTTCACATAGCATAGATGATTTTGACTTTGGTTTTCCGTAAGATTTTTTTACTAACTTGACTTTTTCCTCTTTTTTTTTTACTTCAAAAAGAAAATGGATATATTTTGCAAAACACGCACACATGTCCATAATATTTTCAGTCCAGGATGGCTTTTATGCCCCAGCTTGCCTAATTCAAATAAAGGGATTGGAAATTGGAACATAGCTTAGCAGTCTGCATTGGGTAGAAACAGGCATAGCAAGGTTAGTTTTAATGAAAAGTTAAAGAGTGTGCATTTTTCCTTGATTGTATGCCTTGTACCTACTCAAACTTTGCTTCTCAATTTCTTTAAATTCAACACAGCCCTTCAAAATAATTTGGTGCAGAATACAGCCATTTCCAAGCTGTTCACACTTCTGTCTTCTCCCATTCACCATAGTACAAATCATATGCCAGTGGTTGCAAATAGAGATGGGCACGAAACGAACAATTTTTCGTTTCTGTTTTTGTTTTTTCATTTCATTATGTAACAAAATGACAAACGAATTTTATCTCTAAAACGAAACGAAACGAAAAGAAAAGAAACACCAGAAATTTTGTCGTCCGTTTTGTTTTCGTTACGGCAATACCTTGAACTGCTTTAAATGCTAAAAAAAAATCACAAAAAAAATGAAATAAATGGTAATGAAACGGTAACAAACAAACGAAAATGGAAATGAATTTTTTGCAAAAAATTGCGAAAAACAGAAACGAAACAAAACGGACCCCCTAAACGACAAAAGAAACGCCTTTTTTTATTCGTGCCCATCTCTAGTTGCAAACCTTCAGCACTCCAGATGTTTTGGACCACAACTCCCAGAATTCTGAGCCTAGATTGCCAATGACAAAGGATTGTGGGAGTTGTGGTCCAAAACATCTGGAGTGCTGAAGGTTTGCCACCACTGTCATATGCTCATCTTCTGGTATCTACCACAACTGGATAAATTCTATGAGAGGGAAATTTCTCATTGAATGTGTGGGTACCCATATGAATATTTAAACTCCCATTTTAAAAGCCAAGCAGTTCAATTTTTTTTTAAAAAAAAAAAAGCTCCTTTACTTTGCTAAACTCTTACAAATTGGATAACTCTTACAAATTGATTGCTGACTGGGGCAGGTTACAGAGATCACATTACATCCCCTAATAAAGCAGCTCCACTGGCTGCCAATAAGCTGTAAAACACAATTCAAAGTGCTGGTTTAACTTACAAAGCACAAAATGGCCTGGATCCAAGCTACCTCAAAGATCGAATCTCACAGTATGAACTGTCTCGGGTGCTAAGGTCATCAGGAGAGGCCTTTCTCTCCATCCCACCACCTTCACGGGTGCATCTCAGAAGAACACATGAAAGGACCTTCTCTGATGCTGCTTCCAGACTTTGGAACTCCCTCCCACTGGTGGCCAGGAGTGCCCCATCCCTGCTGTCTTTCCGGAAACAGGCAAAGACTCTTCAAAAAAGCTTTCCCTGAATGACAGACTACCTATTATGTGACTTTTAGATGGACTACCATGCATGATTGCATTGACTGATCTCATAAGAACACCAGTGTTTTCCATGATAGCTTCCATCCCTTATAATGGATTTTTTTTTCTTTTTGCATGATCTTGGTAGCTTTAATGTTACCTTTTGATGTTGTAAGATGCCTCTTCTAATTCCCTATTCTTAAATTGACTATGTTTTGAATGTTCTGGGCTATATATTGTCCGTCATTATTGTAAGCCAACTTGGGTCCTTTTCCAAATAAATAGGTCTCTTCTGGGGCCAGCAACTGGACTTAAACTAGTTGTCCTTGTAGAATACAAGTCCTCCTTCCATGTATATTCTTTATGCCACAGCAGTAGGTGTGTTGATTACCTGCTGCACCAACCATTTCAAACGTACACGCACCCTTCAATTTACAATCTAACCTAAAAAGTAGTCCTATTTGGATCCCCAAAGGCTATGAGTTGTTGTTACAGATCATCCTTTAGTTTCTAATCAGTGAAGTAGAGAATGACAACCCTGAAAGGCAGGTGCAGTTTTTTGAGGGATCTGAGCCTTGAGATTATTCAGGCTGATAGAATGGCTAGTGAGGAATAATGTGTGCATGCTAAAAAATGTTACTGATTAACCAGAGCAATAAAAGATCAAGAGAAATGCACCCATTGATCTTAAGAGGATCTAAAATTGGGCACGGTCCTGGATTTGTGGGTGTGCCCGTGGGCTGCCTCCCTTGCTACACCTTCCTGGAGTGAAGGGTTATTTTGCATCCCATTAACCAAAACTCATCCAGCAGTATAGGAGAAGTGCAGGACCTTACAGAGCAGAATAGCTGCAAGTTCCCCCAACTTTCTACCACCGATTGGCACTTGCATTGTAAAATAACTGAGACACTGGTAAAAGAAAGAATAAAAAGGTTTCATTTTCATTCTTTTGATTCCTGACTCGGGACAGAGCTCAGTCAAGGAATACAGCTGAGGCACACCAAGCGAGGTCACAACCAGATTGAGTGCACAGAGAGAGGAAACATGAGTTTCCTAGTGGGAGACGGGGAAGGCTCCTAACATTGTTACTTAGTTACTTGTTTGTTTGTTTGTTTGTTTGTAGTAGTAGTAGTAGTAGTAGTAGTAGTAGTAGTAGTAGTAGTAGTAGTAGTAGTAGTAGCAGCAGCAGCAGTAGCAGGAGTAGGAGTGGGAGTAGGAGTGGGAGTAAGAGTAGGAGTATAACTGTGGATGCTCCCCAACACATTCAAAGTAAGGAAAGAAAAGGACAAGTATTTATAATCAATTTGATGAAAGAAAAACCCAGTAGGGATTATGAAGGGTGGAGACAATGCAGTTGTGGTATCCTTCAACATTTGTGCTATGTTTGTGTTTGTTCCTGGGTCTAACATAGTATACATATGCAACAAGTGCAAACTAGTGGCACTGCTAGAAGAAAAAAGTGAAGAAATTACATCAGATTTCAAAGCTCTGGGAAGGAAACACAAGAACTTTGCAGCCCAGTAGGGATGGGCAATTCATTTCGGAATCTAGTGGTTCTGAAATGACCCCACACAAACCCAGGTGGTGTTCACAAGCCTCGGACACACAAACAGCCAATCTCTTACCTTGGTCTGGGCTCTTTCAGGGTTAAACTCCAACGAGGAAGCAGGCTGTGACATCATCTTTGCTTCTCTGTGGTGCTGGCCAATCAAACAGGGAGGTGGGATATGCCTGTCCATGCCTAGCTCCTGATTGGCCAGCACCATGGAGAAGGAAAGATGACGTTGCAGCCTGCTTCCTTGTTGGAGCTCAGCTCTGTGCAGGTGCAGACCAAGGTAAGAGATTGGCTGCTTGTGTGTCCAATGCTTCTGAACACCACATGGGCTCGTGCGGGTCTTTTCGGAACCTACAGGTTGCCCATTCCTAGAGCCCAGATAGTCTTCTCCTCTATCCTACCAGTATTAGGGTTAGGGTTAGGGTTAGGGCAACATATATGCATTTTAAAAGAAACCTCACTTTTTCCTCCCAACTATTGTGAGGATTGCAGCTAAACACAGATGAAAAGGAAGGCTGGGAGGTGGTGGCAAATGATATCATAGTTCTTAAATGTGATAGTGCTCAGGTATCATTCTGCAATGTACGCTTCTTTTTCAAAGGAGCTGGTCAGAAAAATAAAACATCCGACATTATTTCAACATTATTTCTCAGTCATAGTGTGAACCATTTGTTAAAGGTTATGTTGAAGTATTTATTGTATAGGAGAAACACGATTTGTCTGCTTGCACTACATGTGGCCAGCTTTTTGGATGATGGGATGGCCCTTGTTCAGGGACTGGGAACTTCTGGTCCTTCAGATTTTTTATATTTATTTTTTTGGACTTCAACTCCTAGAAGTTCCAGCCAGTATGCCCAATGCTGCAGAATGGAGGGGCATGGACAGCAGATGAAATATCTGAGAAAAAGAGTACTACAGTATGACGCCCCGTATCCACTGATTCATTAACCACTGATTCCGTTATCCATGATGAGCAGAGGAAAATATTACATAAATAATTGAGCTGCCGCAAAGCAAGCTACTATCACAAATGGCAGCTGTAAAGCAAGCTACTATAGTAAAACAGCAGCCATAAAGCAAGCTACTGTCGCAAAACAGCAGTTGGGAGGTGTTGTCTCTTATCCATGGTTTTTGTTATCCACGGGAAGGCCTGGAACTGATCCCCAGTAGATACTGGGCTCCTACTGCAGTGTAAATCTGTAGGACTATCCCAGTATCCTACCCTACTAAAATATTAGAGGCCAGAACAGAAGTAAGCCTTCTTCGGAGGTTTCGTGTGCTTGTCTCCAACACAAAGGCAGAGAGAACCCAGCCCCTCCCTGCTCCATATGAAGAAGAGTGTGCTTTCAGGGGAGAAATCCCTGCTCACATGTAGGCTCTGCAGATGTACAAGAACCTCAGATGCTTGATCATACTGGGAGCCTAGATAATGGCAGAATTTTTATTTCTGAAGCCATCTCACTGTCTGAGATGGCTTCAGATGTACAATAACCTCAGATGCTGAAGCCATCTTGTTGTCCACATGGAGAAAGCCACAACATGAGAGAGGAGGGCAGTGCTGGGAACCTCTTTGGCTTGCATGTTGGGTAACCGATGCGCAAGCAAGGCTATGATTACACCATCACCCACCAGGAGTGACCACTGAGTTACCCCTCACATCTATGCTTTCATTTCTATAGGGAAAGGAGTAATCTGCTCCACTCTCTTGCTCTTAAAATGAAAACAGCATCCTACCGCTCAGAATTCTTTCATCAGAGTTTGTAAAGACAGTGAAATGGAAAAATGTGCCTCTAATTAT
This sequence comes from Phrynocephalus versicolor, assembly GCA_023846285.1. Lineage (NCBI taxonomy): Eukaryota > Metazoa > Chordata > Lepidosauria > Squamata > Agamidae > Phrynocephalus > Phrynocephalus versicolor. Next base: position 7,320,242 of record JAHTLZ010000019.1, on the reverse strand, counting down.
TACCCCTGTGCGCTTAAAAACCTTTCACTGAACTTTCAAGTCTCCTCAAGTTTCAGGTCCTCTCTCTCTCCTTTTTTTTATTTAAAACTCATCTAAAAAAGCAGTAAAAAGCCTCTGACACTATAAATTCCCTTGTAAACCTGAATTTTATGGGTTTAATTGCCTCTTTTTATGGCCTGGCAGGCTTTGTTCCTTCAACTTTTTTAGAGGGTGCTTCCATTACTTTAGCATAAAGAAACAAAAAATTGGATGGAAACAATCTGGTTGATGGGCCATCTACTGGCATCAGGGGTTTCAATGACTCATTCAAACCCCTGATGCTAGTAGAGGTTCCTCAAGTAGAGCGTCTACCAGTTTATTAATTTAGTCCCTCTTGGGTGCCATGAACAATGCTGGCACCAAAGTAGCAAAGCCTCAGGAAGTCTTTTTGTGTGTTTGTTTGTTTTAGGTGTGTGTGTGTGTGTGTGTGTGTGTGTGTGTGTGTGTGTGTGTGTGCACGTGCGCGCGCGTGTGCGTGCGTGCATGTGTATGCATATGTGTGGAATGGAGAGGAGGACTGAATGAGGTACCAGTAGGCTGGTATGTAATGAAACACCGTTTCCCGTTTTCTTTTAATTTTGTAATGTTTTGAAAGCTTATGAAATGACAAAATAGCATGTCATTTTGCATAAGTGCCCGTCTCTAATTGTTACCTTAGGAATCTGATTGTTCTCCATACGTAAGTCACCCTTTGAGAGCACCTCCTCATTAGTGATGTGGTTGAAATACCAGATCTTTAGAATTCAGAGGAGCAACCTCTGTTGGAACGCACCAAGCCTCTTGCTGATATTTGCTGGTGCCTTCCAAGTTTCATTGGCATAAATAGCTGTTGGGATCACATTAGAGGCAAACAAGTGGAACTTAATCTTTACTTATATGGATGGTGAGGAAAAGAATTTGTTCGTCTTTCAAAAATGGCTATTGCCTTCCCAGTGTAGCACATTGTCCACCTCTGCTTCTCCAGGCTGGTCAACCACACTGCCCAGATAAGTGAACCTCTCTGCTTCTTCTAAATGTTGTTATTCAAGTGGAATTTCCCCATATTGGGCCACAGAGCTTTAATGCAGGACCTTTGATTTCTCAGTGTTTATCTTGAACTTAATTGTGTTTGCTTCTCCATTCAAGACAGTAGTGGATTGGTGCAGTTTTGATCTATTTTCTTGAAGAAAAGCAATGTGTGTGTATGTGTGTGTGTGTTGCATTGTTACAATCACGATGGCCTCTTTGTGACACCATGTCCATGGAGTTTTCTTGGCAGTAATACTGGAGTGGTTTGCCAGTTCGTACTCCAGGTGCCTACAGCACCTGGTATTCCCTGGTGGTCTCCCATCCAAGTACTAACCAGGGCCGACCTTGCTTAACATCAAAGTCACCAAGATAACTTTTGCTGGTCCAGTGGACACCTGTCCCAGTGTTACCCCAGTTTGCCACATGACAGTCAAGGGCCACAAGGAAGAGGAATGTTGACAAGACGCAGCCTTGTCTGAACCCAGGGGTAATTTCAAAGAACGTCTGTGTGGCCATTCCTGATTGTAACTCTGTAGCTTATTCATTTGTATGACTTCTTAGAGATGAAAACAAAGACAATTGTCGCAGATTAGCTTGCAAAGATAAAAGCATTACTAGAAATTGTATGTTGCTATTGATCAGTTCAGTACATTTGGAAACCTGTGGAGGAAGAAACTGGTTTCTTCTGAGTTCTGATAAATTGATCAGGATGATCAAGGTTGTGATTAGAGATGGGCACGACACGAGCGATTTTTCGTTTTTGTTTTTGTTTTTTTGTTTCGTTACGTAACGAAACGAAAAACGAATTTTGACTCCAAAATGAAACGAAACGACCCGAAACACGAAAAATTTTGTCGACCGCTTCGTTTTCGTTACGGCAGATACATTGAATTGCGCTAAATGGTAACAAAACAGCAATTTTTCATTTTCGTTTTCTTTTTTTGTTTCGTTACCTAACGAAACGAAAATGAATTTTTTTTGTAAAAAACCTCACGAAAATGAAAACGAACCGAAATGGACCCCCAAACGACAAACGAAACACCATTTTTTTGAGTCGTGCCCATCTCTAGTTGTGATATGATGAAACATGTGAACTTAAAAGTTGTATTAATGGCTGCACAGGTCTGTGGAGGACTGCTTTGTTTTCCTCATGTACCATTGTTGCCATTTTTGGAGATGATGTTCCTCTGTTGTCTTGCCCCTATTTTCAAAATTAATTGTGTGTGTTCTATAGGAGTTAATTGGTTTTAGTGCCAGAAACCAGAATTGGAAAACTGAAAGACCTGGAAAGATTTGGGTACCTACAGTTTTACCAAAGAACATATAAAGCAAAGCAAAAAGCAAAGTGTTCTGCTTATATAACACCCCATAGCACTTCAAGTACTCTCTGGGCTGTTTACAGTTTTATTATGCAGGCTACACATTCCCCCCCCCCCCACAGTAAGCTGGGTACTCATTTTACCAATCTCGGAAGAATGGAAGGCTGAGCACAGTTTTAGCTGCAGTACAGGCATTTAACCACTGCACCACAAGGCTCCTTTTTATATACTCGGAAGAACCTAACTCCCACCCACCCCCAAAAAAGATGCTAAAATGAAATATCCCAAAATGGAAGAAAAACTGAATTTTTTCTCCGCAGATCCTCAGTGGACACAAGGAATCCTTGAAACAAAGAATCCAGAGCTGGGGACTACCCAACCTTAAGGGTTTTGAAACAATCAGCACATCAGTCTTAATTCTCTCCTTCTGGAAATGCCTCTTTTAACTCCTGTTTGCCTTGCTTTTGCTTCTGTGTGTCTGTGTCTCTTATGCGTACATGCATAACATTGGTGGCCCATATTAATCTTGTCATTGACCAAGGACCTCGGGCATCTTTCCTCCTCTGTCATTTCCAGCAAATCAACCCTGAGCAGCTAAACAAAGTAGTTATTCTTAGCCCCTCTGAGTGCATGACCTCACACTATGCACTATCAGATTTCAGAAGGTTTATGATGCTTCCGTCCATGGCATCATCAGGCTCATCCCATCATTACCGTTGGAATAATAAATCCCAGAATTACCAAGAATTTTGACTGTGTTCACACCATTCTCTCTAGCTATGTTCAATGGTTGGATATGTATCACTGCTACTTTTTTCCGCCAGAAAAAAATTAAAGAGGAGATAGGTAGCACATAACCCTAGTTCTTCCCAAACTGATGAATTGATCACAGATCTTACCTATTTCCGATGAAGCTGTTTGGATGAACAGTGAAACATTTCTATCTCTCAAAAAAGACGTCCAGTAGCCATGACTCAACTTCCAGATAAACTCACCTGGATGACTGAGAATCTTCACAGACATCTTACCTATTTGTTGTTGTTGTACAGTCATTCAGTTGTGTCTGACGCTTCGTGTCCCCATGGACCAGAGCTCACCAGGCCTTCCTGTCTTCCACCACCTTCCAGAGTTTGGTCAAATCCATATTGGTTGCACTGAAGACACTGTCCAACCATCTCATTCTCTGCTGTCCTCTTTTCCTTTTGCCTTCAAGAAAGACCAACTGTTAAGAACATTTTGAAATGTGCAGAGATGGATAGATTGACAATGAGAATCATGGAAAAAGTGGACTCACAAAAATATTACCAAGTATGGAATGTGATTTATCAATGGCTAGAAAAAAGAAACAAAGGATAAGAGTAAGCTGATTGTAACATAATAATGACTGGAACCCATGTAACACCGTGTGTAACAAATATCACATGTATTTCTTCCCCCTCCCATAGAAAATGAATAAAATATAGTTTGTTTTTAAAGAAAGACCATCAAATCACGTCTGAATATTTTATTCCTGGAAATCTGGGGATTATTACTGTGAAGTCAGAACCAAATTGATGGCACATAGAGATGGGCACCTTATGAAATGCTTACGAAATGCTGTTTTGCCATTTCATAAGCTTTTGAAATGTTATGAATCGAAACAAAACGCGAAACAGCGTTTAGTTACGAAGTGAAACAAAACACTTCTTTTTCCCTTTGAAAATGAAATGTTTTGTTACTCTGTAAAATGGCTCCTTTGTAAAAAGCTACCCACCAAATTTGGTGCCTCTAGGACCTAGGAGAGCCCCGTGGTGCAGTGGTTAATTGCCTGTACTGCAGCTAAAACTCTGCTCATGACCTGGGGTTCAATCCCAGGTAGCCGGCTCATGGTTGACTCAGCCTTCCGAGGTCAATAAAATGAGTACCCAGATTGCTGGGGGGGGGGGGGGCAATGTGTAGCCTGCATAATAATAGAGACTACTTAAAGTGGTATGGGGTGTTATATAAGCAGAACACTTTGCCTTTTATACACACACACACACACACACACACACACACACACACACACTGGCCAGAGTCCCACAGCACCACAGCTCAAAAGCATTAATTCTGTGGTGATGCATTTTATCCTAAAACACAGAATTTGAAATGCATTCTTCCATGCTTCTTTTGCCTTAATCAAGAATTCCACCCTAATCTAAGACGTCTGCGTGCAAACTCTGCAAGGTGAGCATTTTTCAATTTCTATATTCCATAAAAAGATCAAGATTTCACATCTAAACAGAGTGAAATGGAATTCCCCAAGCGCCCCTTAATTGTAGTCAAGAGCAGAAAATGAAGAATATATTACTGCATGGAGGTGGCCCTCTGTGCAGTCCCAGAATCTTTTAAAGTGGATTTTATTTGCCCGTTTGTAATCGTCCTGGAAGGAAATTATTAAAAGAACAAGCTTTAGGCAGTTTGTGAGATGGTGACTGGCTACAAAGTGCGTGTGAGGCCTGACCATGTGTCCCTCCAGCCCTTATTTTACAAGGTCCAACTGGGTCACAAGGTTAGAGCCTGGGGACGACTTGTCTGTTGTAGGCATTTTTAACAAGGTGTAAAGGATCAAAGTAATTAACTAAGAGTGAAAAAAACAGGACTTTCAGACCAGTAATCCATCTCTGTTCCCTGCCAGTGCAACTGTAGCCAGCTTTTCACAGGTGGGGTAATCCACAGCCCGAAGCAGAACAACCGGGAAAGCAGACCAGAGGAGAAAGAAAAAGACTCTTTTGAAAACAGCGGACAAGAGGGAGCAGACATAATCTATAGGCGCCTTTGAGGAAACCTCAATTTTTTTTAATTGGGTTGCTTCCAAAATTCCCTTCATTGCGTAGAATTCCTCATTCTGGGATTTGCAACCAAAGTACAGTGGACCTTCTTATAACAAACAGTTTGTATAGGATAAAATCTGTACAACATAAAAGATTCTGGAGCTAGGGGAAATTTGCTTAACAGAATTGTCTATGGGGCAAATTCATACAACATAAAAATGGTTGTGGTTAGGAATTACTCTGTTTTCAATGCATTCCTATGGGAAATTTGTATAAAGGAAAATTTGCTTAACATAATTTCATTTGGAATGAATTAATTCCTTTATACAAGGTACCACTGTAGAATCAAAGTGTATGGAAGGCTAGAAAGTTGATTTCTGCAAACTGATACAAAACTGACCAAAGCTCAGAAATAAGTTGTTACAATTAAAAAGGGGTTAGATAATATTAATCAAGTGAGTGCGTATCAAACTGCAAACCCCATGAGTTAGATGTCAATGGAACTGTGATTTTTTTTTTTTGAATTATTTGAATTGCTAACTAGAACAGAGAATGCCCCAGGAAAGACCAATTGCAGGTTGCAATCTCTGCCTTGCAGATGGACATTTCAAAAATAGCACACCTCACAGCAATCTGGTACCTGTCCCTTTAGGATCCGATAATATTATAAATAGTGTGAGATGTCTATAATGTCCTCTGGGGCTGTGTTGCTTTTGGGTAAAGAACCACAAGCTGCAGATTTGTCATCCTGCACTGAGCGAACAACGGGTGCTTGTTCAAAACACCCGCCTAGTACTGAAAAGTTAACACAGCAGACTGGTTAGCAGCAAGTATGAGAACACAAATCTGTACAGATCTGTTGCAGAGGGGCGAGCAGACTCAGTGAAGCTCGATTAATATTGTTTCATGCTCCCGCACTTTCCAGTGAGGTAAGAAAAATCTGCAAAACAGGATTTTACAAGGTCAGTTCTCTTCTTGGAAAAAGTGCCAGAGATATGTCATGTTTTTTTCGGGTCTGTTTACCTCATGTATTATTTATTTATTTATTCAACTTCTATACCACCCATCTAGCCCTTCTTCTTTTTTAATATACTTTTTTGTATAAACTAAATAGGGAAACACGAAGTACCATGAAGAAAAGGAAGCTCTACCTTCTTATAGTTCTATTCATTATGGGCCTTTTCACATGACCCCTAAGATCCGCTGGCCACTTAAATTCGGACCAGAGATCTTGGGGGTTCATTGCTCTTCCTGCATCCCCACCCCTCCGCGCTTCCTTGATCCTGTCTGTGTGAGGGGAGGGAGAAAAAAGGGGACAAAAGAATGCAGGCTCACCTCCGTTTGCCGGTCCAAGCCTCCCCACCCTGTTGTCGTCCTGATTCCTTCTCTTAAAGGGGCGGGGAGGAAACAACAACAACAAACAGAAGCGAGGAGAGCCGGGCACTCACTCCTTTACATCCGGATCTGGGATTTATCACCCTCCAAGAGCAGGTACCTGAAAAGTGTGCTGGGGCGCGCTTAGGTGGGCGTGGCCGCACTTAATTTTCTGTAAACTCCGGAGCTGGTGGGGAAACAATTTTAAGCTCCGGAGCTGGGAGCCATTTGCGGCAGAGTCTAGGGGTCATGTACAAATACCCTAAGTTGTGGATGCTTTTCTGTTTTGATCCAACAACATGTCCTTGGATGCCTTCTCTCTTCAACTCTTCATACATAATGACACAGCTGTGCATAATACAGTTAAGCTCCAAATTCTCTCTAACAAATACACTCTCCGGTAGGTATATGAAAAAGTCTCAGCTTCATTGCATTTCTCCAAATGATACCTGTTTTTATCATCCTATCCTTTTTTCATATAAGCTGCAAAGCTTTTTCCACCTTTTATGGTGATATGTGGGGCTTGTATGTATTTTTTCTGGTGTATCCCTTTTATCTTTGTGTTTGTGTACTTTTAAATTTATATATAATTTGCACCGACTCTTGAAAGATGAAATAATGGGTGATTTTATCAGGAATCCTGGCTCTAACAAAATTCTTTTCAATGTCTAGTCTTCAGGCCCTACCTCCTTTCGGTTCTTGGGAGGCCTAAGCAAAATCTACCTTAGGAAGAAGAAATATCTCTACATTGGTGTTCTAGTCCAAAAAGAGTGAGCTCATCTTCCAGTTTGAATGCTGACTTTCAGGGCAAGCCAAGTCCTATAAAGAACAATTCAAGGAACTGAGTATGGCTGTGAAGATTCTCAGTCATCCAGATGAGTTTATCTGGAAATTGAATCATGGCAACTGGACTTCTTTTTCTTGAGAGATAGAAACATTTCACTGCTCATCCAAACAGTTTCATCAGTTTGAAAAAAGCTAGTCGTGAGTCCTCCATCTTATAGTCCACTTTGACCTCTTGTCACCCTGGTCTGAAATAGGCTCATAAGATGAACAATGGCCTGAATAGGCTTGTTAGGTAGACAACAGTCAATAACCTTAAGGTGAACAATGGCCAGGTCAGTCAAACCAGTGCATTTTGTTTCTGTTTGTACGATTTTTTTTAAAAAAAAAAATCATATGAAATGAAACAAAACGAACTGAGGGGCCAAAACAGAAAGAACCAAACCATCGGTTTTCTGTTTCATGCCCACCTCTAATAAGCAGCAAAATGTCAGTATTTCTTTACTCACATACATTAGCAGCATGTATGGGTAGCTTACATGCTTGATCTCTCTGCATGTTATTCGGAAAACAACCCTCTAAGGTAGTTTGGCTGAAGAAGCCACTGGCTGAAGCAACATCAAGTAAGCTTCATGACTAAGAAGGGGTTTACAGCTGAGTCTCCCAAAACAAACACTCTTAATCATTATATTATACATGCTGGAGGAGGGGGGGGACAATGCAATAATTACTAAATGAGTTAGATGTTAAACTTACCTTTTCTCTGGCATTTGCAGATGACAAGGTTGTAGCGCCACGTGTGGGGAAAGGGAGAATCAAGAAAAAGTGACACTTGAGACTGCTTGATTTCAATAATCCCTGATTGTATAATATATGTATAGTGGCAGCTGCACCTGTTCCTGAACATGCGTTATTTACATCCCTGCTGGATTACTGTAAGACCGTCTACGCAGGGCTACCTTTGGAAAGTGTTTGGAAACTTCAGCAGGTCTAAAATGTCCCAGCCAGATTGTTAACTGAGGCTAGTTACAGGGATCACATAACACCACCAGCAGGCCCTAGCAGATCCACTGGCTGAACACCCACTTCCAGGCACAGTTCAAAGCCATGTGAGGCTTTATAGATTATTAATGGCTTGAATCCAACCTAGCACAAGGGCCATATCTCCTTTTACGAGCCTTTGGCCATGGAAACTCAGTGAGGGAGTAGAAGTGGTAAAACCACTCCTTAAATATCTCACCTACCTTGAGAGCTCTGTTAGGGTCATTATAAATCAGCTCCTACTTGATGGCACAGAACACACACAGCAAGGGAGGTATAATTACATTGTAACTGTATTTCTAATGCTGGGCACTCTCACCCCTTTTAGAAAATAAAGATAATGCCAAGTTACTTGTAGAGATGAGCACCTTACGAAAACCGACATGCTGTTTTGTCATTTCGTAAGCTTTCAAAACGTTGCAAAACAAAACGGGAAACCGTATTTTATTATGAAATGAAACAAATTGAAATGCTTCTTTTTCCCTTTGAAAACAAAATGCTTCATTCCCCTGCAAAATGGCTCCCTTGTAAAAAGCTACCCACCAAATTTGGTGTCATTGTTTCATTTCATTTATAATTGTTTTTATAGAAATTCATTTAAAAATGAAATGAAACGAACCGCTAGTAGAAACAAAATGAAACAAAACTCTCTTTTGTGCCCGTCCCTAGTTACCAATACTTAAATAAGGATTGGGATATGAACATAAATATGTCCCACATAAATTGTGGGGGTTTGTATTGTCTAAACTCTGCACTTGTGATCAGCACTGCGAACTTTACTGGTGTGTAGGGTTCAGGAGATACTTTGCTGGGCCCGAGTGTCAGTTGCTTCACATGGCTATCAGTGGCGAGAGAAGATGTCTTCTCCCTAACCGCTTCTGGTCCCAAGTGCCTTCCATTCAAAAGACTTTCTCAGTCAGCTTTCGTGATTTTGATTTCGGGACAGCACGAGAAGCTGCCAGCTACAGATAAGATGAAATTCTCAGCTCTGTGGCAAGGGTCAGAAGGAGGCCTGTGCTCCGCCACTCTAGTGCCACTTTAGATCTTAAAATAGGTCTCAAGTAGGATGTAAGTGGTGCACAGACCTTGACTTGAACCTACACAAGAGGCCGATTTCCATTCACTGAGTGCACCATTGGGAAGTTTGCCATATCCGCCTTGGTTTAAGGCCTCTTCATCAGATCAGCGGTATCATAGGAAAGTGTTGACTGTGGTAACAGTACTTCTAGCACTGCCCTCATTTCCCCCTTCATTTTGCTCAGAAGGTTCTCTTCCGATGTTTGTTGGCTGGTTAGATGTCATGTTCCATCCACGAAACAAGAAACACAAAGTCGCTAACAGCAATTGTCATAGCACAAGACTTGTTCTGTTTTGTTATCCTTGCTGAAACAGACCAATACGACTGCTTCTTTGAAAAATGCTGCCCTGTACTTTGGATTACATCACGACATTGTGAAAGGATGCTGGCTAGTTCCAAAAGAAATGAATGGACTTTGGGTAAGATTGGAAGGTTATCTTCCGAAAGCAATTTTCTAAGAAACTCAAGTCACAAAAATTAATTCTGGTTACCCATGAACCACCACAACCCCAGAAAAATGAACCATTTTATATGGGGTGATCCAGAGGGGTTCAGACCCCAGGCATCTATCCCCGATCATCCTCCGCAGAGATTTGGAGGGGCACCACCCTAGTCTCTTATCAGGGAAAGTCTGTTTGTTGCCATCATCTGGGAGAAGGAAGAGAGCGGCACAAGGGAGGGAGAGTGGGAAGGGGGGAAAGAGGCCCCTTCTTCCAAAAGAACAGCTACTGGAGAGGTTTCTGGTGTCCAGGCATTGTAGATAAATTGTCCAGGCAGAGAGTTTTGGAAGCATGCAATTAGAAGTGATTATGAGTCTAGCAGTGGACAGAAGAAGCCACAGTTAGTTGGCCTTCAAGGGAAGCGAAGTGTCTAAGGACACCAGCAGCATAGCCAGAATCAGAGATATAGAAGCCTGGCTCAGGTGGCCAAAAGTGGCACAGGTGATTGGGCACAAAACGGGAAAATAGAGCTTAATTTTGTTTTGTTTCTACTAGCTGTTTGTCTCATTTCATTTTAAATGATTTTTTGTAAAGAAATTCATAACAAAATGAAACAATAACAAAAGGATGCGTGACTCTACAAAATGGCTCCCCCTGGGTCCTAGAGGCACCAAATTTGGTGGGTAGCTTTTTACAAGGAAACCATTTTACAGCATAATGAAACATTTCATTTTTACAGGGCAAAAGAAGTTTTGTTTCATTTTTGTAACAAAACGCTGTTTCCCATTTCGTCTCATTTCAAAAGCTTACGGGACAACAAAACAGCATGTCATTTTTCATAATGGGCCCATCTCTACTCAATACTGTACCATATAGTGCGACAGGGTGGGCAATCATTTTATAAATGTTGAGATGGATTGGCATTTGTCTGTCACAAAGCACACCAGGGAGTTCTCGCCCTTACAACCAAGCTGCATTCACCCTTGCGCACATGAGGCCAGTGATGCTACCATCATGGTGGAGATCAGAGCCGCAATACTAGAAGGTAGAGATGGGCACGACTCAGAAAAAATTTTTCGTTTTCGTTTTCGTTTTTGGCTAGGGTCCGTTTCGTTTCGTTTCCGTTTTCGTGAGCTAATTTTCAAAATTTTTCGTTTTCGTTTCGTTACGTAACGAAAACGAAAACCGAAAACGAAAACGAAAAATTTTTCGTTTCTCCCCATTTAGCTCCATTGAGTGCTTTTCCAGTAATGAAAAACGAAAACTGGCTCAAAATTAGTCGTTTCGTTTCCGTTTTCGGTCCATTTTTGAACCGTTTTTTGTTTTCGTTTCGTTACGTAACGAAAATGAAAAAACGAAAACAAAAACAAAAATTGCGCTAAGTCGTGCCCATCTCTACTAGAAGGCATGCACCTTCTTTATGATTTCTCCATTCATTTGGACCATTCCATGACTGGTAACAATTTCTAGGTACTCTCTTTTCTTGACGTTTAAGCCAAGTCCAAAGGGACTCCAGTGGTCATTCCATGTCTGAACTTCCCACTGCATTCATTTCTAGTTGTCATTGGGGAACAGGCTGGACCACCCCAGGCAAAAGGAGCTTTTCACATCTAGGAGTTTCCCCATGAAAGGCTACTCTATTCCTCTTAGATTTTATATGGATACTTGTTAGAAGATGACAGAAACAACCCTGAGAAATATTAAGAACTTCCAAAATGGCAAATTGATGGATACACTAAGATTTCCCTTGCCTCTCTTTTCCTTGGGTGGGACAATTGCTTTATTTTGCTCCCAGGTAGTATACACCTTGCAAACACAACTAATGAAGAAAAGTACAACATTTTATAACTTGGGTTTAAAGACTACTGAATTATAATGAACATCCTGCCTCCTTTGCAAGTACGCCTTGTGGGAACACATGAAAGGGCCTTCTTGGCTGTTGCGCCCAGACTCTGGAACTCCCTCCCACTAGAGGCCAGGACTGCCTCCTTGCTGTTGTCTTTCCGGAAAACAGGCAAAGGCCTTTCTCTTCAGGCAAGCTTTCCCTGAATGATGCATTATCTGTGTCTTTTTATGAATCTACCATACATGGCTACGCAGACTTTGTGTTTATAACAACTCATAACTTTGTGTTTATCTCTCTCCTTGTGAAATTGCATGGACACCATGTTATTCAATTGTTAGCTTTAATGTTGCCTTCTGATGCTGTAAGATACCCCTCAATTCCCTCTTTCTCAAACTGAATGTGTCTTAATTGTAATGGACTGTATATGGTGTCTCATTGCTGTAAGCCGCCTTGGGTCCTTTTCCAAGGAGAAGGGTGGAGTAAGAAATACTCAAAAATAGTTCAAACTAGCATTTTAGCTAAACAGTATTAACAATAGGGGATCATTTATTGTGTACAACCTTAAATTAACCTTGTTTTTGAGCAAGGAGGAAAGACGCACATAAAAATAATTAAGTTGTGAGGCAACTCGCATCTCCAACCCTATCCAAAATGACGTTGTGCGTATTGATAGACCAGTAAAATTTATCTGAGTGCTCTCCATCCCCACATTTTCCGTTCTTCCCCCTTCCCACCCAACAACTTCATCTCTTCTCCCCCATTTATATCCTCATCTGAGCTCAGGCAGCTAAGTGGTGGAATCCATAAGAGGTGGGTTTCTATTGTCCATATCCAGCCTAGTCATCTATCAAGGACCTCTCAATAAGCTAATAGCTCTAATGTGTGAAGATCGATTTCTGGGGTGAATACAAAGGGCCAATGATTTACACACTATGTCTATTGATGAGGCTCAATTGATTTCAACAAGTACTAAAATATTTACAGGCATGACAGAGAGAGGGGTGGCAATAGAGTGTCAAGGAGGGGAATCTCACAGGGACTTCAAAATAATACACGGATAACTTGATTGCCCCCCTCAGTAAATACAGGATTGAATCCAGAAATCCAAAATGAGGAAACCACACAATAATATTTAACATTTGAGGGGGGGGGACCTCAAATCAAGCAGTGGAAGACAGTGCTGTCGTATGTATCAACATAGTGGAGGAACCACAATGGAAAAGGGTCACTGTTAGAAGCAGAAGGAGACAGTCTACACCTGTGCAATTGCAAAACCAGTTCCAGATTCTTGGAGAGGGTTTTGTCAAACCGCATGCAGAGAACCAGTGGGGCACCCCACGGCTCAGTCCTGGGTCTTGTGCTCTTCAGCATTTTATTAATGTCTTGAACAAGGAAGTGTAGGGAATGTTTGGCAAATTCACAGATGACACAAAATTGGGTGGACTAGCTAATACCCTGGAAGACAGAAAGAAAATTAAAAATAATCTTGGTAGGCTGGAGCACTGGGCTGAAATCAACACAATGAAACTTAACAGGGATAACTGCAAAGCAGTGCATGTAGGAAGAAGAAACCTAATGCATAGTTACATGATGGGGGACACCTGAATTCTGGTCGATCTTATGCTGAATATGAGCCAACAGTGGTCACAAAAAAAGTCAAATGCTATTTTAGGCTGCCTTAACAGAAGTATAATTTCCAAATTCTGTGTGGTGCCCACCCGCCCTCTTCAGCACTGGTTAGGCATCTACTTGAGTATTATGTTCAGTTCTGGGCATCACACCACAAGTAGGATGCTGAATAGGGATGGACATTTCATTTTGCAACCAGTAGGTTATAAAATGAACCACGTGAGCCCAGGTGGTCCTCGGAACCAGCTGATACATGCAGATCCAATTGCTTTACCTTTCTCTGTCTCACACAGGGTTAAAATCCAACGAGGAAGCACACTGCTGGCCAATCAGACAGGGAGGTGGGATGACGCCTGTCCCTGCACAGCTCCTGATTGGGCAGCATCACAGATCTACCACAGATGATGTTGCAGCATGCTTCCTCATTGGATTTTAACCCTGCTCGAGACAGAGAAAGGTAAAGCAATTGGATCTGCGTGTATCAGCGGGTTCCACGGACCACCTGGGCTCGTGTGGTTTGTTTCATTGTCTACTGGTTCCAAAATGAAATGCTCATCCCTAATGCTGACAAATTGGAACAAGTTTAGAGGAGGGCGACAAGGATTATCTGAAAACTGGAGACCAAGCCCTACGAGGAAAGCCTGAAAGAACTGAGCGTGTTTAGCCTGGAGAAAAGAAGAATGAGGGGTGATATGATGTCACTTTTCAAATATTTGAAGGGCTGTCATACCGAGGAGGGGAAGAATCTGTTCTCATTCATCCCACAGTGTGGGAAGTACAGCAACGGACTCAAGTTAAGAGAACCCAGCTTTTGGCTGACTATCAGAGACAACTATCTTTTGATGTTGTCAGTGATTGACAGCCACGCCAGCCCAAGAAGGTTGCCACTCCAGGTACACCTACTAGAGATGATATCTGGTGTGGCAAAAATTCCAACATTCACTTGTGCCACTGGTTCTTGTGTTTCACCAACACCCCCATTTCCCCCCAGTATTTGGGATTTCCTCTATTAATTTTTTCTTCCAGCTAATGCTGCCTTGACCCTCTTAGTTTTATTCAATATATAATAAAATAACATGAATGCAAGATTTGATGATATCTTTATTAGACCAGCAAACCTCATATAGTCTTTTTCGAATGTTCCCCCTATAACAGGGGTGCCCAAACTTTTTGTAAGGAGGGCCAGATTTGGTGGCTGAGAATGTGTCAGGGGCCGGTTGCTCCCTGACCCTGCCACCCCACTGCAAGCCCCACCCACTGACCCATAAGCCCCACCCACTGACCCCTTGCAACCCCACCCGCAGGAAGGAAGGCGGGGACCAAGGGAGGGAGGGAAGAAGCTTCTGCTCACTGGCCGGCCGGCCAGTCCAGCCGCTCAGGCTTCCCGGCGGTGTCCGTGTTGGCAGAAGATTTTAAAAAAAAACATGGGGCAAAGGAGGGAGAGGGAGGGGCAGGCCAGCCAGCCGTGGGCCACTCAGAATGGCCTGATGGGCCAGATTTGGCCCCCGGGCCGGACTTTGGGCAGGCCTGCCCTATAACATACAGTAAAGCCCCTGATCATGCATGAAAAGAATTTCCTTGCTGAAATTACAGAGGGGGTAGCCGTGTTAGCCTCAAAGCCATAAAACCATCCTTTACAGCTTTATAGACCCAGGCCAGAATGTCCTTTGTTGCCAGATAATTCAAATAACAAACAAACAGACAGACAGACAGACAGACAGACAGACAGACAGACAGACAGACAGACAGACAGATAAATAAATAAATAAATAAATAAATAAATAAATAAATAAATAAATAAATAATACTCCCAAGACCATTTTCTCAATCCATTGGGGGTGAATTGGGCAGGAGTGCCGGTGCACCAAAACATGCCCAAGGTCCCTCCCATGCCCCTTGTCTCTTCCACCCACACCCTCGCCCTCTCTGATCTGATCTGATCTGGTTTCTGTCTCTTGAGGAATTTACCTCCCAGCCATAATACCACACAATATAAATAGATCCTGGCCTCAGAGCCAGAAAACCCTCCTTTACAGCTCTATAGACCCTGGCCTAGTCTTCCCAACATTTCTACTAATCAACTCTCCCTCCTCTTCTTCCCCCTCCTCCTCTACCCTTCCCCTATCCACCTCCCAACTCTACATACTACAGCCAATGAATATCTGGTATGAAATGTATATTCCCATCCCATATTATACTGCACACCTCATTCTGCTGCTATATGTCTGAAGAAGTGGATGTGTAGTCCACGAAACGTTACATTAAAATATGAAAGTTAGTCTTTAAGGTGCCACATGTTTTCTGTCTTTTGTTTTGTTTTGTTTTTCTTTGATTCTTGCTGAAATTACTGATGCAAGCTCCAGTGTAGCCTGCTGACATGTGGGTGTTCAGTTACTAAGAAAACCTGGCTTGGCTGTTAAGAAAACCTATTTAATTAAAAAGAACACAGAGAATTCATTTTTGAACAAACAAAAGATTCTTGTTTTGAAATGACAATCAGGTAAAGAGAGGGTCACATTTCTCAAAACAGGAATAAAATATAGCCTTCAGCTTAATATTTATTTACCATCATCACTAGACAACATTCTTCCATATTTCATTACGGAATAATTTGACAAAATTATTGTCAAAAGAACTTAATAGGCAGATAAAACGAAACTGCTTGATTCCCCCTCTTGCATTCCAACCCGTAAATAATTTCGTAAAAATGGACTGGAGGAAGGTTTACCTGAACAACATTTGTGTGTTCCACTCTATACTGTACTTACTGTATGTAGCTGCAGATCTTGGAAATGTCACTTGGATTACTACGGCTCCAAGAATCACCACCTAATATAGCTACTGATCCAAAAGTAACTTTTCCAATCTCTGTGCATACTTAGCTATGTGATAAATACAATCAGAGAGAGAACCTTCAGAATAAGTTGCCTTGCACTTAACTGTTGGAAGAAGCAAAATTGAAGAACTCCATCAACCATCAACACACAAGCTTTCTACAAGATATAGAAGATTTAACCTTGGCGCTAAAAGACAACCTGAGAGAATGCCCTATCTTAATCCTTTTATTTGAGTTCTCTTGTTGGTCTAAGTAACAGGTTTGAAGAGTGAAGCTGTGAAGTCCTTGTAGTTTCCTGGTGTGGCTGCTCTCCTAATGTTGACACACAGAAAGCATATAACTCTAGCAACTTTTCTCACTTCCTGATGTTTCTGGTCTCTATGGCATTATTGGGTTGGCTGACATTTGGACTATGGACATGTCCCAGTGGACATGCCTCAGTTACGATCTCTACTCTGCCTACTCAGAGCCTTCCATGGATTTGAGATTATGGACAACACTTTAGGAAATCTGGACAGATGGGACTAATTTTTGACAGATTATTTGATATCTGCTGTGTGGGAACCTTTCTTCAGAGTATGCTTTTTGGGAAAGTTTCAGTGCAGTGCACACACTCCTGACTTTTGCCAGTATGTCCTATCCGGGGGGGGGGGGGAGTGACTTTCTATTTTTCTGACCGTTGCTTTGGGGCAGGAACAAAGGGATAAAGGTCACCTGCCTCCTATCAGAACCAATGTTTTCATAAATGCTCCAATCTCTGCTTATGAATTTAGATAAGTTGATTAAAACAAGCCTCCTGGAGAAGACACAGACCAGTCTACAAGTCTGTGCAGCACTTTCTTCCCAGCTGGCTGAGAAAAAAGCATTTGGTCTTTGCCTGTATATTTCTGTAATCAAGATCAGTTTGCTTCAGAACTTCTCCAGTAAATTCCCACACCGCTGAATGAGAGTGGGCTGGGTGGAGACAACCATTACCTGGGTGGATGGTTTGGAGTATGAATACAATAGTAGCAACAGCTATTCCAATAAAGATCCTAATCCTGCTAAAGGCATGGGGACTGGTATTTAGTTGGGAACTGGCAAACCACTCCAGTATTCCTGCTAAGAAAACTCCATGGGCATAGGGTCATGAGGAGTCGGTCATGACTTTAATGACACCACAAACACACATTTGTCTGCTGGTCTGAGCCTTTGACCTGAGCTCAAATACTGAATCCTGGTGGCTGTGGGTTGGTGAATCACAGCTTGTTAGTCACATACTGAACATAGTCAAGCAGCTGCGTGTCAACACTATGCTATTGAACGACAGCATTTGCTGAGTTAAACCTACTAATAACTGCTTTAAATCATTACACTGCCATTTTTGAGAGGAAGATGTAGGGAGTGGAAAATCTTGGCAGCTGTACTTGTTCCAACGTTTCAGTGACCTCCCATGGTTCAAAATGTCTGATTTGTTGTTCCTTGCTGCTTGAAACTAAAAGCTGCTAGGGGTTAAGCAGTCTCAGTGAAATGGATCTCAAGGTGCCCATAATAATGACCACCAAAAACAAGAGGCGCAAAGAGGCAGAAATGGGGAGTTGCGTGGATGTGAAGAATAACACTGGGCTTCTTCTGTGTGCAGACACTCAGTGTACTGCATTTACTCTACCAGACAATGTGCCTCTTTTAGTATTTCTAGAGTCTTGCACCAAAGGCATGTTGGTGGTGCAAAGCAATAGTAATTATTGTTACTATTATTACATGCCTTTCTCCCTCTCAACAGTTTTGAGAGGTTTAATTAATGAATGCCTGAAAAGTGATTTCATCCATTGAACTGAAAGATGCATATAACGAGGCAGGGACATCCATCCATGGTATGAATAAATGATGAAGGGAAACTTTGGGTTTTAGAGGTTGAAAACATTGGCCAACCCACCACCCCCAACAAATCCCTGCTCCCCTTTGCCCTACTAATGTCGCAGAGAACGGGAGAAAGATAAAAATGGACTTGCCGTCTTTGCAAACTCTACTGACACTCGGCTGATTAAAGGTTCCACTTATATCCAAATGGTTAGAGCTGGGGCTTGCAGCCATTCATAAAACTCTTAGTGAAGGATTGGCTTTCACAAACTTTGCCTTAATGATTATGCGTTCCATTGATCAGTGAGGGAAGCTATAAAAATTGACACCAGAATAAACACTGAAGCACTCCTCTCACTCAGCGGAACTGGGATCAATCGGAATCGACCCAGAAAATAAGGAAAGGAAGGGGAGCAAAAGGTTGCCTCTGTTAGCTAGGGTGAGAGGCATAGTTGGATATTTCTCCCTGCACAGAACACCTCACCTTGGCCCCAGTCTCACAACGATTTTGCTGCTCTTTTTGCTGCGAAAGACTGCGCAGCAAAAGATCATGCCTTCACTCCAAAGAGCAGTATTTTGGTACCCCGGCTGACCACTCCCCCAGAAGTGCACTTTAACCGCAGCATTTTGTACTACCCCTAGGGGTTGTGTTAAAATACTTATGTTGTTGATGCACAGTTTTTAATGCACCAAATGAGGTGCGACCCCAGAACATTCGCACCAATTAAATTCGTACCCCTTTTTCTGCCACTTCCTGTAGTGCTGCCTTGGTAATCATTTATGCTACTGAATTGGTGGCATACCGGCATGCCGGCACAATTTTTACTGGCTGTCCGCCATCAATTACAATTGATTTTAAGAAGAAAAACTGCTACCTGGCTGCAACGCAGGTATTCGCCAGAAGGAGAAAATATGTGTAGTAAGCAAGTCGGGATGGATGCAGAGAAGTAAAATACTCCCCTGTTGTCGGGGCACTAACTGCGCATCAAACGTCATGTGACCACATGAAAAAATAATATGCATCAAATTAAGATGCGCAGATAATGGTAGTGAGACTGGGGCCTTAGTTGCATTTTGCAGTTGTTATCAACTGTATCCTCTATTAAGCGTATGAAGAGCTGCCTGAGAACTTTGGCTAGCATTAGTGAAATGCCATGTAGTCCCTTTGAAAGATCTCTGGAGCTTTGTACTAGCAGGGAAAACACAGCTGCAGCCTAGTGATATCATGGACTCATTTCTTCCCTTCCCACTATTTTCAAATTGCACTTGTTTCTTCTTTTGCTTCCCTTGACATTTGTAGGCACTTCAGTTATATGCAGAAATTGTAAAACTTCCACGAAAATGTCACATTAGGTGAAATACACCGGATATGTGATGTAATATATGCCTTTGGGTGGCAGGAGAAGGATAGTTTGGCCATATGCATGGTGCCTTAGTGGCTTCCAAAGTACAATGGTACCTTGTATAAAGGAATTAATTCATTCCAAGTGAAATTCTGTTAAGCAAATTTTCCTTTATACAAATTTCCCATAGGAATGCATTGAAAACAGAGTAATCCCTAATTACGACCATTTTTCTGTTGTATGGATCTGCCCCAAAGACGATTCTGTTAAGCAAATTTCCCCTCTCTCTGGATTTTTTTATGTTGTACATATTTTATGTTATACAAACTGTTTGTTATATGAGGGTCCACTGTACATTCTCCTAAGAGATGTAAAATGATCCAGTTTCAGACCCAGGTTCAGTAGATATCAGAACCAGTAAAGAGGGGGTAAAGAACGAGTTAAATTGCTTGCTTGTTTGAATTAAGATATATCTGGCAGGAGGCTGAAAGAAGGGCTACTTAGACTTAGCAAACAAGTGGATAATAATTTGTTTTTGGAAGTATGACAGCAGAGAGTCTGAGTATGTGCCAAGGCAGTGGGTCCAGAAAGCAGAGGAATCGGCAGGGTTGGGGGGTCTGGATAAGTGGCAAGCAGCCACTACCAGAGACATTGTGCCTGTGTGCCAGGGCCTTAGGGACAGGTGGGCATAACTGCAGAATGGGCTCAGTGGCAGAGATCCATATTGTCTGATAGATTAAGAATTAATACCTAAGTAAATAAATAGAAGTATAAAATAAGTAAATGCAACAAAGGAATTAGGAGTTCAGCAAAACAAATAACCAAACACAAATATCTGGGATCAGATCACCATCATCAGGCCTTGTTAAGGTGAAGGGGCTTAGAATCATAGAATCATAGAGTTGGAAGAGACCTCAAAGGCCATCCAGTCCAACCCCCTGCCATGCAGGAACCCTCATCAAAGTATTGCTGGCAAATGGCTATCCAGCCCTTGCTTAAAACCTCCAAAGAAGGAGGTTCCACCACCCTCTGTGGCAGCATATTCCACTGCTGAAGAGCTCTAACTGTCAGGAAATCTTCCTAATGTTCAAATGGAATCTATTTTCCTGTTGTTTTGAAACCATTGCTTTGAGTCCTAGTCTCTGAAGCCATGGGAAACAATCCAGTCCCTTCTTCAATGTGACATCCTTTCAAATATTTAAACATGCCTATCACATCCTCTCTCAGCCTTTATTTTGTAAGGCTAAACATTCCTAGCTCCCCAAGGTGCTCCTCATAAGACATTTCTTCCAGACCTTTGAAAATCCTGGTTTTCCTCCTCTGGACCCATTCGAGATTGTCCACATCCTTTTAAAATTGATGTGTGCAGAACTGGATACAGTACTCCAGCTTGGGTCTGACCAGAGCAGAATGGAGTGGTACCATCACTTCCCTTGGTCTAGACCAGTGGTTCTCAACCTGTGGTTCCCCAGATGTTCCTGGTCTGCAACTCCCAGAAATCCTGGCTAGCTCAGCTAGTGTTGAAAACTTCTGGGATTTGCAGTCCAGGAACATCTGGGGACCCACGGGTTGAGAACCACTGATCTAGACACTATGTTTTTGTTGGTGCAACCAAGAATCGCATTGGTTTGCATGCTTCAGTGAGGCTGAGGACTATACTGGCAATAGTGCTTCTATCTGAAGGGTCTCTCAAGCCAGATAGGTCTCAGCTGAGAAGCCAGACCAACTGAGTCCAACAACCATCATTTATGATTAGAGGAAATAAACAGAAACCCACACCGGATTGGTCATCACCCAGCTCAACAAGGACTGCACCAGGTGCTGCAGCCCCTGGACATCTGACAACAAATGGGCAACAGGGCTGAGCAAACCCTGTTGAGGAACTAGGACCAGCTGCTGCACAGCTCCTGGAACAACTAAAATATTTTGTCAAAATCCAGCAGTTTCAGCCAACTCAGAGCCTAGAACTCCTGATCAAGACCAAGATAAAAATACCAGTAAGAGGACTCCATGCTTGAAACACATTCATCCCAAGAGGAAGAATGCTTGAAAGCATTTAAATATAGAGACCACCCAAGTCCCTTGATCACACCAAAGCCCTCCCTTGATTCAAGCTGCCTCAGAGTCATAATGTGGCCATATTACAGTGCGTGAATAAAAAGTTAGGAATCCTCCAATTCTGTAAAGAGATAAAAATTGCAATATTTCAGACACATAACGCACAATAAGAAACACCATCTGCTGCATGTTATCCTTCAAGGAAAAATAGATGGGAAGCGTGGCCTGGGGCATAGAAGAACAGTGGTCCACACTGAGCATAGCTGCTCTGTTTAAAATAGCCTTAGATAGAAACCAGTTCAGGTTACTGATCAGCTGACTAAGGTGGTTACTTCACATCCTACCTTGTTCCGCAATTACGTTTGTACCGTGACAGCGTTGTTTGCGGTCACGTGGTTTTGTCCCTGCTCAGTCCCTGTTTCTGTTTACTCACGGGCGTGATTACTTGTCTCGTGAAAACTGTTACTTCGCCGTCTTGTTCCATGACAAATTCTGAATTTGTCAACCCTTTTTTTTAAATATCGTAAATAAATCTTTTTTGATATTTCGATTTACTGGTCTTCCGGGATTTACACATCAGTGCTACAGAATTTTCAGTAGTTTCTTTAATAAACATTTGCACTGCATGGTGTTTCCCATAGGGAAACTAATGTTGAATGCCGCTTCAGCCGCTGACCACTAGTGAGAGTTGTTACCCCACAGTTGTTACCCCACACACAAGAGAATTCCCCAGCCCAGGGTCAGGTACGGCTTGTCATGCTCTGTTCCCCGTTCTGGGGGCATAGTTGAGACAAATTTTGCTGTCACGCTATGGACGTGAAGTAACTTTTTTTGTACCAGTCCCAAGCGGGACAGCAAGGAAGGATGAACGGGACATGAAGAAACCACCTAACTAAAAGAAAACAACCAACAAAATTAGAAATAAATTGTTTGACTTTCTTTCAGTTAGTCAGCCTATCAGCCTGATTGCCTATGATGAATGGGAAGGAATTGTGGTGGCTGATCTGATAGGTTACTTCCCCTCTGAGACACAATGGCCATGAATGTTTCACTGCTCTAACTCCTATCCCTAAAGTTAGCCATACTGCCCAGGGACATTGAGCATGTCCCTAACTGTAAGGGTCCAAGTGTTGAAACTTAGACCCTTACAGACACATTATACAGGAAGCTGGAAGAATTCAAATCGTGGACAGAACAGACAAATTTTGAATTAACTCCAGGTCCTGCCAACCTAGCAGTTCAAAGGCATGTAAAGGCAAGTAGATAAATAGGTACCGCCATACAAAGCAGAAAAGTAAAACAGCATTCTGTGTGCAGAAATGTGTTCCGCCATGCCGGCCACATGGCCAAGGACTTGCACAACACTGGCTCTTGGGCTTAAAAATGGAGATGAGCACCACCCCTAGCGTTGGACAAGACTAGCATGCATGTGCACGGCGAAACCTTTACCTATTTCAAAATGTAGATAAGTGTCCATTATGAAGAATAACTCAGTTTCAGTTTAGGTATTGATCTCCCAGTGTCAAATTGTGTAGCTTAAGATGCAGACTTTATGAATTCATTGACACCTGCTTCAAAAGGAAGGCAGTGTGTGCTTCCATTAGTAGCTGCCCCTTTTTTCTTTTCTTTTTTTTCTTTTTAAACAAAATGGAGGAATCCAAACTTCCTTCTTGTTCTTGTTCTCCTGGCACAGCATCCTCTTCACCCTCTTTTCTCCATCCTTCCAGGCCTACTTCATAAACATTAGCTTTCAAGCAGCTCTCCCCCAGAGGACATATCATAAACATCATGTTAAATATTTAGAGCAGGAAACCACTTCACTTCTCTGGATACATAAAAGCTGTCTTGGGAGGGTGAGTTTTTCTCTTCCTTATTTTTGGTTCCCTTCTCTTGCTCCACGACTGTCAGTCTGTTTGCACAGTGGTTGTTAAACAGATAACCGTTGTGGTGTTGGTGAAGCCACTGGAGGGGACAGTAGGGTGGGTTGCTGTCTCTAAGCATTTGGTCTTGCACAGATTCTGCATGCCAAGTATGGAAAATTCAGTCCAGCTTTAGGGTCTGAGCACAGAGATTGTTACAAGCCTGGATACTTAAGGAACTGCCTGTCTTGTTATGAACCTGTTGAGGTATTATAAGATAATTGGGAGAGGCCTTATTAAGAATATTAACAATTACAGGGAAAATTGCACCTAGAAATTACACCTTTTTGTGTGTCCCCAAGATCATGGAATACCCTCCCTTCAAAGATGTGATGAATTCCCACTAGAGATGGGCACGAATAAAAAAAAAATGGCGTTTCGTTTGTTGTTTGTCGTTTGGATGGTCCGTTTCGGTTCGTTTCCGTTTTTTTGTGAATTTTTGCAAAAAAATCATTTTCGTTTTTGTTCATTTTGTTACCATTTTGTTACCATTTATTTCATTTTTTGTGATTTTTTTTTTAGGATTTTAAGCAATTCACTCATATTGCAGTAACAGAAACGAAACGCACGACAAAATTTCCGGTGTTTCTGTTCATTTCATTTCATTTTAGAGACAAAATTCGTTTGTCGTTTCATTACATAACAAAATGAAAAAAAAGGAAACGGAAACGAAAAATTGTTCATTTCGTGCCCATCTCTAATTCCCACTGTTATTGCTTTAAGGTTGGGTTAGGAACAACCTTTTTAAGCTGACCAGAAATATTCCATTGCTTTAAACTGTGGGACTGTTGTGTCTAATTTTGATGGGACTGTTTTATTTAATGTATTCTCAAAGACTTTCACAGCTGGCATCGGATAGCTGATGTGAGTTTTTTGGGCTTTTGGGTGTGTTCTGGAAGTTTTTCTTCCTGACATTTTGCCAGACTCTGTAGCTGGCATCTTCAGAGGGGGCAGGAGCTCAAAGGACTAAGGGTCCAGCGCACAGAGAGAACTCCTAGTTCCCTGAGCTCCTTGCCCCCTCTGAAGATGCCGGCCACAGAGTCTGGCAAACCCCCATGAAGAAAAACTTCCAGAAAATAGCCAAACAGCCCAAAAAAACTCATAACAGCTTTTTAAATTTAATTTAATGTTTTATAAACATATTTGGTTTTATGTGTTTTTTAGATTTAATGAAGATCATAAGCTGCCTTGTGTGAGGGAGAATAACAAAATAATGAAGTTGGAAGGGGCCTATAGTACTATTGAGGTGCCATGGTGGCTCAGCGGGCTAGAGGTCTGTAAAGTCAGCAGCTCAGTGGTTCAAATCCCGCTGTTCACCCCAGCTCCTGCCAATCTAGCAGTTTGAAAGCATGTCAATGTAATTAGATAAAAAGCGGGAAGGTAAAACAGTGTTTCCTTGCAGCCATGCCGACCACATGGCCACAGACCTGAGAAACCTCAGAGCCGTGGGGGGCGGCGGGGGGTGATTGGGTCATTCCGCGCCACCCCTGCGATCCTCTGAGAAGCCTTGGACAGGCACGCAATCCCCCCGCCCCCAGGCCCTACCCCACCCACTTCCGCATATTGCGGATTTTCATGCATCGCGGGTGGGATGGGTCCCTAACCCCCGCGATCGGCAGGGGGTGACTGTACGAGGATCCACTGTATTTGAAACGTGCTGTCACATCTTCCCTCAGTTTCCTTTTCTCAAGGCTAAACATGCCCAATACTTTCAGTCTTTCTTCATAGGATTGGTTTCCAGACTCCTAACCATCCTTGTTGCATTCCTTTGAACTTGTTCCAGTTTGTCAGCCTGCTGTTTGAAGTGTGGTGTCCAGAACTGGACAAAGTCTTCAAGATGAAGCCTAACCAGTGCTGAACAGAGGGAGACTAGTTAGTACCTCAGGCAATTTGGACACTATACTAACAATGCATCTTAAAATAGTCTTTGCCTTTTCTGTAGCCACCTTGCACTGCTGGCTTCTGTTCAGGTTGTGATCTACTACAGTTCTAAGGTCCTTCTCACTCATAGTAGCACTATGTTAGGTGTCTCGCACCTTGTAAATTTGTGCTTGGTTTCTTTTCCCTAGGTGCAATACTTTGCATTTATCCCTGTTAGGTTTCATTCTGTTGTTTTCAGCCCAGTGTTCAAACCTGTCTAGATCATTTTGAATTTTGCTTCTGTTTTCT
Source organism: Phrynocephalus versicolor (assembly GCA_023846285.1). Taxonomy (NCBI): domain Eukaryota; kingdom Metazoa; phylum Chordata; class Lepidosauria; order Squamata; family Agamidae; genus Phrynocephalus; species Phrynocephalus versicolor. The sequence continues at coordinate 7,294,729 of JAHTLZ010000019.1, read as the reverse complement.
AGGATATTATCTATTCCACGCAATTTTGTGTCACATGCAAATTGGATTAGCATTCACAGCACCCCCTGATTCAGGTTATTAATAAAAATGTTGAGAAAATACTGGGCCCAGACCGAATGTAAATGTAAGAACTAAAATTTGGTCTTTTCCTTCTTCAGTGTCCTATAAAGTAATGCCCTGGATGTTGAGATGTGAAAATATCTTGGCACTAATTTTGTGGTATCTCCCTGAATTCACTATATTTGCATACTTTACTCCCCCTCTGTGTTTCACACTGCTTGTAAAAACAAACAAACCTTCCTACGCTGACACACTTTATGTACATATTAATGTGCACATTAATCTATGCATTTTACCAGTTTTATGTGGTGATCCCAACTGTGAAACATTCACATGTTTTCCAATTATACGTTTTATCAATTTTCTTTTAAAATGTGTGCAAATCTTAAGTTTATGAGTGTTTCTTATTGCAGTGAGTCTCAGGAGATGTAACTATGTCAAAACTGGTAATTTTTTGTTGTTGAAAAAAATCCCAGTTTGACTCTGTGAATAAGTCATATACCAGACTACATGGGCATCTTCTATTTTTTTACTTCATCTATACCACCATGTTCTTTCAATTGGTTGATGTATGCCCTTCGACAAATGCTGGTGTCCCAGGATAGTGGCAGAGTCCGCTGACACCTATGCTGTCTTCCCCCAGTCATAAAAACAAATCAGCATCTTGGTTAGCACCAGTCAGATGACTGTGAGAGCCAAACATCAGAACACAAGGCCAAAAGCGAAGTGTTCAGATTTAAAAAGTCTGACATAGTTTAAATCAAACATCATACTGCCAGGAACTAAGTCTAAAGAGAAGCACCCTAACCTTTACGGCATAATTGCTACAAAACCCATGAAACCTCCCAGTGATAGTGATAGCCGCCTTGGGTCCTTTACCAAGGAGAAAGGCGGGGTAAAAATATTCATAAATAAATAAATAAATAAATAAATAAATAAATAAATAAATAAATA
>JAHTLZ010000019.1:7215108-7293705 GCA_023846285.1 Phrynocephalus versicolor | reverse complement strand
ATAAATAAATAAATAAATAAATAAATAAATAAATAAATAAATAAATAAATAAATAACAGGAAGGAAGCTGTGGGCCTCTGCAGAACTCTGGCAGCCTGGCTTTGGGTCCCCTGGAAACACTGTTTTTGGGCTGAGGTAATTCACCCCAGTAATAAGAACAATGATAACTCTGATTATTGGGGGATGCTCCGTTCATTACCTTCATTTTATCCTTTTTGAACTGACATGAGTGATCCGAGAAACATCATTTTCAACTTCCCTGAGCAGTATCCTGTTTTGTTTTGTTTTATTTAAAGGAAGGTCACTTGAGAACCTGAGGAGTTGGAGAACCATATTTTTCAAAGACCATCCAGCTATTTAGCGCTTCCCTCCATGGCAGTCTTCAGGAGCCAGTGATATGACGTGGCAACGTACATAATTTGAAGGGGGGGGGAAGGAATCGTCACCAAAAAGCTCCTCAAAACACTAGTTAAGTCCTTTAAATTGCATAGCTCGGTCAATAAGGAGATGACAAATCTCCACAGACACCAACATTTAAACAGGGGCTCCTTAAAGGACAGTCTGTTCACTCGAGAGACACCCATCTTCCAAATTCAAATAATTTACCAAATGGCTTTCACGAGAATGGCCAGATACAGTATTGGGCAAACATGGCCTAAGCTCTAGGAAACTCTTCAATTATACATGGGCACAAATAAACAGCCAGTGATTTGCTGGAAATTATGGGATGTAAATAATTGAGCAGGAGGGAGCTGAATCCAAAGGTGCCGTATTCTCCTGCCAATTGGCCTTAATGCATTTCCTTGATGTAACTCCCTACTTGCCTGCACAATACCAGGGGGAGAAGGAAGATAATAGCCCTTCAAGAAGATGCTGACCAGTGAGCACATAGTACTATAAATATCTGCTTTTGCTTCCCTTGATGACTCTGGACAGGGATGGACAGGAGCCTTGTCTTTTCCCACCCCAGCCAACCCACCAGGAACAGCTTGCTTGGGTTGACTATGCTCGCTATGAATCAGTGAGATTTCATTGCAATGAGATTCCATTGCATTTTGAGACGTACAAAATAATGCAGGGCATGAGTCAAGTGGATAGAGGTATGCTCTTCTCCCTCTCACAAAATACCAGAATGAGGGGAAATCCACTCAAACTGAGGGTTGGGAGAGTGAGAACAGACAAAAGAAAAAAAATTACCCAGCATATTGTTAGTCTGTGGAACTCCCTGCCATGAGATGTGGTGATGGCATCTAGCCTGGATGCCTTTGAAAGGGGATTGAACAGATTCCTGGAGGAAAAGTCCATCACAGGTTAGAAATCATGATGGAGATGTGTCATCTCCAGTCTTAAAAGCAGGGTACTTCAAGGGCCAGATATAAGGGAGTGGTATCAGGAGACAGATATCTAGTCTCGTGTGCTCCCAGAGGCATCTGGTAGGGCCACTGTGAGAGACAGGAAGCTGGACTAGATGGGCCTTTGGCCTGATCCAGCATGGCTCTTCTTATGTTCTTATGTTCTTAATGATCAAATAAGTCAAATACAGGAGAAACCGAAGCTGACAAGTCAATCCATTCAGACAAGCAGTCCTGAGTGTTTAACTCGACTACATCTGGGCTTAAATTCCTGCATTTTCAATCATATTGTGAGGTTCAAATTGGCACCTTTTTTCTTATTGGGCTGTTTGTATTTAAAAACTATCTGGCAGGTAAGCACAATATACGATTTTCCAAGGTGAAACAGATGTGCCTGTTGCATTTGACCACTGCAGAAGGTTGAGCATTTCAATTCAAATTTTTAATACTATTTATTTATTTATTTATTTATTTATTTATAGACTGCCCAACTTTCCCATAGGGGACTCTGGGCAGTGTACAACATGCATGAACAACATAAGGGGAAGGGACCCATAAGTAATGCATATATTCAAATGAAATAAAAGCAATAAAATATTATTTTTAGATAAATAAATAAATAAATAATTTTTCCAAAACTTTCAGATTTCTTCATCAACAAGATGAACGTAATGCCAGGTTTTTTAAAAATGTGTTATTTATTTTCATTTTCATTTTCTTTTCTATCTGTTAAAGGGGTGAGGTAAATAAGCAACCTGGGGAAATTGGATGTGGCAGATATTTTGTATTTTCTTTTGTGCTTGCCTTTCCTTCCTGAATATGTACAGTTATGTTAACTCCCTATTTATGCTCCATTTTTTATTTTGCTCACAATGACTAGCAAAATGTATGATGAAGAGAAGCCACAAGTACTACCCCCTTTCTCCTTGCTTTGCTCACATGAATACTGATAAAAAACAACAGATTGGAAGAAAAGCTGCATAAATGTCACTGTGGCATAAGGTGAAACTGACCACTTGTTTCACTCTAACTGGTGCCATATATTTATTGGAGAATTTGGTTAATTCCTTTTTTAGTTAGCAGAGTATCAGATACAAACAACTACACAGATAAAGTCTGAGAGAACAGCTTGTCTCAGTAGTCCACACCCTTTTACAGCAAACTGCACTTTGTATGTTAAAAATCACTACGGCATCATTTTACACACACAAATCTATTTTTACTTACAGTTGCCATTTATAGTTACAGTCAGTAGAAAAAATGGGAAAAATGAATTATCCACATTCCACACATGGGATAGACACCTCCATACTTCCTCCATGGTGTGAGGCCAGGAAAGGTGAGAGAGGGACTAACTAACAAACAAAGGAAGCAAAGCAAACAAACACAAAGAGGGAAGGGACAAACCAGAGGCAGTAAAAAATGTTATCAATATGTTAGTGGGAAAAGAAAATCCCTTTAGGTCCTAAAAGCCCTCTTTCTGCTTGATAACAGGGTTAGAAAACTGCAAGATTATTGATTCAACCACACTGACATTACATCATATCTAATGGACCTCATCCTGTTAGTTATACCTGCTAATGAGGTTCATGTGAATCTCAGTGACAAACTGAACGAAGTTAAGAAGTCAGTGTAGACATCCAATCACCCAGTTTATGCCAGTTGCATGACACCAACATATAAAGTAAAGCTTTGAGCTTTGCTTTAATGCATGTCTGCAGATTCAGTGACTCGTCCTTCAATCCACCCATTTGTTTGTCTTGTACAATCTTACTCTTCTCTGTAGGGTAAAATTCTGTTGCAGAAATGCCACCAAGTTGCAAAACCTCATCTTGAAAATTGTCAACTTATTTGTCTGGCCATTAATGCCTTTGGATTTACTCCCAAGTAGCCATGCATGGGGTCACAATGAGACCTATAATTATCACTATCGTTCTGTATCCAGCTGCTCATTAATGCTAACAAGAGTAAAAGATGATTGGGGGCAGAGGCATGCAAATTTCTGTGCCATTGCCTTTCTTGAGAAGGCATTTATATACTGTTAAAACTAGATGTACATAATCAAAAACTAAATGGATGGGCAATCACAGGAAGCAAGGGGAGGGGGAATCCCTCCTGGTCTAATGAGGTGGCTGAAGAAACAAAGAAACTTGAAGCCAGCCGCATCTGAGGCCAGCATCAAGGGCAGGATGGGTTGATGAAGTTTGAGTGGGTGCCACAGCTTGTAGCTTGTAAGTTCCAAGTAAACAGCACAAAGGGACATGGAGCCCAGGCGGTGTATGCAGATTTTGCTCGATTACAGTGCTGAGCTGTTTCCTCTCTTTTCACTCCCAGCTATGGGAGATGACAAAGCTATTAAATATCAAGTATGCACAATAGGAATCCCATAAACTGAGGGAATGGCCTGAATTCAATTATCTGTCCATAGAAATGAGACCGAAAGTAACCACACATGTGTAGGAGGCGGCTGTGCAGATAAAGTGCACATAATTTTTTTATTTACCTTATTAGTGTTCTTTCCTTTTCTTATTCTTTTGCATTCTATCTCCTTCTCTTCTTTCTTTCCATAGCTCATAAATGCGATTTCACTGGAGCAGGATTTTCTTCTGAAAAGTGTTTGATTTTTTGAATAGTTTGGTAAGATATTTCTGTTTCTTCAAAGTGGACTGCATGAAAGGCAGACTTTACTTTTGTTTACTGTTGTTTGCCTAGGAGGCAGATAAACTGTAACCCTTGGTCATTGGGAACAGAGACATATCTTCTAGGCAGTGTTCCCCTGCATGTCCATAAGATGCTTTGCTGTATTGACCTGAGGTAGAAGATAATGTCCTACCACCAGTGCTGCAGTAACTTTGGTGGTTACTTCACCTTCATTTTGTCTCTGTTAGTGTTGCACTTAGGAGCAGTACAAAAAAAATGTTACTTTACGTCTCTCATGCAACTACTGAAATTTGTCTCGACCATGCCCCTGGAATGGGTGCTAAGCTCGACAATACTGTACCTGGTGCTGGGGTAGGGTTTCCCCTTGTCACTCTTTGTTCCCGCTTTCTGTTCCGAGACAAGACACCATGTAGTAACAACTGTCACACATTCGTTTCTCTCAGAAAACTGTGTCCGTTTTTTTAAATTTGACTTTTCAGAAGCAAAATATTGAAAAAGAATTTTTAAGAAACCCCCCCCCCCAAAAAAAAGGAAAAAGGAAGCTAGACAAATTCAGTGATTGTCATGGTACAAAACCGTGAAGTAACACTTGTCATGATCATGAGACAAGTTATCATGACCATGGGAACACTGAAACAGGGACAAAACCAAGTGATCGCAACCAATGCTGTCACGGTACAAAACTAGTCATGGTACATAGAAGGACACCTTTTTGTCACCACTCCAGTTGATTCTAGATAAGAGAATAATAATGTGAGCACCATCTTGTATTTTGCCTCACATAGTAAGGAATTGGCCTTAGAGATGGGTGTTTCATTTTGAAAGGGGACTGGTTCCGAACTGAAACATGCCAGTACAGCTGGCACTCGGAATCCAGTCCCACCCTCCAGAACAAAATCAGCCACTGTCTTACCTTGCTGTAGCTCGCACTGGGTGAAATTCCAACCCGGAAGAAGCCTCTGAAGCATCATCTTTCCTTCTCCCTGGCGCTGGCCAATCAGGAGCTGTGCAAGGACATGCATCACCCCACCTCCCTGTCTGATTGGCCAGTACCAGGGATATGGAAAGATGATGTGTCAGAGGCTCCTTCCTGTTTGGAATTTCACCTAGCATGAACTACAGCAAGGTAAGACAGTAGTTGATTTTGTTCTGGAGGGTGTGACTGGGTTCCGAGTGCCACTTGTGCTGGCATGTTTCTTTTTGGAACCAGTCCCCTTCTGAAATGAAACACCCATCTTTAATTGCCCTACATGTCCTGCAAAAAGCCTCAGACCTATCCAGCCCAATGATTTACTATGAATTATACTCCCTCATCAACTATAATGTGTAGTTTCATATTCAGGAGCCTGTTTAAATTTCTCATTCTAATCAGTTCATGGCCAACCATAGAGGAAAGGCATGTGCACGATTTTCAAGGTAATCTGTTAATTCAATCTTTTGAAAAACTCTCTCTGGTTTATGAATATCTGATGTTGTGCTTCTATATCCACAATTCAACATGCCAGGAAATGGCCTGATATTGCTGCAAAATATCACGTCGACATTGCTATCAGCAAAAAGGATGCTGAGCTTTACAATTAGCAACACAAGAGGCAATGACCAACATCGCTTACAGGACACCCTGTTCTGTTCACTACCTTTCATATTTGTCAAAAAAAAAAAAAATGACAATTGCTTTGTGTTTTGGTAAGAATTTATTTATTTATTTATTTGTTAGGCTTATATCCCGCCCATCTTCCCAGGAGGGAACTCTGGGCGGCTTACAGTAAAAGCAATAAAATAAACAAAACAATAACAGAACACGAAAGGTAGCATAGTCCAAGCAGATATGGCAACGGGCAAAACAAAAAAACAAAAACATAAAAAACACTAAATAGAAAGGTCGCCAAACGCCTCCCTGAACAGGTGGCTTCTTCAGGGCCTTTTTAAAGGTGGGCAGGGACTCTGCTAGGCGCAGCTCACTGGGGAGATGGTTCCAAAGCATGGGGCCGACCACAGAGAAGGTGCGGTCACGCGTACACAATTTCCGCGCCCTCTGGGTGTGGCCACCCTCAGTGAGTGCTCCTGCGCCAATCTCGTGGGTCTGGCCCCAGTTGATTTCTGAGAAATAAACTCTGAGAGTTCAACTGATAAAAAAAAGTCAACTGCTGGGTTTTCCCTCACTTGGTGTTGCTTTGTGAATGATAGTTTGGCATCCTTTTTTCCAGCTGGCAATATGGGCACCATACAGTGCAAAATATTACTTCATTTCCTGGTGTTTTTGAATTGAATTATAGAAGCACAATATCCCACACTCATAAATCAGGGGATTCTTGAAAACTTGAAATTCTTGGCTTTTTAAAGCATTTATATACGTTACATATAAACAAATTCCAACAGAAATTTCAGTTATGTGGAATCACACAGTATAAGGTGGGTTTATGCTGCCTTTAGGGAGCCTCGTGGCACAGTGGTTAAATGCCTGTCCTGCAGGTAAAACTGTGCTCATGACCTGGGATTCAATCCCAGGTAGTAGGCTCAAGGCTGACTCAGCCTTCCATCCTTCCAAGGTCAGTAAAATGAGTATCCAGCTTGTTGGGGTGGGGGGAGAGGCTAATGTGTAGCCTGCATACTGTAACTAAAATTGTAAACCGCCCAGAGACTACTTGAAGTGGTATAGGGCGGAATACAAGCAGAACACTTTGCTTTTTGCTTTTAGTATAAGGTAGGTTTTTTTATGCTCCTGATCTGAACCATTACTTTCTGCCTAGAAAACATGTGCTCTGTTGGGGAATGAAGACCAAGCCTCAAGAAGCCTTTGATGTATGCACCAGAACTGCATCTTCAATGAAATTCCAGTAGCTATTGGAGTCCTTATTCGCATGTACAGTACATATACATCCAAGCCAAAGAGGATGGAGAAATAATACGTGCACAGCAGAAAATGAGCAATTGTCACACAGGATGCGACACTGATCGCCAAGAGTGACAAGGGCTCCTGCCACTCTCCCTTCTTGCTGATCCGAGTTTCCATTTGCTCAAGGCGTCCACCACCACCACCCTCCTCCCACACACATTGCTGAGCCTTGATAATGAAGGCTGATTATCGGGCCACCAAGCACGGACATCACTGCAATCAGCCGCTGCAAATGAAGAAGCCCCCTCTGGGCTCATAAACAATCCCAGTTGCTGGCCTCCATTGCCTTCTCTCCCCCCTCCCCCAAATTTGGCATATAAGACACCCTTCCTTCTTGCAAGCTTCCCCTTTCTTTTTGCTCACTAGCAGCGCACAAGCTTCCTCAGAAGGCCATCCCAGTGTACATCGAAGCATCCCTCTTTTAACCATTCTGAAAGGAAATGCCCAGCAGGCTGAGTTTTTCCTAGAAAAGCAAGGGAAGGTCGGAAGGCATATGGTTGCTGTCCTTTGCGCTCTGGGTGACAGGGGCAGCACTGAAACCTTCTTCCCAGAAAACAAAAGACCGCCTGGTTTACTTGGGGCCATGATCGCAGACCCACTCCTGCACCAGAAAATCCTCTCCGACCCCATAACACAGAGAGAGAAACACTTTCAGCAGGCTGGCCACTTGCACAGGTTTTTCTTGCATTTACATACAATAGTCAGTGTGTGTTTTTCAGGCTGCCTTTTTAAAATCTGACCAATACTTTGTAGAGTTTTATAACGCAATAGCCAACCTCCATGATATCTCAAGGCCTTGCATGTTGTCTATTGTTAGGGAGATGGCGGGTAAGAATTTTTACCATGGGAATATTTAACAGCTTTCTCCTTCCTTTTCATTGTATCCAATGCTGATGGTGACCCCGGAAATGCAGCGAGCTGTTAGAACCAAAACCTGGAAGCAACTGGCTGTCCAGATGTTGTTAGACTCTAAGCAGCATAGCGAATGATGAAGAATGTTGGAAATTGTCTACTTATTTGTCTGGCCATTAATGCCCTTGGATTTACTCCCAAGTAGACATGTATAGGGTCGCAATGAGACTTGTCACTACATTCTGTATTTTATTTCTATACTGTGAAGACCATCTGGCCCGATGTTACACACTGGGCAGTGTGTAACATCACACAATACAAAATACAACCATGAGAATAAATAGGAAACATGAAAAAGAAAAGAGAAACAAATTAAGAATCACATTTACTAGCTAATTAAGTGTGTCTGAACAAACAAACAAACAAACAGACAGACAATATATTAACTCTCTGTGTATACATGGAAGAGAAAGGGGGAGGCAAAAGAAAAATGCGGCAAGAGGAAGGATAAAAATATAGGGACTAATTAGACCCTTCATCACAAGCAAGGAGATGTGCCAGGCTGACAGTCAGTCAAGCAGATAAGGGCACATGAGTTAAAATGTAGCCGCAGGTTTCCCAGGTCCAGGAGCCAAGGGCCAAGGGAAGGTCATTTTCACAAAGGAACACTGAGGATCCCGGCTGTTCATGTTGGTTTGATGGCAGGAACCCTTCCTTGATTTCTGGAAAGGAAAAGAGGAAAAGAAAGAGAAGAGGTGTCCAGGAAATAGGTTATTATTACTAGGGAAACCCTCTTTGGCTCAATAAAAAGAAGACCGTCATAGCAGATGCCATAAGGATATACCGCATCTACAGGCAGACCTATTTCTGTATGCCAGACCACCATGACAGGACATGGCAACAATGCAACGCTCACTAGAATTCTAATTCCATTAGAATTGTTTATGCTGACCTGAAAAGGGTCTCTGCGGACCATCTCAGCCCCATCATCTATGGTATGAACATTCTTAATTGTATTTTTGAAGGCTTTCACGGATGACATTTCACGGTATCTAGCATCTTCAGAGGGCAGGATCTCAGGAAAACTACTGCCTGCAAAAGATCATAGAATCATAGAATCATAGAGCTGGAAGAGACCTCAAGGGCCATCTAGTCCAACCCCCTGCTATGCAGGAACCCCCATCACAATACTCCCAACAGATGGCCTTCCAGCCTCTGCTTAAAAACCTCCCAAGAAGGAGACTCCACCACCCTTTGTGGCAGCATATTCCACTGCCAAAGAGCTCTAGCTGTAATGAAATTTTTCCTAATGTTTAAATTGAATCTCTTTTCCTGTATTGTGAGACCATTGCCCCGTGTCCTAGTCTCTGAAGCCATGGAAAACAAACCAGTCCTTTGTTTAATGTGACATCCTTTGAGATATTTAAACATAGATATCATAATCCCTCTCAGACTTCTTTTTGTAAGGCTAAACATTCCCAGCTCCCTAAACTGCTCCTCATAAGACATTTCTTCCAGACCCTCAGTCATCTTGGTCACCCTCCTCTGGACCTGTTCAAGGTTGTCAACATCCTTTTTAAATTGAGGTGCACAGAACTGGGCACAGTACTCCAGATAGGGTCTGACCAGAGCAGAAGAGAATGGTACTATCACTTCCCTTGATCTATACGCTATGCTTCTGTTGATGCAACCAAGAATCATGTTGGCTTTCTTGGCCACCACATCACACAGCTGACATGTTCAATTTGTGGTCCACCAAGACTCCCAGATCCCTTTCACATGTACTATTTTCCAGCCAGGTGTCTCCCATCCTATATCTGTGAAATTCATTCTTTTGATTGATTCAAAGATCATTGATCCCCACCCAGCCACAAGCACTAGTGATCACTTCACACAATAGGTAATGGCACCCATCAACCACAGAGGCAGATCGACCTTCCTTTATTACAGTGAATGATCGACCAATTATTACAACCAATGATTGACACCTATTCTCCTGAATAGAACAAGTTCCCCTTTCCCACAATCCCAGAGCATAGAGAGAACTCCTTGTTTCTCTACCCCAGAGCATAGAGAGAACTCCTAGTTCCCTGAGCTCCTTCCCTCTGAAGATGCCAGCCACAGAGTCTGGTGAAACGTCAGGAAGAAAGACTTCCAGAACACGGGCAAACAGCCCAAAATATCCACAACAGCCATTCTTAATTGTGTTGCAACTACCAACAGTGCCAACAATTTCATTTAATGTGAGATAAAATGATTCTCAATATTTTATCAAAGGAGAAGAAAATATTTAAGAAATTCAGTTAGCAAGCATGGGTGGTTCTTGAGCTTCCTTTAGTTACAATTTGGTCAAGAGCATGAACATTAATATCCTGTTTATTACTGTACAATCATCTAATATTCTTCATTGGGGTTTCCCAGATCAGGAAGTAGCAGCCGTCGATAATTGTCAACTGGACATATTTAGCATGTAGAACAGAATCAGGGTTGTGCCCATCATTGTACTGCAGAAAATCCACAGAAAATCCACATGGACCTTTGAGTTTCAGTCTGAAGGACATCTCCCAGACTAGCAGACTGTGAGGTTCAGGTGTGAGCCAAAGAGAACATTGAACTGCTTCAAAGAACTCAGGAAATATAAAAGTTCAGACAGTTTAATAGTAAAGAAGAAGTCGGATCGGCTCTGCCATTAGCAGGTAAAAGCCATTAGCTCTAAATGGGAGCAGTGCTCTCACATCTTTGGGAACAGGGAGTAGAGGGAGGAGGGAGAGATTAATGGAGGAGAAAGGGAAGAACAATGTATAAAGAGGATGAGCAGCAGGTGGAGGAGAAAGAAAAGAAGAATGGGAAGAGAGATGAAGTGTCATTTAAGTGTCATCTGGGCTACATATAAGATAGGCAGCATACATTTGCGGAAACAGTGGGGCGCAATTTCGAAAATACATTGCAGGGTTCATTTCAAACTTCACGTAGCCATCTAGATTCTTAAGGGCACAAATACAGTTTCCTGACTATGTCCCAGTTGTATCTCACAACTCCGAGTGGATGCAAACTTGTAAAATAACAACCGTGCCTGAAATAAGATGTGGAGGTATTCAACATCCTGTCCAAATGGCCCATTTTTCTAGAACTGGAACTCTGAAAATTATTGTCTGTGGGGTTGTTTGGTTGTTTTGCCTTTCAAATGTCTTGTTACATAGACAATATGCATAGAAACTTTATTGGCATGGAACGAGACATACAAAATGGTCTTGTTTCCAGGGTTGTACAGAGGAAACACCTCACTATTTATTTCATAGATAGATAGATAGATAGATAGATAGATAGATAGATAGATAGATAGATAGAGAGAGAGAGAGAGAGAGAGAGGACCCTCATATAACAAGCGGTTTGTTTAAATGAAAAAAATTCTAGAGATAGGGGGAAATTGCTTAACAGAATCGCCTATGGGGCGAATCCATACCACAAAAAAAGGTCACGATCAGGAATTAACCTGTTTTCAATGCATTCATATGAGAAATTTGTACAAAGGAAAATTTGCTTAACAGAATTTCATTTGGAATGAATTAATTCCTTTATGCATGGTACCACTGTATATATAGCCCTAAGCACATCTGATCTTGCCTGATTTTGGAAGCTAAGCAGGGTCAGCCCTGGTTAGTACTTGGATGGGAGACCACCAGGGAATACCAAGTGCTGTAGGCACCTGGAGTAGGAACTGGAAAACCACTCCAGTATTCCTGACAAGGAAACTCCATGGACATGGGGTCACAAAGAGTCGATCGTGACTGTACCAACACAACACACAAAAATATACACACACACAAAGAGAAAGAGAGAGAGATGGGGAAGAAAAGAGTATCTTTTTTAAGTGTACTGATCTCTTCCATCTCAATATTTTTAAAATCAGTAATCTTCATGTACTTGTTTTCATGCTATTGTGGAACAAAGTTAATTTGGGAAAAGTCAAGAGCAGAGTTTCCAGGAGTTATATCTTCCATTCATCATATAAATCGTGGTGCAGTCCTCATGAAACTGGGTTCAATCCCGGGCAACTGGCTCGTGGACAACTCAGACTCCTATCCTTCTGTGGTCACGGGGGGGGGGGGGGCCAATGTGTAGCCTGCATAGTTAAATTGTAAACTGCCCAGAGAATGCTTTATAGATTGCACTATGGGGCAATCTATAAGCAGAACACTTTGCTTTTGCTTTGCTAACTCTCGTAAAAAAATTATTTATTTATTATTTATTTATCATTGAAAGCAGAAAGCCGGTAGGAATTATGCAGGGTGGAGACAATGCAGTTGTGGTATCCTGCAATGTTTGTGCTATATTTGCCCTTGTTTCTCAATCTAACACACCGTACATATGCAACAAGTGCAAACTAGTGGCACTGCTAGAAAAAAAAAATGAGGCAGAGTTGGTAATTACAATGATAATGGTGGCGAGGTTAATTTTGGCTGAAAACTGGAAATCCAATACACAAATAACATTGGAGGGATAGCAGGGAGTTATGGAATATGGCTAATAATAATAAATTCCCATGTGAAATTAAAATTAGGGACTGAAAAAAAATCTAATGATTTTAATTGAATATGGTATTACAAAAAGGTAAAGGATACACACCAGGAGAAGATTCAGTCTATTTCTGGAGAGAAATGGGATGGTCAATATCTTAAGACTTGTAAGCTTGGTCTCAGTCCCGAGTGGAAGGTGTCCAATCTAAAACGGCACCAATCTAAAATCAGGGTGTTTTTTTTCCCAGCTTGGACTTGTAGAAGGACGTACGTTTTAAGATACGGGAGCATGAAAAAGCTCCATCACAAAAGTTCTTTCCTTCCCCCGCCCCCGCCATCCCTTTTACTGGTGAAACAATCCACCAACACGAAGAAAAGTGGCTATTCTTAGCTGTATCTAGGGGCAATGCAAAGCATGTGCTGAATTATGAAATATGATAGCTTTTATTAAATCCATTACAATTGCAGGGTCTACTAAGCAGGGTCTGAAATACAGAATCAGTAGGGTGCATAATTCCATATAAATATTTAAGATTTCAGTGCCTGATATAACTTGGTTAGGCTCTTAAGGCAAAGACAGTGAGTTGAGGCTGTGTCTTCCTAAGTGACAAAGACTCCCCATCCCATGAATATGTACCAGCTTGACAGTCGCTATGTACTTCTGAAACACTCTGGAGAAGATGGCCAAAATCACGCATATTCCAGATTTTGACTAGTGAAAACAGAGAGCTTGCTAATAATGATATGATAACTGTAGAATTTAATTTGATACTGGCCAGCTTCTATTCCACATATATTAAAGAAATGGCTTTTTAAAATACCCTATATATAGTCGTGTGTCCAGAAATCAATTGGAAATAAAAAACCTTTGACTCCCACTGGACACATTTAATAGGCACAGCTATTCCCAACTCAGAGAGGAGTGTTTTGAGTTCTTGCCACACAGGTGTTGAAGATGAGGGGTCTCTTCAGGAAAATATTTAGTAACTCTAGTTTAATCTTATTTGGTGCAATCAAATAAAATTAATCGTTTGGGAATGAGCTGGCTCAATTTGTTTTCTAGCAATCACATGGTGTTTTGGTAATTGCGAATCAGCCTGACTCATATCCATGCCTCTTTTTTTTTGTCTTTTATTTTGTTTGTTTTTTTTATTTTTGTGTGAATTCTTTTTCTGTTTGGGAAGCTTTGCCCGCCCATAATATTATACTTTTATGGAATTTATATTTCATTTCATGTTGTTTAATTTTATTATTATTTTATTGTATGAGTTATATGTTTGTTTGCATTGCGTTGCATTGTTATTTTATTTATTTGTTTTAGAATGTTTTTACCCCACCTTTCTCCTTGGAAAAGGACCCAAGGCAACTTACAGTAATGAGGGACAATGTACAGTCCAGTACAATTCAGTATTGGCCTGTAATGAAGCCTTAAAGATGAGCGCACTCTGAAGAAAGCATTTGCAACTCTAATTCAGTACAGTAATCATGGACAACTTCATAGGAGTTCAAATGCAGCTGTTGAAAAATCAGAGGTGTAGCAAGGGTTTTCAGTGCATAGGGACAGTTTTCACCTCCTGCCCCCTCGTGACAAGGTGTGAGCCCTAAGGGGGTCCGTCATACAAATAGACAAATATTACATTTCAGGATGAAACTGGAAATTACACCATTTTGCAGCCAGTCAATCAGTCACTGGGGTGGAACCCATGGGAGTACCAACCACCCCCAAGCTGAGCCCTTCCCCTCAATGTTGTAGAGGACACAAAGAAAAAAAAACGTGTGTGTGTGTGAATTGGGAGCAGACAGGTGTCTGCGAAGGCAGGCCCGCACCTGCTCCTATGAGCACACGTCAATTAGGCAAGGACAAAAGTAAACCCCCACATCCGGCTGCAATCCTTGATATTGTCACAAGCACAATGCAAACAAACCTGGTCCATATCGGCCCAGCCGTTCCCCAAAAAGATATGGCTGAAGAAGCCCCGGTTTCTTTCCCTGCAAGCGAACAGGCTAGAACAAAGGTTAGGGGTGATTGACAGTGGATTTGATAAGTTGTTTCCCCTGGACATGGGCCCCCGAGCCTCAGGAAAGTAGGGGGAATGGGGCAACCCCTTACTCCTCAGTAGATCAGACCTTGGCACACTTGGGGGTGGGTGGGAGATCATTTCATATTAACCCCCTCTTCTCCTCTGCCAACCCCTCCCTTCTCTCCTCTCATCCTCCTTCTATGCCTCCTCATTCCCAACCAGCCCTCTACCCCTGAGCATGCTCATACATGGCCCTGTCCCATCCCCTGATCTCTGTGCTATACCATATGGGCAAGGAAAGACGGTGGCACGAAAGGGAAGATGGCAGGTCTGCAGGTATCCAGAAGGCTCCATTGCATCCAAGAATTCCAACACGTACGCCTACAGCTGTTTTCCAGAAAATCAACACCTCTGTCGCACCCATTCAGATGTTATCACCGCCTGAAGGAATCTTCCATTATCACCTTCCTGGACTCATAAGAGACTGGCAAGCCCTCTTTGAAAAATCCTACCGGTTTTCCTGTTCCACATTGATTCTGACAGTGATCCTCCTCGACCCCCTATTGACTTTCTAATCCCTGCAGTGTACCAGGGCTCAGCGAACAAAGCCTTGTTTCCCCTTTCCATTGTGTCCCCCGGATGGCCTAATCAGGGAACACCTGGGCTCATCAACATTTGCATGGACCCCCCCCCCAACCCCAGCTTACCAAGGACCGCCCAGAGCCACCCCTAGCCAACCCCTGGACTATCCCAATTGGACAATTTAAACTTCCTTCAGCCAAACTCTGGACTGGCGCCATTCTGGGATTGGAGGGGGGAGGAATCAATAAAAGTTTGGGGTTTCCATGTGCTGGGGTCGGACATTTTTGGTCAGTCTCTGGCTTGGTGTCCACCTACTGCTCTTTATTAGGCCTAATAAACACAGTATCTCAGGATCTCTCTCTCGTCGGATCTTTTCATTGGGCTTTTGGGGTCCGGCGGAACTCAGCAGGATTAGCCTAGCTGAAATATAATTTTAAACTCATTTTGAACCCAACAATGGTGCCCCCACAAAACTCTGGGCATGAGTCAACCTTGAGCTCTGGGGCTCGGTTGGCTTCTGGAGTGGGACTTCCTCTGCTCCTCCTCCTTTTCTGGGTGGGGGGAGTGAGGCAGAGGCAAAAACAGGCAGGGAGGAGGCGGAGCACCTTCCAGCCTGCCAGTCTGTCTGCCCGCCTGCCTGTGCTGGCACTCTCCCCCTCTTCATCTCGCCCTCCATCTCCATCCCCCCAAGGTGGCCTTGCCACACAGCCTTTTGTTCCCAGGCCCAATGTTTGTTTGCCAGGAAGGGCTGTGGCAGCTGTCCCCATCTCTCCCCTTGGCCACTCTACCAACCGCCCCCAGCCAGGCTCCACTGTCTCGGGAGACGGGCTCCCTTCAGCTGCAACTGCTGCTCACAAAAGACTCCAATTAACTAAGGGCGCTTTTACACGACCCTTAAGATCCGCTGGCCCCTTAAATTCAGACTAGAGATCTTAGGGGTTTGTCACTCTTCGTGCATCTCCACCCCTCCATACTTCCTGGCTGCTGGCTGCGTGAGGGGAGGGAGGAAAAAAAGGGACAAAAGAATAAAGCCTTACCTCCCGGTGCTGGTGGAAGCTGCGGGGGAGCCCCGGTCACTTCCTGGTTCCTCTTAAAGGGGCGGGAGGCAAAAAACAAAAACAAAAAAGAAGCGAGGAGAGCCCAGCACATCCGCATCAAATATTTTTCACGTCCCAAGAGCAGGTGCAAGAAAGGTGCGCTGGGTTGTGCTTAGGTGGGCGGGGTCGCACTTAATTGTCTGCAAACTCCGGAGCTGGTGGGGAAACATTTTTAAGCTCCGGAGCTTGCAGCCATTTGCGGCAGAGTTTAGGGGTTGTGTATAAACGCCGTAACTTTCCCCATGGAAAGCCCAGATGCACATGGACAGGGGTGGGGATGGCGGGAGCCAATTTGGCGGCCCTGGTGGCCAGCTGCCAGTGAAGGCAAGCTGGAAGCCAGAGGCAAAGAATAATTCATAATTTGTCTCACTTACTTTATAACCCGGAGCACAGAGAGAACTCCTAGTTCCCTGAGCTCCTTGCTATCTGAAGTTGCCGGCCACAGAGTCTGGTGAAACATGAAGAAGAAAAACTTCCAGAACACGTCCAAACAGCCTGGAAAACTCACAGCAGCTATCAGATCCCAGGCATGAAAGCCATCGAGAATACATATGTAACATCAATTTGGAACCCCCAGATGCTGCACCCAGGGACAGCTATGCCACTGTGGGACAGCTAAGCCACTGTGAAAAATCAAGCTCCCCAGGTTGAATTGGTTGATATTTTTTTCTGCCAAAGCTCTGGAGGCGACGATTAAGTGTTGCACTGCTGGAATATCACGTCCTGGTGGTCTGGCGTATGGAAATAGGTCTACCTGCAGAAGCAATCTATCCTAATTGATCCAAAGATGCTTTCCCTCCTATTTTTTTTTCCAGGGATTCCTCTTTTCTTTTCCTGTTTTTCTTTCCAAAAATCAAGGATTTTTTTTTGTTATCAAGGCAAACCGCAAGGCTCTTCAGTGGTCTTTTGTGCAAATGTCCTTTCCTTGGCAGGAAAGCATCACATCTTTTGTTTCAGTTTGCCAGGTTGCTGTCAAGGTCACAGGAGCCAGGCCATTGGAAGAAACTGGCAAGTGCAGTTACTAAGGAAAGGGATGCACTCTGCACACCCTCCGCAGCATTATTGTTGCATCCATTCAGGAGGACCAAAGACAGTTTAGGCCTTGCCCCATATTTGGATTCGCAGCCCGGGTTATTTTCTACTCAACCTCTTCCTCTGATGCTTACTATTTTTTTTCTGAACTGCCTCTTTATTCCTCTGACCAAAGAATGGGAAATTTCTGCAAAATAAAAAGCTCTGCTTCTATTCTTTGCACCTGCTTCCCGTGCCCCCTACCCTGCTCTTCCAGGCGCTACTCTACGGCTCCGTTCCTGCCAATCCCGGCTGGTGTGCTAATGATGAGTGACAGCTCTTAAAAGTACAACTTCGACACCTCACTGCCAGCACACCTCAGACTTCAGAGGCATTGCACACACTCGGAGGTGTTTAAAAGGCTTTCTGAGCTGCGCTTTTCCAGCCACTAAACACCCCCCCCTCCACCGCCACTTTGCCAGTAGCGGCTGCTGACTGCCCTTTGTTGGCTGCGACCTTGCCGGTGTTTGCCTGCAACACGCAAATGAGCAACACGGTAGTTAGCTCACAAAATGCGCACAGTTTTCTCGCCCTCCCTTTCCTCTCATGGCGCAGAACAAAGCTCAGAGGAACTGACAAGACCGGGGACCTTCTGTTTCAGAATCTAAACCATTGGCAGGTTTCTCAGTGCCCAAGTTTTAAATGCCCCCAAGTGGGTCACACAGTGGAGAGAGAATAATGTGGCGGTTCAGGGACATGGGTGGGATGCAAGAATGGGGGGTAGACGTGTGTGCATGTGTGTGGCTGAGAAGGGCCATTTCAAAGCCACCAGTTTAGAATTTAAGTCGGATCGACTCTGGGGATGTGCCCCAAGGGCGAATGTCATCCCTTGATTGACTTTAGGCTTAATGCGTCCTGCCACTTACCAGCACTTGTCTGTGCTCATTAGAAGGGAGTTTGTGGGCAAATATTCAGATATCCACTGGAGGAAAATCTTAATCTTTGTGGTTGCTCACTGAATATTTAAATAAGGCTGTGAGGGCCCAGTCATAATGTGACCTCAGCCTCCACACGAAAAAGAAGAATGCGGAGAAAGAGAGATAGATAGATAGATAGAATGAGAGAGAGAGAGAGAGAGAGAGAGAGAGTCACCTTGTGGCATTAGCTGAAACCCTGGCAACTTACAGGTATATACAGGCGCAAAGGCCTTTATGTATGTTTGTTAATACCAGGCCCTTAAGGTATGGAGGCCATAGCTTCCCTTCTCAGTGTTGTGACAAAGTTCCATTCATAGGCTTTCCTCCTCGCCAATACCCAGAAAGACATCACAAGGTGCATAGGGGAAGTTTTTCCTACTCTTTGGTCTTGTAACAGTTGTCACGTCCCAATACAGGAAGTGAAAAACGAAGTAGAGATGCCACAGGTATAGGACGCTCTAGAACATGACACTGAGTGCCCTTGTGAAGGGCAGCTCTGATAGCCACCCAAAGATTCCAAACAACATGAAAAAGCTGCTCCGCGTAGAAATACAGTAATGCCTTCAGTTGTCTTGAACAACTGAAAACTTGAATTACGAAAGGAAATCTGCAAGTATAGGAAAATTTTGAATTATGACAATTTAACCCTGTTTTTTGAGATATGAAAAAACTAAAAACAGTTCCTCCCAGGAAGCATTGCACCTGGGACATTTCTAAGGCCAGTCCCCTCTTGTAAGAAATTTGGAGCCGTTTTGGAAAGTCGTTTTGGAGAGTTTTTCATGTGGAAAGGTAAGGAGCTGATCTTTGCTATTCCCCTGCTTTTATCTAAGCATTTGCCTTGCATTTCTTTTGATTGTGGAGTGAGGGGTGCTGATCTTTGCCATTATGGGGGCAGGATCCTGTTATGCATGCCTTTAAAGTGGACTTATAAAGCATTTTGCACACACACACATGTTGTTTTTTTTTTGGTCTTTTTTCTAGCCTCTGGAATGAATTAAATCATTTCCAATGGGTTCATTAATTATTAAATAATTAATAATTAGATAATTATTAAATAATTAATGGGTCCAATTAATCCATTTCTCAGGCCTATGGGAAATCACGTTTTGAGATACGAACATTTTGAGTTGGAAAATACAACAGAGACAAAGAGTTAAACCTTCCTTCCTTCCTTCCTTCCTTGCTTCCTTCCTTCCTGCCTGCCTGCCTGCCTGCCTGCCTTGCCATGCCATGGCTTTAATATGGATCTCTTTTTACTTGTTATTTACTTAAAACAACAACAAAAGCTACTTGCATGAATGTTATTACATCTCCTTCGGCTCTATTTTGACACACACAGTCAAGTGTTCTCCCAAGTCGGATGGGGAAGTGCTAAATGTCACTGTACAGCTGTTTGTTGTCTCTTTACAAATGGCCAGCATATGGTTTATATGCAAAGGAAATCTATCGGTAGAACAATTGGGTAGACATTCCAGGGGAGGGGATTTCCCCAACCCTTCTGTGACTACAGTTTTTAAAGACAAGTATCTTGCCTGCTTTCCTCCCGCCCCCTCCTCCTCCTCCTCCTCCATTGAAGGGGAGAAAATTACTTCCTAAAAT
Organism: Phrynocephalus versicolor; assembly: GCA_023846285.1. Taxonomy (NCBI): domain Eukaryota; kingdom Metazoa; phylum Chordata; class Lepidosauria; order Squamata; family Agamidae; genus Phrynocephalus; species Phrynocephalus versicolor. The sequence continues at coordinate 7,274,140 of JAHTLZ010000019.1, read as the reverse complement.
GTTCAAAAGTCTTTCCTTAGTTTGTTATTAAAGCAATTATCTGGCATAACGCAGTGCAAAAGCGCAAAGTAACCTAATGGGAAACAAATGTTCTAAAGAAGTCCGTAAAACTTCAGACTCCTTATTGAAAAATGAGGGGGGGAAGTGGCCTAGGGGGGAAGACGCAACTGTGGAAAGATTTTCCACCTGGCCTTGGACCGCACATCAAAAAGACGTTGCAAGGAGGCAATTTATAATCACTGTCTGCTTGTCTTCTACCCTCGCTATCCGTCTGTCAGTCTCTCCAACCCATCTCCATGACTTTTGGAGGCAATTTCTGTTTGCTAAATTAATTTAGTTGCCGCCGAAGCCACAAAGGCAGGAAGAGGGTGTCTAAGAACCTCTTGGGGCCATCAATTGTTTAGAAAGCTGTTGCCGGGCAGTATTAGCAAACATTTGCTGTTTATTTCTTTTAAGTAATGCCCAGTCCTCAACTTTTAGAAAGGACAGTCAGAGAGGCCAGGTCTTGTGAGAAGGAGAGCTTCACATACTGGCGGTTCCTAGGTTTGTTTAAATTATCTGAGACAAAAGTATCTCTTATCTGCAAGCAGCAGGTAATAGAATAACCTTTCCAATGAAGTCTGCTCAAACCGCCTTCAGTTACTATCCTCTTGATGACAGACAGCAAGGGCCCCATGGATCATGTCTGACACGTACAATCTCATGAGCCTGGATTTTTTATTTACCCAGTTTGTTTCTTTTTATTTCAATGTTGGCACCAAAATTATAATTTCTGCGGCTCTGAAATTACCTCATTAGCCAAATGAGTGCTTGTTCTATAATTCACTCGAACAGCACTTTTTATCCCCTTTGCAATTTATTGAACCTTGACCTCCAGCCTGCTGCAAAACTTGCTGACTATTTTAATTAGAAGCAAGAAATGGCTCCCACCGCTTCTATATCATTGTCCCAGGTTACCACCATGTCTTATCCCTTATCCAGGACTCAAGGTAGAGTTTACCTCTCTGCTCAGGTCAGTCTTTAAAGGGGAAGATGGGTAAAAGCAAGCGGGACAAGCCTGAAGAGAGGAGGAGCAAGCCAAGGATAGGGAAAATACCCCTTATTTTTAATGAATTTGGTTGTGTCTATTTGGTTTGACATACTAACCAACGCTGCCTAGATGCCCTAAGCACATCCGATCTCACCTGATTTCGGAAGCTAAGCAGGGTCGGCCCTGGCTAGTACTTGGATGGGAGACCACCAGGGAATACCAGGTGCTGTAGGCGCCTGGAGTAGGAACTGGCAAGCCACTCCAGTATTCCTGCCAAGAAAACTCCATGGACATGGAGTCACGAAGAGTCGTTCACGAATGTAATGACACAACACACACACACACAGTAACCAACACCAGGCTACTAGGTCCAGCTAACATAATAATTCTCAGTACTATTCCCAGGACAGTGTTGCAGATAAACGTGGTGGAGAATAAAACAACAGCTAAGACTCCACAATTATTGCTGCTTCTGATCACCACTGGCTTTTGCCACGGTCAAATATGCTTCCCACACAAGCATTGGCCACTAGAGAATACTTTACTCATTGCCACCTCCAACCCAAAACAACCCATAGCTTTTCAGATAGAGTTGTTGAGCTCTGGGGATGTTATTCTGTGCTTGGATAACCAGTCTTTTTTATCACCTATCTATGGAATCTTGCCACACACAGCTCATTGATTTGGGTGGTGGTGGTATATAATTCCCGTGAGTGTTTTGCAATGGATTAAATTTTTTATGATTATTATGGCTGTATTCATATAGGATTTTTTGCTGTTACAAGAGTGCATGTGCCCGCTGTTTGTTTTCTCCTGTCCACTTTCCGACCCGATGACATGAATACAAGTGAGAAAATTCCAGTCTGTGCTCTGCATCTGATCCTGTTTGTATTTTTTTATGTAAAAAAAAGATCACAGTGATTTGATTCCCAAATGGATGAATCATTTTGCATTTAATACGTCCATATTGCCCCAAGCATTGCAGCTGTGCGATGGATTAATGAAACAGGGTACTAGTGATTATTTTACAGTGGACAGAGAATATTCTTCATGAGACCCTTCCTGGAAACACTTTCCCACCGTCTGTGGGTCTTCTAGCAGCCAAAACAACATCAACATTACCCTGTGCCTTTTAGCATGAAGTCATATCTAACAGCAGTACTCCATGTTCCAAGAATTAGTCTTGACGCTGCTTCTCATGTTTCATGATAATGCATCACTTTCTTTTTACCCTTTCTGCTTTGTAGGTTCTTCTTCTTCTTCTTCTTCTTCTTCTTCTTCTTCTTCTTCTTCTTCTTCTTCTTCTTCTTCTTCTTCTTCCCCCGCTCCTCAGAAAAAATTCTATATTAAAAGATGTATGCTTTGTGAGGAAGGAGAGAGTTTTGTTTCGTCTATATTTCTAAATGAATTGACCTAATTTGAACTTCCTATTAGAGATGGGCACGACTCAAAAAAATGATTTTTCGTTTTTCGTTTGTCGTTTAGGGATCCGTTTTGGTTCATTTTCATTTTTCGGGGGTTTTTTTTTGCACATTTTTCGTTTTTGTTTTCGTTACGAAACAAAACAAAAAACAAAAATGAAAATGAAAATTTTTCGTTTCGTTAGCATTCTTTTCAATGCAACGTGTCTGCCGTAACGAAAACGAAAAACACGGCAAAAATTTTCGTTTTGTTTCCGTTGTCGTTTTGCTTCTGAAAATTTTTTCGTTTTCATTTTCGTTACGAAACGAAATGAAAATCGAAAACGAAAACGAAAATTTCGGTGAGTCATGCCCATCTCTACTTCCTATATATGCAGATGGGAGTCTAATTACCCTTCAAAGTGCACACTTCTTCCAAGGTTGTGTTGCTGTTCTTGGTGCCAGCGTTGCACACAGTGCATGTATTTGGGGATGTTGCACAGATCAGGGAAAGTTGTGTACAATAATATTTCCCTGAGAAGGCTTACATAGGAATGCATTTTAATCAATGGCCAAAGAAGAGCATTGTCAAGTAGAATTGCATGCCACGTTACTGGAAATCTATTCAAACTGGAACGTTCTGCTGGAGAAATCCCTGAGTCTCCTACATAAACACACTCACTGACAAATATTGCATTTAGCCTTGCTTATTCTCCAACTGGATGCCCAGCTGCCTAGATGCCCTGAGCACATCCGATTTCACTTGCTCTCAGAAGCTAAGCAGGATTGGGCCTGGCTAGTACTTGGATGGGCAACCACCAGGGAATACCAGGTGCTGGAGGCACCAGGAGTAGGAACTGCAAGCCACTGCAGTATTCCTCCCAAGAAAACTCCATGGACATGGGGTCACGAAGAGTCGATCACAACTGTAAAGACACAACAGCAAAACATCTGCAACTGGAGATAAACACAAGCTGAACTGGCAAGTCTGATTTCTGAGGCCCTGTATCGTTTAGAAATGGGAGAGGAAGTGAGTTAATTTTTGGGGGGGGCAATCCCTCTAACATCAAACTTGAACCCACAAATGTTTGCACTTTCAGAGCCAGTGGATGGGTTTGCAAAAACTCTGACCATCCTCTTTGCCCAACTCAGTTCAACGCACTTCTCTGTTTTATTTGCTCTATAATGCCTTATGTGAGTATGATCACTGTAGCACAGTTTCATTAAATAATAATTTCCATTACAAGGATGAGTGAGAGATCCTTCATACCTACAATACTGCCTCTCCAATCCTTACAAGAAGAAGGTGCTGCTATCCACTGAGGAATGATTTCATTTTAGCAGAGGGAAGTACTACCAGGCAGTAGTTACCTTACAGTGTTGAAGAATGTCAATTTTTTTTTCCTTTGAAGCAAGGGCACCTCTGTCCTTGTACCTGCCTTAAAAGTAGAGCCAGGTGCCAGGAATCCACTCAGAAACATGATTCCTTCTGTGAACTAGGTGTATGAGGAGCATCAGGGGCATAGCTAGGGGGGCAGAAGGGTACATCTGCCCCAGGAGCAGCAATCTGGGGGCATCTGGAGGGGAGGAGGAGGAGGAAGCCCTGCGCCCTCTCACCATCAGTCCTCAGGTTTGGCGATGGGGACCCACTCCGTCGCAGCCTCTGCCGCCGCCGCTGTCGTGTGCCAGGCGAGCAGCAAAGCAAACAGGCAGGCGGGCATGTGAGCACAGTGGCTGCAGCGCCCTCCTCCTCCTTCTTCAACTCTTCCTCACCTTGCTCTGGGTCACTGTGGGAGAGGTAAGGAGTGTGCACGCTACTGCACATGCACGCACACATACAATGCCCACCTGCACAGATGCACACCCGCAGGATTGCCCCACCCTTGCTGGGTGGATGCGATGGGGTTGGGAAGGGCTGGAGAGGTGCAAAAACAACTTTGTCCCCAGGCGCCCCAAAACCTTGCTACGCCACTAAAGAGCATATGCTTCTGTCAAGGAAATGTGGTATTGCTTCCACTACTGCTACTGCTATAGCAGGTTTATTAACACCTGGGGTGCAGTACCCCAACCTTGGATATTGTCCTCAGTAGTGTTTAGGGTCTAAAGCAGGCATGTCCAAACTTTGGCCCTCCTGATGTTTTGGACCACAACTCCCAGAATTCCAAGCCTGCATTTCCAGTGGCAAATGACTGTGGGAGTTGTGGCCCAAAACATCTGGAAGGCCGAAGTTTGGACTTGCCTGGTCTAAAGGGAGATGCCATAACTTTCTAACAGGAATGTTGTTGTTCCAACAAGTATTACAGCTCTTACACTGAATAGAGCCTTGGATGAGATCATTGTTAAGGGTACTTCCAGCTCTAGTGGCCTCCTCCTCTACCATCCTGCTTCCTAACAAAGAGACAAAGATGTAGGTTGAAAATTTGTTGTTGTTCAGTCATTCAGTCGTGTCCAACTCTTCGTGACCCCATGGACCAGAGCTCGCCAGGCCTTCCTATCCTCCACTGCCTCCCGGAATTCTGTCAATTTCATATTGGTTGCATCAATGACACCGTCCAACCATGTCATTCTCTGCCGTCCTCTTTTCCTTTTGCCTTCAATCTTTCCCAACATCAGGGACTTTTCCAATGAGTCCTCTCTCCTCATGAGGTGGCCAAAGTACTGGAGCCTCAGCTTCAAACTCTGTCCTTCCAGTGAACATTTGGGGTTGATTTCTTTCAGAATGGATAGGTTTGATCTCCTTGCAGTCCAGGGGACTCTCAAGACTCTCCTCCAGCACCACAGCTCAAAAGCATCAATTCTGCGGCGATCAGCCTTCTTTATAGTCCAGCTTTCACTTCCTTACATCACTACTGGAAAAACTATAGCTTTGACTATCCTGACCTTAGTTGGCAAAGTGATGTCTCTGCTCTTTAGGATGCTATCTAGGTTTGCCACTGCTTTCCTCCCAAAACAGATTGAAAATAGATCTATATAATTTCAGAAACAGTACCAAGAATATTCAGTAGTCCAACAGTTGAGATGAAATTCCAATGAATTTTAAAAATATTTCTAGTTCTTTTTTAGGAAAGAAAGAAAGAAAGAAAGAAAGAAAGAAAGAAAGAAAGAAAGAAAGAAAGAAAGAAAGAAAGAAAGAACGAAAGAAAGAAAGAAAGAAAGAAAGAAAGAAAGAAAGAAAGAACAAATGAACTATGGTAGATATTAACATCATTCTAACATGAGATCATAACTCAGTGAATGTTTTCATGTGCGGAAGAAAGAATTTCACCCATCCCCCAAGCAAATGCTGTTTAGGCACTGCAAGTGGTGGACTGTTCTCTGACTCGCGGCCTAAAAGTAATGTTTCCCATGACCACACTATGTGTTCTTCCTGGCAATTTGGAGAACAGGGGTAAATATGAACCTTAAAAAAAGCCCAAGGAACACCTTGTTCCTGAACATCATGGCACAGGCAATGTTTCCAAGTCATACTTGCTCTGTCCAAACAAGTTTTCTTCTCTCAAGATCGTCCTGACTTTAAAGCATCGAGCTGTCATCTTGGGGCATCCTTGGGAGCCTAAGCCAGAAAAACACACCACCAGTTCACATTCCAGAACAGTTATGAGAGCTGATGATGAATGAGCCAGCTTTACACAACAATTCTCACAGGTGAAGTGAACTTCTGACAGAGTCATATTTATTTGGCGAGTGTTAGCAGCTAGGAGGACCTTTTAGAAAAAGTTAATGTGAAAAAAGGGGACAGATATCATCTATACAAGACCGGTATCACTTAGCAGAAATGGGTCTCAGAATCAAAGAGTACATATTTCATTTTCGGGACCATAAAAGAGAAGGTTGGTCTTCCCAGCAGTATGTCCTCCTACAAATATAAACACACATTCATAGTAGTGGTGTATCGTAACATTTCCACTGAAAGCTACAAATATATTTCTCTAGAATTATCATCCATAGAATTCTTCAAAATTTTGAGCAATAATAGATTTTATAAAAAAACAAAATCTCCCATCTTTTTTTTTGGGGGGGGGAGCTTCTAACTAGCATTGGGGGAGGAAGAGGAAGCTTCGGTGGAGCTTAACCTATGTAATCCTCCAAAACTTTTAATTTCAGCCTTTCACTCAGGTGCATCACATTAAGGTGTTTGTCAAGTGTTTGGAAGGTAGGGGAAATTCCCAGAATAGAGAATCATGGTATTGTAGTCCAAAAAATCTGAAAATTCTAGCCCTATCACTGAATTTTCTCCTGATCTTTACTTCATATCAGCTTGGGGACTGTTGTCTTTTTTTCGGTTTCCCTGATGCACTCATTTGTTTATGCACTGCATCTAACTGTTTTCCTTATGCACTGCCCCATGGGCAGTGGGGTAGTAGCTCAAATCATCTCCAAATATATATAGTTTTAAACATCTAGAGGTCAAGGACTAAGTGGGTGAAAGAAAGATTCATAAAAAGAACAAATTGCCTCCAAACATTTGCCGGAGTTAAGCATCAGCTATCAATAGCTCCCTTACTCATGCCTATAATAGCCTATTCTAGCAACATTGAGTGTATCTATACACATTCTCCTCTGATAATAAAAACTGAGCTGATCTTTGCATTCTGTGGGTAACCATTAAGCATATATGCACACAGAGTCTGATGCGCATCTATCTTTGGGCTCTTTCATTTGCTGGGGTGTGCAAAACTCAAAATCTCTGAAAGGGCTGAAAGAAAAGACTTCTGCTCAGAACTGCAAAGTCAACTGGCCTGTAGAAAAGTTAGAAACAAGGCAAAAGCATAATAGAGATTGCAGATCCAAAAGACAATGAGCCCCGATAGGACAGTGAAAGAAAGAAAAGCCACAACAATTTTTTTTGCTAAGAATTAAATACTACCCTGTACTTAAGTACTCATCCTAATGTACTGACAGAGAGCCAGATATTAGCTGACCCACCACCAGAATAAGAGAAAGCCAACTGCTGAGGATTTAATCAATCAAAAAGTTGGCAATACAATTACTGCGACCAAGAATCTCAAGTTCTCAACAAGTAGGTGGCCAACCGGCTGTTCATCATAGAATCATAGAGTTGGAAGAGACCTCAGGGGCCATCTTGTCCACCCCATGCAGAAGGTTTTTGAGCAGAGGCTGGATGGCCATCTGTCACAGGTACTTGATGGGGGTTCCTGCATGGCAGGGGGTTGGACTGGATGGCCCTTGAGGTCTCTTCCAACTCTAGAATTCTATGACTCTAGGAGCTCTCTCTCACTCCTCAAGCCAAGAACAAAACTATTCTTATAAATTGAGTATCAAAACAAATACCTCCAAGGTGTCAGCCAAAGATCTTATTGTCAGCTCAAAGTTACTCCTTCTTTAAGTAACTCAAGGCATTCGGTTACATGTTCTTAGAACAATCTTGTTGAAATCAATGGTGCTGAAATTTATAATATTTCAGTTGAAAGTATGGCTAACGTCTTGATCTCGTTCATTATTTCATTTTGCAGTGCCTGTAATCTCGAGAAGGTTTGGCTGGGGTAATAAGATATGCAACGAAGGTACACCTGGAAGCCCTGTTTTGCATCATCAAAAGGGCATCATCAAATGTATTCTTCTCCTGTGACAACCACATTTAGATGAATGTTGAGTGTTTTAACTACTCCCTCTGCATTCCCCCCATTGCATTTTACCATCAGACTTTCTCCAAAGCATTTGTTGGGATTAAGTTATGAACAGCATGGCGGTGGTCTCTTATTTGTCTTCTTTCTGTTTTCTTTCTTGCATTGTTTTGAATCATCTGTTTTTTTAAACACACACACACACACACACACACACACACACAAAACCTTGTGTCTGTATAAATATACGCTGCTCCTTCTTGGTGCACTGAACCCTTGGGCTAATAGTTGAGCCGACAATAGTGGCACTAATGCTAATGAATTCTGATTATTCAGATAAGTCATTAAAGTAATAAGCCCATCTCCAAATTAGCGTGGCTGCCCCAGCCAGTGAAAATTTCATCAAATCTGCTTCATTATTTCAGACATTGTGCACTTGGCAAGAGTGGCTGCGGGAGAAGAGAACACGGCCCTCATCTGATAATTTTATCACTTGACTGCCAGACCGTGAAAAAATCGGTGTGATGAAGTTTTCTCTTTGCCCCCCCCCTCCACCACCACCACACTCATTCTCCCTTGTTCAGGGGAAGCGGATGCGCCGGCGTGTTTGTGGGAGGGGGGGTTAATTAAACCGAAGTCATCCTTTCTTGGGATCTTATATAAACTGCCACTCCTTCCTCCCTCCATTACATGGGGTGGGAGGGGGAGAAGAGATAGAGAGAGCACCATCTCTGTCCTCAGAGGCGTTGCGTGCAGGAATGAAACACAGCTTTCAGAACAAACAAAAACCCCTCTTCTTCTTCGCCGCTGCTTCCCTCCCATGGCTTTATTTGCTTCTCGGTTTGTGAAGAAGGGAAAAAAACACACAGAAAAAGAATTCGAAACTAGTCCCCCTGGCCACATTTTAATCTCCATCCCTATTCCTAGTGAGGACTGAAGTTTTGCTAGCATGGCACATTTAACTGGATATTGCAAGGGTATCCTCACCGGATGTGCCCTGGCTTTTGGCTGAAATCTTTTCCTTCAGGACTTCATTCCACTGGCAAACTCGAACCCCTTCGCTGCATTATCCAAGAAGATGACGTTGATTTTACTTGTCCCCTTTTTGCCTTTTGCAGAGGACAAATGTAAAATTTATAGAAACTTGGGGGAGAAATGGGGGGATTCTCCTCCCCTCCTCAATTTCTTCTGTTTTCTCCAAAGGTTGCCCCCCCCCCCCCCATGGCTTCAACATATCCAGAAATTTATCATCTCTATTGCAGAGGGTTCGGAAGGGTATCAATGGCTTTCATTATGGATGCCTAAGGACAACCTCCGGGTTGGAGAGATAGGCCAGACATCTCTCAATGCCATTTGCAGGGAATCGTAAGCAGGGGAAGACATCTGCTTGGGAAGACCCTGAAACAAATGATGAGCCCCTGTGTGAGACAGAATGCTGGACTGGATGAGCTGTGGCCTGTTACAGCAAGGCTGTTCTTATGTTCTTATCTCTTCTCTCTCTCTCTCTCTTTCTCTTACTCTCTCTCACATTGCATATATCTAGGCATGCTTTCCCTAGAGAAAAGAAGACTTAGGGGTGATATGATAGCACTTTTCAAATATTTGAAGGGCTTCCATAGAGAGGAGGGGCAGGATCTGTTCTTGACCAACCCAAAACATAAGAAGAGCCATGCTGGATCAGGCCAAAGGCCCATCTAGTCCAGCGTCCTGTATCTCACAGTGGCCCCACCAAATGTATCTGGGAGTGCATGAGACTAGATATCGGTTTCCTGATACCACTCCCTTGCATCTGGCCCTTGAAGTACCCCGGTTTTAAGCCTGGAGATTATACATCTCCATCATGGTTTGTAATCTGTGATGGGCTTTTCCTCCAGGAATTTGTCTAATCCCCTTTTGAAGGCATTCAGGCCAGATGCCATCACCACATCCTGTGGCAGGGAATTCCACAGACTAACAACACACTGCGTGTGGACACACTACAATGGGCTGAAGTTATAGGAAGGCAGATTTTGATTGAATATCAAGGGGAAAAACTCCTAACGGTTAGACCAACGCAGCAATGGAACCAATGCAACAAATTATTTTAAAAAGAATTTTCAGAATGAAATGAAGCAATTTGTTATGCTATAAAATGGCTCCGCTGGGTCCTAGAGGCACCAAACTGGGTGAGTAGGTTCCTTGGACTCTTCCCTGTAAGCCCTCCAAATTTGTACAAATCTCTCTGTTTTTGGCATTAAGCCATCACAGTTAGTAGCCAAGTACCTAGCATTTATCTTCCACGCATCCTCTTTTCAAGCTGATGATTGTGACTATAATCACACAGTGCAACAGCATGGCCTATAAATTAATTCTGAAGAGTAAACAAAAATATGTTCTTCCTTTCATGTGTCCTGGATTTATCACCAGTCAGTTTAATTGTCTGGTTCCAAGTTATAATGTTATGAATGCAGAAGAAAAACACCTACCCATTTTTCCATACCACACCAGACTTTTTAAATTTTCCAGCTGAGACGATACTAAATCTAAGACACAACAGATATAAAACAAAAATTGAAGGAGAGATAAAAAAGTAAGAGCATAAAAACTATTAAATGTCTTAAAGTACACAGAAGGGCATAAAAATTAGCAAAACGTCAAGGTAGCAAATGAAAAAGCTCAAAAAACCCAAGTACAGTGGTGGTACCTTGTATAAAGGAATTAATTTGTTCCAAATGAAATTGTGTTAAGCAATTTTTCCTTTATACAAATTTCCCATAGGAATGCATTGAAAACAGAGTAATCCCTAATCACGACCATTTTTATGTTGTACGGATTCGCCCCATAGGCGATTCTGTTAAGCAAATTTCCCCTATCTCTGGAATTTTTTATGTAGTACAGATTTTATGCTATATAAACCATTTGTTATACGAGGGTCCACTGTATAATATTTCATTGAATACTAATCTTGCACAGCAAAGCAATTGGCTTGGATAACCCAAGATGCCTTGAAGAAATTCAAGGTTGGAATTTACGGTTAAAGACTGAAAGGGTCTCCCTTCCCCCAGAAAGTAGGGTTCAATGTTTTCTCTCCCATGGCCTCAAGGAGGGCAGGACATTTAGATCACCCTGCAGAAAGGGCCAAGAAGACCTTTAAAAATGACACCCAAGTCGGAAAGTCCCCGTATTCAAGGAGACAGGTACACCAGTAACATTCTCAACCTCTGCTCCCATTGTCAAGGGAGGAATGGAATACAGAAATGAAATACCCCCTCTGTAGAACCTGCACAATAGATCTGTGTCAGCAGCGATTAGCAAGAGTGCAGTCCACCGTCCAGCTACCATTTATTCAGCCCAAACAGGCCAGCACTGGTAATCTAATCGCTGGCTAGCAGTGGTCTCTTCCAAAGTAAATGTATTACATACCTCTAATATAGGCTGAAGACGGCAACTTCCTGACACCAACTGCCCCCTCTTTCCTTTCCTAACTCCCTTTCTCTGTAGACCTAAAAGGTCAACACCTCTGCAGCATGGAGCTATGTAAAATACTAACAGAGAGAGAGAGATGAGAGGATATTGGAAACATATTCCTGGGGCTTGAATCCGTTGGAAATCTGAGAGGAACGCAAGTTGTTAAGTTCAAGCTTTCAGTGTTGAGAAGAGATAGAGACCTTTTTTTTTTCCTTTTTTGGAAAATCAAGGTTGAACCTCAGTTGGATCAAGTTATTCGCAGAGCTAGAATCAACAGATTAGATGGACACCGAGACAGATTAGAAACAGAAGGGAAGAGATAATGTGGGCTGTTTATGGATTTTACAAATATCTTGGTCTTTTTAAGGTTTTTCAGCCTGCTTTCAGCTGCTCAGTGTTATTTATGATGGGGACTTCCTTTTGTGGTTTTTTAAGAGGATAATTAAGTAGATGGTTAATAATTAGCAAATTAATGTGCTTTCATAACAACATAAATTTATTGCCTTGGGCCACTGTTCCCAACTGCCTAATGGTAGACCTGGTCCTACTTTATTTATATGACTAATAATGTTCAGGTTATGTATATTGCTTTATAGGCTTCATCCTAACCACTAGTTTATAATATGTGCAATGGAGGAGTGAACGAACGATGTCATATTATCCACGTGACAGTTAATTATGCCCCTGCAAAACAATATGTTATTCAACTCTGTATCCATGTGTTCTGGATTGTGCACCATGTAAGCCTGACTAGAACTTACATGAGTTAAACTACAATAAATGGGCAACCACGCTAAGTCTCTGGCCCTCAGCTTTGGAATTCTGAAGACTCTCAAGTCTATACTGCAGCATTTTCTGGATCAGCTTGAGAGGGTAAGGATAGTGCATCTTATTGTTGCCCACCACAAGACTTTTAGATAGGATCTGCTTGTAGTCAGAAATGAAGAGCTGAGCACAGGTACGTGTGTTGTAAGTAATGATTGTTGAGAAACAGTCGCTCAATCAGCTCTCCACAATATAAACAATATTTAATCCTCTTAGTCTTAACATGTGTCTTCACCACCTTATTATGAGTGTGGAAGGGACCTCAATCAGTTTACAGGCATACCTCGGTTTAAGAATTTAAGGTGTTCTTGGGGATGTTTTGTATTGTGAAAAATTTGTAAACTGCAAATGCACTGAGGCACAATGCATTCTGGGGAAACTTGCTTCAAAACCAACCATAAACTGAGTTATTGCGGGGGGAAGTTCGTAGACCGAGGCATTATTTTCAATTGATTTCCTTTCATAAACCAAAAATTATGTTAACAGAGGCATTTGTAAACCGAGGTATGCCTGTATTTGCAAATCCTCCAAGTGAATATGTTTGTGGAAACGGAGAGGGTTGGGGGTTGTGTCTCACAACAGAGTCTTAAGGGTGTATTTACTAGCTTTTGCTTTGTCATACTTGTGAGCAGCTCACAAAACACAATAAGAACAATTACAAAGGTAAGGATTCCCCTGCACATGCATGCTAGTTGTGTCTGACTCTAGGAACGGTGCTCATCTCTGTATTCAAGCCAAAGAGCCAGTGTTGTGCAAGTCCATGGCCATGTGGCCAGCATGGCTGCAAGGAAACACTGTTTTACCTTCCCGCTTTTTACAGTGGTGCCCATTTATCTACTTGCATTTACATGCTTTCAAACTGCTAGGTTGGCAGGAGCTGAGGTGAACAGTGGGAGCTCGCTCCACTGCGTGGCACCCAGGATTTGAACCGCTGAGCTGCCGACTTTGTAGCCCACCATTTTCAGTGTTCTAGCCCGTTGAGCCACCATGCCCCTTAAGAACAATTATACCCATCAGATAAATACAAATATTTTAAAAAACAGCAACAGCAAAATGACAATATAAGAGCCATAACTCCAAGGACTGATTTGATAAGTATCAAAGGCATATCTGAAGAAAGTAATCTTCTGTTGTCCATTTCTCTCTACATACGCTGGGTGGGGTGTGTGGAAGGAAGGAGTTCAGAGCTGAAGTACTGTGACCAAGAACACCCTGTCCTAGGTTCACATGCCAGAAGCACATGAGACAACGGACAACTTGTAGTAGACTGGCTGTAAGTCAGTGATGGTGAACCTGTTAGAGACTGAGTGCCCAAACTGTGATTCAAAACCCACTAATTTTTCGCAACGTGCCAATACAGCAATTTAACCTGAATACAGGTGGCTGTGAAGGGGCGATGTTAGGTACGCACAGAAAGGAATCTGAGTGCCACCTTTGGCACCCGTGCCATAGGTTTGCCAACACTGCTGTAGGTCATAATCATTTTGAGAAATAAATAGGTTACAGGCGATACCTTTACAGGCCACTATTAAAAATAAAAAAGGATCATTGCAAGCTTTCAAGTGTAAATCACCCTTCTTCAAAGCAGGTCCCAGAAGTTCAGACATGGTAAAAGATGTGCTTTACCAGGAGGTTACTTTTAAAGTCCTTGTTTAGATGGTGTTCTTAAAGTCCATGGCTAGGTGATGTTGCAGCCAGGGCAGGAGTCTTGTGAGAGGCAAGATGGGCAGTTGTAAAAAGCTGCTTCTTAAGTCACACCCCCGTTCTTCAAAGAAAGGAACCTGGGGCATATATCACGGCGGTAACCTATTTTTGCAATTGTGTTTTGTGATGGCCATGCGGCTCACTCCCCCCCTTTTTTTTTTTTGCTTTGAGAAATAAAGGAGTAGATTAGAACCCCCATATACAAATCATGTAGCCATCTTGTAGCAATACTGAAGCATGATTAATATAAATGCATTGTGGGACCCAGAGAACGAGGCTTTTTCAATATTCTGTAGTTTGACCTCGTTGGGGGTGGGGGGAATCAAAGGAATCATGTTAGAATAACTGTGCTCTGAAGGAAAAGGCCATATATCATTTTCCAGGGGTTTTAGAGACTTAAAATTTTGCAGCCTTTAAAATGGTTTTCTCTTTTAATTTATTATTTCCTCTGAGCAAGCCTTCTACGTGATTTCTGACCAAAGCCCAAAGGAGGCAATATTTTCCAAATACGCACTTGATATATGGGCAGTGTCCCTTTCCAATTTGCAATCACCGTTTCCATGTTTGCCCATCTGCTGGACCTAACGGAGTCTGAAGGAAGGTACTGTACTGAAGTGGGTTATCTGGGGAAATTTGAAAAATGTCCCTAAATCACAAGGAAACTAGGAGTAGCTTGGGAAGAGGGAGACAAGGGGAAGGTAAATACTTTACACACAGCTCTTCTCTCCATCTCAACAGTAAATCAAAGGGGCAAGGCATTCCTTTTACAGCTGTGATTCAGAAACGTCAGATGCGGAGGAAAATCAGGCCGCTGGCCGCATCTGAGAACTGCAGTTCACAAGACCGATTCAGAAAGTTCTAGAAAACTAATCTCACAGGGGTCCACAGGGACACCTCAGAGAGCGAATACAAGCTGCTGTTAAGAGTCTTTCGTTGGCATATGATCTAAGGAGATATAGCAAAACAAACCTGGTGTGGATAAGTCAGGGGGTAGTGAGGAGGAGAATTTAAGAAGCATGTGGTAAGTGTGTGTTGAAGACATGAGGGGCTTGTTGAATGTGCTGACCGTCATTCCCAACTCCACACCCTATAAAGCTGAAGCTAGGTGGACCAAAGGGTGGAAGGGCAACGAAATAGCATTTTGCTCAGGCAGCTCTTCATTGAAGTGTGCTGTTCTCCCATATGGTACAAAGCAAAGGTCTTCCCCTTGTTTACTACCTGAAGGATTTCATCTGGAAATGCTGGAGACGAACTGCTAGATTTCTGTTTCCAGTCCCCACAGAAGAAGCGAAATGGGCACCAAAGTCATCTTTGGCTTTTCAAGTCTGTTTTAGTATTACTGAATAATCCATTTTTAATATTATAGATGTTTGTTTTTAATTTTGTTTTACAGATAGATAGATAGATAGATAGATAGATAGATAGATAGATAGATAGATAGATAGATAGATAGATAGATAGATAGATAGATAGACAGAGAGACTCTTTGAGACCTCATGGACCAATTGTTGTTGTTGTTGTTGCTGTTGTTGTTGCTGCTGCTGCTTCTGCTGCTGCTGCTGCTGCTGCTACTGCTGTTGTTGTTCAGTCATTCAGTCGTGTCCGACTCTTCATGACCCCATGAACCAGAGCTGTCTTCCTGTCTTCCACGGCCTCCTGGATTTGGGTCAAATCCATGCTCTGCTCAAGCTCTGATCAATAAGGAAATGAAAAACTAGCAAGAAGAATGCTCACTAGGGATGGGCACGAAATGGAGAAATAATGTCTCATTTCGTTTCATTTCGTGCACACCCCCATTTTGTTTTGCTTCATTTCTTATGATTTTTTTTAAAAAAAAAATACAAAACGAAATGAAACAAAACAAAATGGCTCCCCTGGGTCCTAAAGCAGTGATGGCGAACCTTTTAGAGACCGAGTGCCCAAACTGCAATTTAGAACCCACCAAATGTTCTCAAAGTGCCAAGACAGCAATTTAACCTGAATACAGGTGGCTATGAAGGGGCGATGTTGGGTGCCCACAGAAAGGGCTCTGAGTGCCACATTTGGCACCCATGCCATAGGGTTGCCAACACTGTCCTAGAGGCACCAGATTTGGTGCCCGGGACTCTGGGAGCCATTTTTAAAGGGCTCCTGCTGAGCTATTATCGGCTGGACTCCTTTAAAACTGGCCCAGTTAGCACCAGGGGGAATCCCCTGGTGCCAACTGGGCCAGATTAAAAGGGGTCAAGCCATTGTCAGCTCGGGAGGAGCCCTCAGAAAATGATGGAACAAAACAGTTCGTTTCAATGTAGAAACGGCCATTTCGTTTCGTCTGTAACAAAATGCTGCTTCCTCATTTCATGTTGTTTTGTTTTGTTATGTGACAAAATGACAAAATAGCATTTTCCCCATTTCCTGCCCATCCCTAATGCTCACTCAAAATAGGATGGTCAAGCTAAATAAGGCATTTGATACAATTGTTCTAAATGGGCCGAACACCCACACAACACCATGTACTTGCTATTTGTGCTTACTCTGAGGAAACAATGACATATTTCCAAGTCCAGAAGGGCAACCAAAAATGGAGGGTATTCTTCAGCTGAGTTGGAGCTTATGCTGTAGTAAGATGATCCATGACTGATAGATGCCAGTGTTATTGTCAATGAGAAAAAAATTTATGGTGCTCTCAAGCTGCCCTGTAAGCATCGCTGAAAGGAATACTCATCTAGCCCTTGACTGTACTACCCTGCCCTTAGAGCAGTGTAGCCAGCTCATCCATTTAAAGGAGTATTGGATTCAATTATATATTGCAAAGAAAACAAAATTCAGAGGGCCAAATCTAGACTTGGTGGAGCTCTGACTTACAGCAGGAATTAAACTGGGTCCTGATCATCCATTGTCTGTTCTTATGTCAAATTGATGGATTACAACTTCCTAATGTGGGATAGATGAATTATGATGCCCTAATGTTGGGACAATTGATTATGATTTATCTTCTTTTTTGAGAGTATAGCTTGCTAAGCAATAATTGATACTTCTTGTGCATTAAGGTCCCTGTGGGTGTTTTTTTAGCAAAAAACAAAAATAAAAATAAAAATAAAACATTCAGCCACAAAACATCACTACC
Source organism: Phrynocephalus versicolor (assembly GCA_023846285.1). Taxonomy (NCBI): domain Eukaryota; kingdom Metazoa; phylum Chordata; class Lepidosauria; order Squamata; family Agamidae; genus Phrynocephalus; species Phrynocephalus versicolor. Next base: position 7,257,043 of record JAHTLZ010000019.1, on the reverse strand, counting down.
CAGCAACCACCAATTGTTCATATTATGAAGCTAAATCCAGTTGCTGGTTCTACAACTACAATCTACCTCAAGTATCAACAGCAGAATGGTAGATTAACACTTAAAGAGAATTCATTAATTCACTGGCACTACTCTGGGAACAGCAATTTTTGTTGCTTTTGTTGCTACCTTTTTGGTTATTTTGGTTGATTTTATGCACATGTAATGGCTCAGGTAATGGCTCAGCAGGTAATGTATGCGCAGGTAATGCCTCAGCAGGCAAAAACACTGAAACTGTCAGCGGCAAAGACAGGGAGACTGGGTGATGCACTTTCCTGCACAGGTCCTGATTGGCCAGCGCCAGGGAGAAGGAAAGATGATGTTGAGTCTTCTTCCTCATTTGAATTTAGCCCCGTGCGCCCCCAGAGCAAGGTAAGGGATAGGGTGAATTCGTTCCAGAGGTTTGGCCCGGTTCCGAACACCAGTTGGGCTCCTGCATTTCATTTTGGGACGGGGCCATTTCTGAAACCACATGTCCATGCTGAATACCAAGACATTCATGTTGGTTTTGGAAATGAGAGTATGGACTGCGAAAGAAATAGAAGAGGTATACAGCTTAACTTTGGACTCTGGAGCTTAAATCTGGATGGAAGATTGTAACAGCAAGAAGCAAGTCTGAAAAAAACCTCCTTCTCAAATGTCCTTGGTGAAGAGGACAAGATATGGCAAAAAGGCAGAAAGACAAAGGAAAAGCAGGCAATGAATTTAATACCCAGACATGGGTGGACAGTCAAATGATTGCAGGCGGGACAGGAAATATCAATTCTGTAGCTAAGGACATCTGGCTTTCTAACTGTCTGCCATGAAAACCAGCTGGCTTTAATCAAGGGGTTGCGCTTAAGGACTAAGCCAGATTTTGTCTCTAGAGTTATACATTGAGATAGGTCTTGCAGGGAGAAAGAAGAAGGGAGATTGGAGTTGTTGCATAAATTCTAAAATGAGCGGTGGCAGGATTCTAGTTTGGTTGTTATTTATGCCCTCCTCCCTCCAAGAGGACACTTCCTTATCCCACACTACTTTCCTCAGTAATTCATTTTTGGATAGGGATGGGCATATCATTTTGGAACCAGTAGGTTTCAAAATGAAACACGCAAGCCCAGGTGGTCCTTGGAACTGGCTGATACACGCAGATCCAATTGCTTTACCTTTCTCTGTCTCACACAGGGTTAAAATCCAACAAGGAAGTATGCTGCGACATCATCTTTCCTGCTTCATGCTGCTGGCCAATCAGAGAAGGAGGTGGGATGATGCCTGTCCCTGCACAGCTTCTGATTGGCCAGCATCACAGATCTAGCACAGATGCTTGCTATTATTGAGGGCTCTGTTCTTATCTATCTATCTATCTATCTATCTATCTATCTATCTATCTATCTATCTATCTATTGCACTTATTGACTGCACCGACTTCCCCAAAGGGAACTCTGGGCAGTGAACAAACATATAAATAAGAAATACAAAAATGCAGAACCAATAAAGGACAAACCAAATCAATATAAAAAGGAACAACCATAAATGCATCCAGCAAGACAAGAGGGTGGACAAAACAGCTGGGCAAACAAACATGCAATTGTTGTTGTTGTTGTTGTTGTTGTTGTTGTTCAGTCATTCAGTCGTGTCCGACTCTTTGTGACCACATGGACCAGAGCTGTCTTTCTGTCTTCCACTGCCTCCTGGAGTTGTGGTCAAATCCATATTTGTTGCATCAATGACACTGTCCAGCCATCTCATTCTCTGCCGTCCCCTTTTCCTTTTGCCTTCAATCTTTCCCAACATCAGGTGGCCAAAGTACTGGAGCCTCAGCTTCAAAATCTGTCCTTCCAGTAAATATTTGGGGTTGATTTCTTTCAGAATGGATAGGTTTGATCTCCTTGCAGTTCAGAGGACTCTCAAGAGTCTCCTCTGGCACCACAGCTCAAAAGCATCGATTCCGCAGCGATCAGCCTTCTTTATAGTCCAGCTCTCACTTCCATACATCACTACTAGAAAAACCATAGCTTTGACTATCCGGACCTTAGTCAGCAAAGTGATGTCTCTGCTCTCTAAGATGCTGCCTAAGTTTGCCATTGCTTTCCTCCCAAGAAGCAGGCGTCATTTAATTTCGTTGCTGCAGTTGCCATCTGCAGTGATCAAGGAGCTCAAGTGAATAAACTCTGTCATTGCCTCCATTTCTTCCCCTTCTGTTTGCCAGGAGGTGATGGGAACGGTGGCCATGATCCTAGGGTTCTTTTTTGTTTTTTTACAATTAGCAATCACCAAAATGGTCTTTAAAAAGCCTTGTTTTTAGGGCCTTCCTAAAAGCTGGCAAAGACTTCGCTAGCCAAATCTCCCTCGGTATTTTATTTCATATTGCTTTTGCTTTTTAAAAAAAGTTGTTCTTTAACAAGAGACATTCATTTGTCATGTCCCAAATTTAAAAGTCAATTCTCCAAAAAAGAGGAAAATAATCTTAAAGGGAAGAAAAAGAGCTTTTGTGAGGTACACCATTTCCCCTAAGCCTAGCTACAGAGTGCACCACACCTATTAGTGCTTCTGTCATTGTCTCTTATCTTTCATTGTCAACAAGATTTCTTCATTCATTTTCCTCACTTTCTCTGATGTCCTGAGCACTTTTGGAAATGTACATCTCCCATAACACAGGAGTGACAGCTACCAAGTCAGTTTGACATCCAGCATCTGCTAACCAAAACCAGCAGCAAAGCACACACAAAAGAAATGGCAGACAGTGGGAAGAGAGAAGCTCAGAATCATTACGTCATAACATCCTTCCAAAGGTGGAGAAGGGAAGTAGGCAAACATATTGAACAACCTTGACAATGGACATTGGCAAGGGGAAATTGCTAGACCTACACTTAGTGTCTGGAGCCTCCTTTTTGATAGATTCAGTAGTACCCCCGTATCCACTGATTTGGCACCCGCTGATTCAGTGATCCACGGTTGGCTGCCAAAAATTATTAAATTATTATTAAATAATTTGCTGTCACAAAAGAGAGGTTGCAAAACAAGTTACTGTCACAAAAATTACTTTTGCAAACTGCTGAAAGTAGCTTCCACTTTCTCTGCTGGACCGAATTGCTCCAAAATAGAAGGGGAGTGAGGTGGAGAAGGAGGATCTGGGAAAGAGGCCAAGGAAAGTACTTCCCGTAGGTGAGAAAACTGAGGATTCTGAACATAATTGACCAAGAGAAAGGGGGGAAGTACACTGAGGTGTCAAGTATGTATGGGAAGAATGAATCATCTATAAGAGAGATTGGGGAGAGAGAGAAATCCATGAAGCTCTGGCTGTTTCCCCCCATGTTGCAAAAGATACAACCACAGTATGTGACAAGCACTTAGCAAAGATGGAGGAAGCAATGGGTTTGTGGGTGGAATATATGAACAGGAAACATGTTCCAGTTGGTGGCAATGTGTGGCACTTTTCCCCCAGAAATTCCCTTGCTAAAATCTTTGTGGAGGCTCACAGCTTTCTGATGCAACACATAGCCACCAACTGGAACATGTTTCCTGTTCATATATTCCACCCACAAACCCAGTGCTTCCTCCATCTTTGCTAAGCGCTTGTCACATACAAAGCTCACAGGGGAAGCTGCATCTGCCAATGCTGAGGCTGTTGCAGCATTTCCAACAGCATTTAAGCAGGTGGTTGAAAAGATACCATCCAAAGCAAGTGTTCAGCTGTTCTGGAAGGACAGATTAACTCTGACACTATGTGCCAATATAGTTGGACATTTGATAAAGCCAGACGTAGTGACAAATCAAAATTTCATCACAGAAGTGAGGAAATATTTGGAACATTATTTATTTATTTATTTATTTATTTATTTATTTATTTAAGGGCATTTCTACTCTGTCTTTCTCCTTGGAAAAGGACTCAAGGTGGCTTACAGTAATGAGGGACGATATACAGTCCAATGCAATTAAGACATATTCAAGTGTTTATTTTTGTCTACATAAGCAATGAACTTGGAAAAAGAATAAACATCAAAATGCCCCTTTCTGTAGCTCTGCAAATGAAGCAAGCATGGTGCAAATCACATATGACTGGCATGCCTTTACATGCCTAAGGATTCCTGACTTTCTATAGCATGAGCTCTGGCATGAATTTCATGCCGCTGTTGATGCTATTGATACCACTGCTGCCTTGAGATCATAGAGCTCACTGTGCCACCTGCAGGGCTATGACAGCTTCATGCTGCACTGAATAGGATAGAGAAACTGCATCCTCTCATGCCATAGCCTCAGTGGGACGAATAAACTAGGAATTCATGAAATTAAAATCACATCATACTCCCAGGTCAATACAGAATAGGATGAAAAGTCAGTCTTGAGATGATAGAGTTTGTTATTTTATTTCCAAACAGCTGCATTTATTGAAACTTATGCTAAATTGAAACTTTGCTAAATTCTGTTAAGCAAAAGTCAAAGAAATAATAATAAATTATGCCAGATTTCAGGCTTCTTGATGTTCAAATTTTAGCTATAAGGTATCTTTAAAAGTTTGGGGCAATTGGTCCCAATGGAAGAAGGATACCATCCTGTATAGAAAGAATGAGGTTCCAATAAGAGATTTGTCAGAGAGTGAGAAGTTCAGTTTTTGACTTGAATTTCTAGAATATCCTAGTCAGAATGATCATAGTAATAGTGGTGCCTTGTATAAAGGAATTAAGTTGTTCCAGATGAAATTCTGTTAAGCAAATTTTCCTTTGTACAAATTTCCCATAGGAATGCATTGAAAACTGATTACTGTAATCCCTAATCAGAACTGTTTTTCTGTTGTACGGATTTGCCCCACAGGCGATTCTGTTAAGCGATTTTCCGCTATCTCGGGAAATTTTTTGTTAAACAAACTTCTTGTTTGTTTACAGGGTCCACTGTACATGTATTCCGGGAGCAATGGCCCCCCAAAACAAACTTCCCTCCCCAGGATTAAGAAGAGACAATCTTATTAGTTTCACTTTCTTTTACATTCATTATTTTAAAAAACGCTCAAGTTCTGTTTATGAAAAAAATTGAAAATTTGTGTAAGTTCTTGTCACAAATAAGTAAAACTCTTACCCAGCCCTGCTCTCATACTAATAGGAAATGTCGCTTATATTTTAGTTGAAATCTACTTTATAGAAATTTCCATCATTTGGTCTTAGCCTTCACTAACAAAAGTTCAAATGGGAGACAGAGTCTCAAGATGTATGAAAATGTTGTCAAGGTAAACTTTATTCTTATATAAAAAGCTCTGGTTTAGCATGTTTTGACTGTGGCTTTCAACAAGAGGAAGCCTTTAGAATCTTAGCTTCCCATTTGGTCTGTAGTAGAGCCAACATAAATCCGGTCATTCAGTCTGTACCAGGGTCTGTTAGGTCTGGTACAGACTGAATGAGAAGGTACAATTCAAAATGCTTGCTCCTGAGGGAAGCCACAGCAGTAAATGCACCAAGCTTGGGCTGGATAGATAGGAATAAAACCCTATATTGACAATATTTTCATTAGAACACAAGTGACATCCCTCCTGGTACAATCACATCCCCCACCTCACTCTTTCATCTTTTCTCCTCCATGTCATACACATCCAACTCTTTCTACTGTTAGCTTCCGCCATCCCCAGTATTAGGGATGAGCACAAAGCAGAAAAATAGAGTTTTGTTTCATTTCCTAGCGGTTCCTTTTGTTTTGTTTCATTTTTAAATGATTTCTGTAAAAACATTCATAACAAAATAAAACAATAATGAAATAATTTGTTACTCCATAAAATGGCTCCCCTCAGTCCTGGAGGCACTAAATTTGCTGGGTCGTTTTTTTAACAAGGGAACTGTTTTACAGCGTAATGAAACGTTTCATTTTCAATGGGAAAAAGAAGCATTTCGTTTCATTTCGTAATAAAATTCCGCTTCCTGTTTTGTTTCATTTTGTAACATTTTGAAAGCTTACAAAATGATGAAACGGTGTGTCTTTTTTTGAAAGGTGTCCATCTCTACTCAGTATTGTTGCCTTTCTTCGAGCACACAGCATTTCATCAGTGTGCTTCATAAAATGTATCTACTGAGGTGGATGCAGTACACTAGTTGTACCACAAGCAAGAATAAGAATAAAATTATTTCTCATGCTCTCAGTGCAACCAAAGCCAGTATCGCCTTTTCTAAGCAGCTGCATTAACACTCCTTTGGTGTTTTTCCCCAGTAACCAGTAACCTCCTGTTGTTCCATTCTGCACTTTACAATCCTGAGAAAGCCCTCTCACTAAGCCCCAGGCCATCCCCCGAATCACGAACAGCAAGGAAATTAATCTAATGATCAGCCTGGTGTGTTGCCCACTCCATCCATTTTTACAGCTCTGATTAGAAGCTGAGGCTCTTACAATCCCTTAAAGCCAGAAAAAGTTGTCCCTTGGGAGAATCCCAGGCCTCCCTCCCTCCCTTCACTCAACAAAGTAACCTCATCACTCTATATCTTATCACAAAGCCTTTAGGGGAATTGGGATAGCTGCCCCCTACAGAATGCTCTTCAGCATGAGTCCTGTTATTCCCATAAAAAGAGGACTGCTCTGGGACAATGCAGAGGTGTAACCTGAAGATGTGTGTCCAATCTTGGCCAGTATCAGCTTCACAGTGAGAAATAGAGATGGGCACAACTAAAAAAAAATGGTGTTTTGTTTGTCGTTTGGTCGTTTAGGGGTCCGTTTCAGTTCGTTTTCATTTTCGTGAGGTTTTTTGCAAAAAAAAATTGTTTTCGTTCTGTTACGTAACGAAATGAAAAAACAAAATGAAAAATGAAAAATTGCTGTTTCGTTACCATTTAGCAGAATTCAATGTATTTGCCATAACGAAAATGAAGCGGTCAACAAAAATTTTTGTGTTTCGGGTCATTTCATTTCATTTTGGAGTCAAAATTCGTTTTTCGTTTTGTTACGTAACGGAACGAAAAAATGAAAATGAAAACGAAAAATCGCTCATTTCGTGCCCGTCTCTAGTGAGAAACATTCAGAAGCATTTAACAAAGCCTGCCCAAGGAGTGTCCTGCTGGGATTTATAAGGAACCTGGAATTGGGGGAGGGAGGCAAAGGCTTCCTCCTGAGATTGAAATCCGTTATCTTTCTCTTTCTAGGGCTTAGTGTTGATCAATATTCCATAGATGAGAAAATGTGGGAATAGGACATAGCTCAAAAGCAGAGGTGGTGGGCACTTCATCACAGTCATTTAAATAAAAGCATTTAAATAAAAATGGTCTATCAATGTTCTGCTTTGTCAAGGGGTTACAAAAGTTTTTTTCAGCTTTACAATTCTATGATTCTAGAAAATTATGGATTCTTGGAGCTATCTGTAGCAACTCCCAGCAGAAGAGGGGAAACAAATTAACTGGAATACTCATCTGTTGAAAATGGTGGCCACATGTCTAAGTTTTGGTAGCATGTGATGGATATTCAATGTGACACAACAGGATACATCACTTTGCCACTAACAGCCAGTGATAGCCAAATATTTCGATGTCCAATTGGGCATTATAGATCAGTTGTGTTTGAGTGGATGGAATGGAATTTCATTAGGTGCAACATTGTGTGCTCATAATAAGCATCAAGTTTCTCCTCTAATCTGTTTCAACTATGCATGTTTTATAGAAAGTACTGAAGACTGTTTGAGGGGATGTCCCCCCCCCCATATGCATGTTGCAGTATCCCTTAAATGTGTTTCTTAGAGAACAGAAGGATGAACCAGCTGGTTCAACTCCCATCAGTCTTACCCTGATCAAGCAAGATGGAAGTTGCAGATCTTGAACATCTAGAGAACAAGAAATACCTCATCCCCATTCTAGAATACGGTATTCCTTCTAAGAATGTTGTAGCACTGTGACTCCCAACATTTCTCAGTGTAGTCTATGATGGTTAAATTTGATGGGAGATTATGTCCAACCGCTTTACCCACCATAATTCTCATATAGCGGCTATATGGTCATGTTGTATGTCAAATGCTACAGTAGCCTCCACAGTCTATGTGTTTTCCATGGTCCTTCCCTTGTTCATCAAAATGCTTCTTGGCTGTTTCCTTTCCAGCCTGAAATAGCATGGCCTGGAGATTATCACAAATTCACCCAAGGAACTTGACTTTTAATAAAGTGTTCAAGTTCTTCCTCCCCTTCCTCCCCTCCCTTCTCAGATCCCGAAAGCCCGGCCTCCCATGTTACAGAATAAAACAGCGGTACATCTGGCATTTACTAAGTGTCAAATACTTCTCTGCGACCCCCGAGAACAAAGTAGCACTGGTGGCTTTCCCCTCTGACTTGCTGATAGGTCTCCAGCAATTGTGCAAGGGGTCAAACTTGGAAACTGTCAACAGCTCCCTAATGTATTCTCTTCCACAGGGAACAGGGATCCCAGGTTTTATGGTGTAACAGGTTCATTAATCAGAACACACACAGGCTAAGAAAGGCCCTGTTTGTTTTCTCTGACAGGTTTGGCATTTTCCTCCAGGGAGCTGGGAAGCTTTATGTGCATAAGGCTGTCCCGACTTAATTAGATAGGAAAACCCGTTTTATCAAAGGAAGACATATCATTACCTTACCATGAGCGAAAAGATGCAGTTTCTACAGATGTTTCACTCTTGACATCTCTGGGTCAGTTTCAGGGTTTAGGGGTTCTCGGGGCAAAAAAAAGTATCAGTTGACAGATTTCAATAACATCTTTTTGCTTAGTGTTCATGCCACTTGGTGGTGGGGTCTGCTATGCTTGTTTTGGCCTTCCACTTTCAGTAACCCTAAAAATAGGGAAACTGAGCACACTAACTGTGGGTACATGCCTTGAGAAGTTGACACAGGGTACATGCCTTGAGAGATTGAAACATTTCGCTGCTCAGTTCTGCTGCAAGTATTCTAGCTGAAAATGTTGCCTTCTGAGCATCTGGAGGGTGAGGACCTCATCCATGATAAAGTATCCTATAATAGATGTCCACTGCTGAGAAGGCCCAGGTTTTGTGAACATACAGTAAAAACTGGGAGAAATTTGACCTTGACTCTTGCAGAAACAAAAAGAATTTGCTGGATTGCCCTTCCAGATGTATATTGAGAAGGGCTGGCAAGTATTGAACAAAATAAGGTAAAACAGAACCAAACAGAACCACTTTTTCGACACCAACCCCCTAGACCACTCACGATGAATAGATATGGGTGCTTCATTTCAGAAGGGGTCTGATTCCCAAATTTATCTATTTGTTTATTTGTTTATTTTTTTTATAAAACTGTGAATCCCATCCTTCATGGAGAGAGTCATCCCCCCCAAAAGTGAGGGCGTGCAAGGAAAAGTAAACATTTGTGGAACAATATGGAACTAGGAAAACGTGGTCAACCTTTTCCAAGAAACTTAGTGAAAATATAGGACATGTTACTCCAAGGCCAATTTCCAGTTTAGATGTGAACCCTAGATTATTTCTCTTTCTTTTTAAGGCCTTATGGGCAGACTGGCTGCCTTGTTCTAACAATTCTGTGCAAATTGAAGATGGCTCATTAGTTAATTGTTTAGTGATGGTGACCTTTTGGAGAAAGGCTTTATGGCAGAGGCATTAAAACCAGCTTAATGATATCTCCATGGCGGCAACCTTATCAGCCCTTTGCTATTCATCAGAAACCTGGTCCTTGGAGGTGAAAGACCTTTGGAATTCACCTGGTTGTCCCAAGAACCAAGGTGGGTTTTTCTTGGGTGACAAATCCTTCGTATAAACTCCAGAGGGGTGTGATCAGGATGTTGGGTTGGATAAGAGAAGGTGAACAACCCTGACACTGTATGATGCTAATGATAATATAATCTGTCCTGTAGTTATGGAAGTCACACCCTGCGTATACAAACTTTTCCACTACTGTTACCCGGCCAGTGCTTGCAGAGTCTGCATGGCTGCTTTCCCCTAGCCAGGCTCCATTCTTTTTGTTGACCTCAGGTGTATCATTTATGATAGCTATAGAGTGGGAACGTAGATTTGATTTTTATATCAATAATATATTAAGGCAGGCATGGCCAAAGTGAGGTCTCGGGGCCGAATGCGGTCCGTTTGCAAATTTTGAGCGGCCCAGAGACTCTTCTCCCTGCAAGCTAAGCCTGTCACGCATCCCTGCCAGCTGGCCCCTCCCCATACCGAATGGAGATGCCAGCTTGCAGTTTTACGGTTTGCCAGCCTCCATCCATCCTCCCAGTCACCTGCCCAGCCTACCCTCCCCTGGCTCTGTTGCTGCAACATCCTCCCCGCCTCCTTGCATGCCCTCTAGAGGCTTGTCCAAAGTCCATCCCAGGGGCCAAATACAGCTGAATGATTGGCCGCCACACTTTTTCACCTCACCAGATCTGGCCCTCCTTGCAAAAAGTTTGGACACCCCTGTATTAAAATGATTCCTACTGTAATGCAACAATTTTGTGACAAGTATAGGTGCTCATAGATGCCATCAGAATGGCACAGTTGGTTGGTGAGCTGCCCTACTACTGGAATTGGACACACCCGCCCTCATTGAAGACCTGACTTACTGGGACCTTGCTGGAGCCTCTCAAGAGACCCAGCTCAACTGGAGATGAAGTCAGATAGTGGCTGTACCCTGAAAGCACAGTTAATGCCCCAGGAACTTGAGTGAAATGCAAGAGACTGTGATTTCTGAAGTACACGGGTGCCAGGGAGCCTTCCTTTTGCTCAGTAACCACATATGGGACTAAAGATAAAGCTGGAGAATAAGGAACACGCTTTGGTTTTTTGAAGGGAAAAGAAAAGAGATAGGAGATTCAGAACCAGGGAAGCCTTTGCACATCAACCAGGCTGAGCAGGGAGGGAGACTCAACCCGACTAGCAGGGTGAGCCAGGGAAATAGAGACGAGACACTTCCAAGCAAGAGAAGCCATATCTTCTTTTTTGGTCAGGAGACAAGGCAGGCAATGACTCACAAGAGAAGACAGCAACAGCTGGGAATCCATTCTACAGTATTACCACACAAATAGGTATTGAAACCCACCTATGACTGGCCCACGTCACTTTGCCATGAGTCTATTCCACCCCATATTCACATTTCTAGATGATATCACATTGTGCATTAGTCTGTCCCACCCCCATTTTCACACTCATGTTTCAAGTTTTTTCTTTAAAGTGGATATTCATATTAAACAGTGCTCTATTAGGTTTTCTGTGTGCATAACTGGAAAGGTGAAAGCAGCTGCAGCAAGGTACAGAGACATAGTTGCCTGCCCCTTTTTTGCATAGCTGCATATAAAACCAGTTCTTTAAGCAGCCCTATAAATAGGGAGAAGACCACCCCTTCTTTTACATTTGCATTTGCAGTTTACGCACCTAGAAAATCGAACAACGGACTGGTCTTATTTCTAAAGCAGGCCTGCACAATAGGTAGACCACGGGCTACCAGTAGCCCACAAATGGTTAAAGAGTAGCCCACCAGCCATCAATTTAAAAAGTGAAGGGATAAGTTCTCCACCCCTCCCTCCCTCATCCCAAGGACCACCACTGCCCCAGCAAAGTTCTGGGTCTGCCAGCCCATTGTCTCAGCTGGCCATGGCATGTTGAAATCTGTTTCCTCCAGAACGGATTAATTGGTTTTCAATGCATTCCTATAGGAAACCGCTGTTCTATTTACATTTTTTTTTTACTTATGACCATGTGCTCAGAATGGATAAAATTCATAAGTAGAGGTTTTAGTGTAGTAGCCCTCAGGCACTTTGGGCTGGAAAAAGTAGACCTCTGCCTGTTCAAAGTAGAACAGCCCTGACCTGACAATTAAGTTTTCTCTATTTTCTCTCAAAAGTATTTGCAATACTACATCAGATGCATTCATTTCTGGGTCAATGTTTTCTGAAGATTATATTACTGTATTATAAGATTATATTACATCCATCTTTTATACACACACATGCATGCATGTTGCCTGCACCTTAGTCAAGGGGGTGCAAATTTTGTGGATGTCTTGGTTTCAAACTGTGAACAGACGATGTTCCTCAAACAAGCATCATTTTTTAAAAATATACTTTCTCGACCTCAAAGAGAAGATGTTACAAGGCAAAATTATGCATTACACTCAATATATAGTTTGGCATTATATGGTTGATGATTAAAAAGAAATGTCTCTCCCCTCGCTCCCCCAACGAGCAAATCCATGCAACCCTTACAGCTCCAGTCTTGTCTTTGAAGGGAATTCTAAAGTAGGGACAGCAAACAGTAAATTAACAAGGTGGAGGTGCCTGTCATAAAGGAAGAGGAGGTGACAGCAGATTCTTTGAAATATATGCACTTGCTGTGGGTTGCTGTTGACTTTTGTCTACTTTCAGATGGCAGGTCATCTGACATTTGCCAAGCTTTCATAATAACCATCCGGTGCCTACCTTTCTCTGCTCCAGCGTAGCCACTGAAAGAGGCCAAGACAGACACAGTGGCGCCAAGAAACCTGTAATATCATGCTTGTTGCCACAGTGTACCATTGCTCCCATCCACTTCATATCTGCCTTCACACCACTCCTTATTGCTCACTTGATAACAACAGGCTTAGCCATAAATGCCAGGCAATATAAAGGAGACTCCCTTACTTGCCTCTGCTTTGTCTGCGTCCATGTGTCAGAACTGGTTCAAACTTTTCTGGTCTGTCCTGCAAAAAAATTGACCTTCATGCCTGAAGACTAAGCAGGATGTTTGTAGTCTGGAAGAAGAAATGTGGAGGGAAATTCCGGTTTTGGTGTGCTTTCGACAACCCGGACCCTCCTCATTATTCTATACTTTGTTCTCTTCCTTCTGTATAGTGTGTCGCAAGATTTTGCTTATTCTTCCCATGTGGAACTCCACGGTCATCTTTTGGAAATATTTTCTCAGAAATATATGCTTGTGTCTATACTTCTCCCATTGAATAACATGCCTTTGCATAGCTTTGAACTGAGTGTGTTGCCAGCCATTCATGTTTTTTTTAAAATACTATAGGTTTTTTTTAAAAGAATCTGAACAGCTTTGGAAAGGTTTCACAGCTGAACAATTAACTGAGCTTTAAAAATAAAGTACAGCATATAGTTGCATTCATATTTTTTTTTCTCAAAAAATATACTGGACATCATGCAAATGTAAAAATTCGTACTCTCCAATTACCTTTTAAAGATTTTCTTAAAGTTCTCATAGGGCAATGCTGGTTTCGTATACAATTATAGCAGTATCACCCCCGGAACTTCATTAATCATAGACAACAACTGGGCATTAAGTTTTCGGATCACAAAATTGCCTGCTGTAAAAGTGAAACAGCTGCTGTGTGGCTCCATATATGGCTACCTGACCTGACAATTAAGTTTTCTCTATGTCCACCACAGCATTGCTGGGGGAATTTGATTGATAGGAGCAGGCTGTCTGGTCAGGGGAGTGACTTACCCCCCCCAAAAAAAAACTAAAAACCCAAAAAAACAAAAAGGCAAAAAAGTTCATTAGTTTTGTCCATTGCAGTTTGCCACAATTCCCGAAACTGTCAAGAAACCGAACCAGCAAACTGATTTTGTTAAGATCCATTTTTCAGTTCATCTTTAATTAGGAACCACGCACTGGGTGCAAAAATAAAATGAGCACTAGAACTGCAGAGGGATAATCTTGGCTCCAGCACAAATGGACAAGCTGCTTTAGTGCTGAAAACCACAGGTCATCACAATATATCCATAGCAACACAAAACATATATAGAACTAGATAACATTTATGCATAAATATAAGCTGACATAGTTTCCCTCCTTTCATAAGACGTGCATGCTTGGTGCATATTTTCTTTGCTGTCAAGCAAAGCAGCGTGCCAAGTTTAGCCAAGGGGATCTATCACACAGAGGTCTGAGAATGCCAGCAAGAAGTCGACTTCTGCAGTGCTCGTATAAAAGGCAACTCAGATGGTTACTTCATGTCCATTCTCGTCCTGGGAGGAAGTTCATTGCATGTTGATGTCGGTCGTGGTCATGTGGTCTTCTTCCGGTTCTGTCCCTATTCCCGTGTACGCACGGGCGTGATGGATGATACCGGCATGACTGTTACCGCACATCCTCATGCCATGATGAGATGTGAAATTCCATGCCTTTGTTCTCCAGGGGTTTTCTCTGAAGCCTTGCCTTCAATGCATTACGGAGCTAAGTTTGAGGCATTTGTCTTTTAATCTCTCTGCACTGTGTTGCTGACTCAATAGGGAATGTACTGGCAAATGGCACTTCGCACTCCTGCCACTAGATGGAGAATGGCACGTTGAGTGACGAGCCTTACCTCACAGGCACTCATCTCGGAACGAGAAGCGTGATGAGCAGATTCCCGAGGCCAGGGAGGCGAATCTCTCATCCTGCTTAAATCACAGTTCAAGGAGCGTGGTCGGGATGAATTCCCCTCGTCCCGCAATGGACGTGCAGTTAGATTACTTCGTACCAGTCCCAAGCGGGACCATGAACAGCTATGAGATTTAGCCTTAATAAATAACAGAAAACAACCTCAAACTCTCCTGATCCACCAATACAGAACCTTTGATGAAATGGAACATTATCATGTCTCCCCTCCGAAATAGCAGATGGTACTTCCTGAAATTACAAAGCTGTAAATGCTTTTCTTAAAGGGGCTGAAGTTAGATTAACAAAATAATTCTCCAAACCAAATGATGTTTTGTACAGGGGAATCAACAAAAATAGGCCATTTGTGAGATGGCACACACATAGATTTTTTTTAAAGATTTGTAATAAGTTTATTAATGTTCCATCATCTTAACATTTCATATTTCTAAGTTAATTTCTACAAACAGTTTCAGTTGCCATCCATCATATTGTTTGGGTGTGCTTAATATTAATTACATCATGCCTTAGTACCACCTAATGCATTGTTTGCTCTCTCCAACCAATCATAAAATCTATTCCATGTTGAGTAATACACAGAGTCCTCTTTTTCTTTCATTCTCAATGCCATTCTGTCCATCTCAGCACAGTCTAAGATTTTTTGTATAATTGTTTCCTCCTTAAGTATGTTTTCATTTTTCCACATTTGGGTCCAAGCTATTCTAGTGCCAGTCAAGATATGTAGTACAATAGAGAATTTATTTAAGCAGTTGCTTGAACTTTATTAGAGGAAAAAGTAGGCAAGGACTCTTTGTCCATCCCATAGTTCAATAAATTGGGTCTAAGTGAATGTACCAAGGACTCTCTAGAAGGACCCTGTTTCTTTCATTTCATTAGCTTTATATACTGCCCTATTGGTGCAATGTTGTGCACAACAAGAGAGTGCTAGATTTTTTTTAAGGCTCTAACATATTTTATTTGTTCATTTCTTGCACTTGAAGTACTCTTCGATGACATCTTTGGCCTGAGATTCTTTGCCATAGTCTTTGACAACCACACAACTGCAGCCCACAACTTTGCGGGGTTTTCCTTCTCTGTCGATCTTGCAGGGGCCGACCCATTCACCCAACTTCTTGTTGTCATCAACCTTTATCAAGTTAATCTGATACTCAGCACAAAGGGCTTCAACCAGCTTGACATACATGGGCTCATTGCAATTGGATGCAAGAATACACCGGTGGGCTTGGCGTTTGTTTAAGGCTTTGGCAGCTTCATGAATTCCACGGGCTAACCCATCATGGATAAGTGCGGTCTTCAGCACTTCTTGAAGGGCGGTGTTAACATCCATTACACCTCCAGCAGCAATGCCTTCCTCATCCATGGTCGGTGGTGATGCTCCCGCCCGGGGTTACTCGCCTCCTGCTCCGCTGAGCTGTTGGTAAAAAAAAAAAAAAGCCAGATAAATAACCAATATGTGTGAAACGTTTAAAAACACAAAACCATCAAAACAAACTTAATATAAAGGCACTTTTCTCAATGAGAGCAAAAATGAAGTCACAGCATCAGGTGGGGGTGTGATTGAAGACCTCCCTGAAAAGCAGTGCTTTAAGCTGCCTTCCAAATATTAGGAGGGTGGGGACCAGGCGAAAGACCACTAGCCACTGATTCCATAGAATCAGTGCCACTGCGAATTAAGTCCAGACCTCCCTTGGAGTGGACGAGCATAGCTTGGAGGATCTGGTGGCATCAGGGGGAGATGCTCCAACAAAAAGTGTTGTCAATTAAGCACCCCAAAGCAAAGGTCTCATCGTGGTGCTTGATAATCGTTCATATTTTCCAGGCAATAGATACCTAGAAAATTTGTTGGAAGTCGATTTGTGCTTGGGTGAGAAATTGTTTACTGATGAAAAAGGAGTCAAGTCCTGGAATGTTCCCTTGCTTGATGCCTCTTTGTGAATGGTAGTGAACGCAAGAGATAGTCCTGTAACTGCCATCCTGTGAGTTCAAAATCATCCCTACTGTATAAAAGACAGTGAAGAAAACCCAACAAGATGAGGTAATGGAGGACTTACAGATACCACAGCCAGTCAGAAAGGAAAATTAGCAGGTGCTCAATCAAGTCATGCCTGAACTCTCCCACAAGCAAAAAAATTAGTAAACGGGGGCTATCCTATCTTGCACATATACTGAGAGTACAGAACTGATGAGAAAAGGCAACAAAAACCCCCAAATCTGTTATAGAGCAAGACTAGACTGTCTCCTACTGCTGTTCCAACGTTGGTGCTGATCTGAAACCCAGTTTAAAAGTTATGGGTTTTTTTTGTTTACATTACCCCCATTTTAGAATCTCCTTGTGAAATGTGGATACACTGTGCCAGTTTACGATCATTACTGCACTCTCATCCAGCAATAATACTTCCAACAGAGCCATTGTGACCAAAGGTACACAGAAGTTGGGTGCCAGTGAGCAATCACTAGATATGCGAACACTGTTTCAAAACACCATAAATTAATCATCAGCTGTAATTTACCTGAGAGCCATGCAGATAATAGATCACAATGTTTATGTTAAGGCTGACTAAGGCATCTATTTATGGAACTTGCCAACAGGCTGTCCAGGTGATGCCAAGGGATGAAGGGAAGAGACGAAAATGATGGAACTGGATTGCAGCAAGATAAGATGGAAACTAATTATGGGAGAATATACCCCAGAGTTGCTTTGTGTTCAAAAACCTTCATTGTGGCTGCCCTTAAGAAGACATTGTGAATCTCCCAGAGGCAAAGGAAAATTAACATTCCTTGAGGCACAGGGAATAATTTTAATATGTTAATATCAATTTTAATATATAACAATTAAGCTGATAAAGAATGTCTTCGTCCAATCCATACTACTTGTACAGTATTCTTCTACCATAGGAGCAAGATAGACTAACTAATCAGCTGCTTTTCAGTTCAGTTTCAACTTTTCTGTTTGTTTGAGTGGAACAGCCTGACTTTTATAGAAATACCTTTTATATTATAGCTCTTAGCTGACATTCTGGTTCTATAGAAATCAATAGCCATGTTCCAATTAATCTGCGAGGAGTTTAGCCTTAATGTAATTAGAATTCCAAGTTCAACTATATTTATGCAGAATCAAGTCCCAGTGATTTGAGGTGAACATGCTTTCAACTAAATAGCAAAATCAAATTAGTGAAAGGTGTATATTCTATAGCATTGAGCTTTTAAGATTTGTTATGAAGGTATTGGGGGCATGGTTAGGCATCTAGGAAGTGAAGTCCAAAAATTCTAGAATAGAAGGTAAAATATTTTCTTTAATTTCTTCTAAAACAGATTTAAGAACACCAGAAAGGCCTTGCTAAAAGCCTGACAGGTCCTGTGATCTATTCCTACTGTGAAGGCCCATAGAAAAAACATAAACACAGTGGACCCTCATATAACAACCAGTTTGTTTAACAGAAAATCTGCTTAAAGGAAAAAAAATATTCCAGAGATAGGGGGAAATTGCTTAACAGAATTGCCTATGGGGCGAATCCGTAAAACAGAAAAAAGGTCACGATTAGGGAATTAATCCATTTTCAATGCATTCCTATGGGAAATTTGTACAAAAGAAAATTTGCTGAACAGAATTTCATTTGGAACAAATTAATTCCTTTATACAAAGTACCACTGTACATGTTTTCTAGCAATTGGTACTTATACTAATTTACATAACTAGTAGCCACTGAGAGGTATTTTGTATTGGTGTGTCTCCCCATTTAACCACAGTGGTCTGTATTCCTTTTCTGCCAGGTTTAGATTTCAAAGGGGTTCGTTTATGTGTTTGTATTGTTGTGTTTTTGGTGGGGGGTTTTTTGTTTTGATTATTAAAGGCATAGTTATGGGTTAAACTGTGGCATGAATTCATGCAGCTGGGAGCGCTTCAGTAAATAAAGTAACAGTCCAGCTGGAAAATTTAATCAAAGTACATCATCTCTACGTCCAACTTACTTATAATAGTAAATTAATGATGAATGAATGAGTGATGTTAGTATGTATGCTGCATTTAAATTCTTTCCACTTGAATCTTGGCTATAATTCTGTATGCACATACCCTAAAGATTTTACCAATGTGTAAAATGAAATGGCCAGGCTCTGTACGTTCAGCTTCCATTGCCGAACATTACCTATCTTAAATTCTATGGAAATTGGCCAAATTTTGTAATCCTCAACCCTCTGGGACACATATGTGGAATTCAGTATTCCCCCTGATATGTTTACAATTTGCAGATACTTCTGTATATTGCCTCTTGCGGTTCCATGGCTATTATTTAAAAATAAAAGACACATCCATTCGGCTTTTGCCTGTTGGCGTGATGTTATATTTTTGACGTCAGGAGAAAAAAGTGCGCCGTAATGCAAAGAATATATGTGTTTACCACCATGAATCAAATTGATAATACAAAGGGGTGGGAAGGGACAGAAAATTTATAACAAAGATACCAACACCATTTTAGATCCATGGCACACTCTTTCAGTATTTAATTCCCATGTGTTATTATATTTTCCACTGGCAAGGAATTCTCCCCAATTAGCCAAGAGGAAGGCATTATCTACATCACCATCAGAGCTTTTTAAAGTAAAAGTAAAAAGACACTAAAGTAGCACTCCCATATATGTTGATTCGCCATTTGCAGATTCGGTTATCCGCGGGTGGCAAGCAACAGGTGGGGGGGTGCTGGGGTGAAAGTTGTGGCACTGTACCACCTGGTCTGCTGCGCTGCTGCATAGTGCAGCCCTTCACGTCACCCGGTGGTGTGGTGCAGTGGCCAGCTGCGGGTGGCCACTGATGCGCCAAACAGCAGCACCAAGGACAGCGGGCTGGACACAGCGAGTGGAGCGCAATTGTTTCCCACTTGATATCATTAATTTTGAGGTTAAAGCTGTACTTTTTAAAGGCTCATTGTTCTTCATTTCAGAGTCCAGGGCTTGAAAAAATAGGCCAGCAAGTGAGATTAAAAGAGCAGGTGCTTAAAACCGGATTGAAAATAGTTCATCTGCCAAAGCCACTTGGCCAAGATTTTATGTAAAACAGAGTGACTGGCCCAGTTCTGAGGAAGTTAAAGTTAAGATACATCAATGTTTAAATAGAAAGAAGAAAGAATGCCCCAGAAATCCATTAGATTAGCATTCTTGACAACTGTCTAAGAACAGTGCAATCAGTACTGAGAGTGTCTGACGGCCATGAATTTCTGCAGCAGAGAGAGAAAAACTGCTGGGGTGGGGGGTAAGGATGCAGCTCTAGTCAAATAATTATATGAAGAGCAGATGGAAAAGAGCACTCTGCAAAAGGACAGTGTTTCAGACAGACATGAAGAGAAGCACAGTGGTACCTCTAGATACAAATGCCCCTAGATACGAAAAACTCGTGATTTGAAGGGAAGTCCATCTGGGACACAATGCACCCTGAGAATGGAAGTCTTCCAAAAACTTGAGATATGAAAATCGCCTAAGGGAAAAAACAAGAAACGAAAATTGGTTGAAGACTTCGACTTCCGGGGTGCATGGCGCCCCATTCAGATCCATGATACGAACATTTTCACAAAACAAAGTGTCTCGAGGAATTAATGAATTAGTAGTCCATAGAGCATCATATTGTAGCAGGTCTCTTTTGTTTTTTGTTTGCTAGTTTTTTAATTGCTATTTTGTTTTATTTGTTGTTCCACAGGTCCCTCCCTCAAGTTCTTCATCTCCCAAATTTGACAGTTTTAAAAATGAACTCCAAAATTTGTTGGTACATATTCCAAAGAGCCACTGGACAAGCTAGAGCTACAACTTGGTATCTTTCACTCACTCACTCACTTATTCATTCGGTGTTTTACTATTCCTTCATTCCAGGGGCAGCTTACAACATGGTGAAAACCAAAGATTTTTATAACAATGAAGCATAGTATTAGACAGAGAAGAGAGGTGGTTTGAGAGAGGGATCAGGGAAGCCATTTATATGAGCATACCCATAGAAAACCTCTCTCCCAACAGAGGTGTGGGCCTCAGGCACAGTCTATCTGCCATTTATCAGGCTGTGATTTCCACAATACCCAGACAGATCAAAGATACTTCATGGCTTCGCCACCAGGGCCATAGCTAACAACCCATACTTTATGGGTTTCAGCACCTTAGGCCATTGTTCACCTTAACTATGGAGGCTGTTGTCTACCTAACAAGCCCATTCAGGCCATTGTTCTTCTTATGAACCTATTTCAGACCAGGGTGATAAGAGGTCAAAGTGGACTATAAGATGGAGGACTCGCCACTAGCTTTCCTCAGACTGAAAAAGCTGTTTGGATGAGCAGCAAAATGTTTTCAATCTCTCAAGAAAAGAAGTCCAGTTGCCATGCCTCAACTTTCAGTTAAACTCACCTGGAAGACTGAGAATCTTCACAGACATACTTAATTAATGCTGTAAGGTGTCCCTCAATTCCTTGTTCTCAAATACTTGAACATGCCTTAATTGTACTATTTTACTAGACTGTATATTATCCCTCATTACTGTAAGCCACCTTGGGTCCTTTCCCAAGGAGAAAGGCGGGGTAAAATACTCTAAAATGAATAAAATAAACAAATAACTTATTAAAACAACCACTGAATTAAATGATGGAGGAGTCATCTCAGCATAGAGTCAATTGGCCAAAGTTTCTCTTAACATAACTGACAATCTTTGAAAAGCTGGGCTGCACTTAGCTCCACAAAAAGTTTCTGTTCATGCCCAAGTGCTAGGAGGAAACTTTTTTTTTCTGAACAGAAAGCTAGACAGAGCTAGGACTGGCTCAGGCTCAAAAAAGGCTTCCAGTTATTACTTGTTTAAAATACGTATATTTCTCCTCAAAAGGATTCAATGCATCTTACATTAGTAAAAACAAGCAGTGCTGTGTTTGAGGACTCTCTCAGAGGCGAGCAAAATTTAAGTGCCTGTAAGGTTGGGTTTCCAGAATAGAGAAGGATGGGATTTGTGGTGCAAGAAATACAAGAAATCCCATCCATAATCCTCATTATAATCTGCAAGGGTGGGCTGGTACATATGGGGAAAATGTTCCTATAGATTCAAAGGTCCCAGGCCTTCATTGTTTTCTGAAGTAATCTGAAGCTTCACTGTCTTATACAGAGTGCTACCTATAGCTATATACTTTTTGGGCTTTTGAACTATTCAATGTCAATGAGATTCAGACCAGACGTTTTGTCTGAAGTATCTTATTCCTTTCATTGTGAACCTTTCTGCTTTGTCTGCACAAGGGAATTTCTGAGAAGTCTTCTTTTCAATGACATTACCAGCTGAGGAGCTCAAGAATTAACAGCAGTTTCCTGTTTAGCAGGAATTCAGAGATCTAAGAATGTAGATCTCCAGCTGTAGAATAGGCTTGGAAGGGAAGAGGAGAGATGATAAGAGGTGGTCATTGCCTCTCCACCCACTCCAGGAGATAAGCATCACCGCTCAGGCAGACATCTTGTCCACTGATCTCGTTTATACATCCTCCTTTCTCATATCCACACCCCTGTTCCAGGGGCTCTGTCAACACCAGCTGCTTGATAAGAGGAGGGGGGAAAGAAGGAGGGGGGAGTTTTTGTAGTCAGGACAGCACCTATCCCTTTTGAGGACAAGAGGACTGTACCTTTGGAGAGGGGAAGAAAGAAGGGGAGGGGGAGAAAAATAGTGGCCTGCTCATAGATCAGGTCTTCCATGAATCCACCATAACTGATGCAGGGTAGATTCATGAAAGGTCAAGATCTGGGCAAGGAGAGAAGCACTCAAAGGAAGGAAGGAAGGATGGATGGATGGATGGATGGTCAGAAGGAAGGATGGATGGACAGAAGGATGGATGGATGGACAGAAGGACAGATGGACGGATGGAAGGATGGAAGGAAGGAAGTAGGTTTGCCAATGTGCAGAGGATAAAAGGAGAAATAAAAAGTCCAAAATTCTGAACAAATGGATTGGCCATTATCTATGTACAGTAGGATGATGAGTACAGGTTCAATGAAAAGTATCACATTTCAGCTTGTGAGCAATTAAGGGTTAATGAAATATTCATTGAGTTTGGGGTCTAAAATATTGTTTGGATGGTTGCCCAGCACAGCTCACTGTTTTTGGCATCAGTTTTTATTCAGAAATCCCCATTTCCATCCATTCCGTTCTAGCTTTTACCAATTCCCACATATTAGCTTTATTTATTTGATGACTACTCTCAAGGATTTAAGCCTAGGATTCCTATGGAAGAAAATTCTTCCCCACAGGGAGTGGGTGATATTTTACAAACATGGAAAGAACTGTCTCAGGAATCTCTCTGCAGCATGAGTTTTCTCTCAGGTTTAGTTATGGCTCCCCCAAATGCCTGCCTCCCAAGCTGATTTAGAGTAGAGGCACAGCCTAACATGGCAGCCTAACCCAGTGACCCATTTGTGCATTAACTGCCAATAATGTCAGATTAATATGTTTGCATTTTCACTTTTAGGTTTTCTGGCTCCAGCAGCATTCCCCTGGGAGCTGGGACAGACAGTCCTCTCAATGGCAGGAAATATCTTTTCTTCCCCAGTGCGATACATATGCATTATCACATAGACTTTGTGCTTATAAATACTTATAACCTGTGCTTATATCTCCCCTTGTGTGATTGCATTGACACTGTGTTTTTGATGTTAGTTTCCATCCCCCACAACTTTTGGATGGTCTACTGTGCATCTCTTTAACTGCTCACATTCTCTTGTAGCTTTAATGTTGCTTTTTAATGCTGTAAGATGTCCCTCAATTCCCTGTTCTCAAATATATCTTAATTGTACTGGACTGTATATTGTCCCTTATTACTGTAGGCCACTTTGGGTCCTTTTCCAAGGAGAAAGGCAGGGTAAAAAAAAAATACTCAAAATGAAAATAAATTAAAAAATAAACATCTGTGCTCCTCATCTTGTATAGGGAAGCAGTGGTCAGAGTATATTTGCTTCTATCACAGAAAGCCTCCAGAATTATGGAAAGAGGGGGAAGTCTTTGTATCTGTTATCTATGCCTGCTCCATCCATATCCACCTCTTCCCACTCTTCCTGTAGCAAAAGCAGTTCTGCATTTAAAATATAAATACAGGCACAGGCACACACACTGGTAAAGAGCTCTCCAAGGAAAAGTCTGTGTCTCCTGTCAATAGCTCGTCCTCAGCTTGGTTGCTTTCTTGACAGCAGCCTGGCTCCTTCGTGTCTGGTGATGGGAAAAATGAGTTATGGATATGGCATATAAAAATAATGGAGATGTTAAACTTCTTTACCCTGGACAATCTGTATCAGTTTGCTTGCAGCAGGGATATAGACTGAAGCTTGGTTTGAGAATGTGTGTTATTCCCCCCCCCAAAAAAAAAAAATCCTTTGCACAATGAGTGACAAGATGACTTTTCGTCAGTATTCGCACATCTGTGAGGTCACTTTTAGCATACCAGACCAAAACTTAAAACTTTCCTTTGAATTTTTACCTGGAGAAGCAACAGAGGGGTGGTTTGCCCTCCTGTGAGTCATCTGCCTCCCTTTTATGCTTACGTCTTGTGTGTGCCTTTATGCGCAGAAAATGAAAAGGTGCTTAGAGGCATTTAGCACAAATTGCACAACACAAGGGGGGAAGCACCTGTTCTAGTCTTGAGTTACAACAAAAGGTTTGAGAATCCTCATAGGTGGTCTCAAGAAGCTCTTAGAAACCTTAGGACAGGCATGTCCAAACTTTGGCCCTCCTGATGTTTTCGACCACAACTCCCAGAATTCTAAGCTGAGATTACCAATGACAAAGGACTGTGGGAGTTGTGGTCCAAAACATCTGGAGGGCCAATGTTTGGACATGCCTGCCTTAGGATTTTGTGGGCAAGGGTTCCAGGAAGTCACCAAATTGCATCAACAGTGAAAGGATTATGGGGTGTTTGTGTGTGTGTGTTTTGGGGGTGTGGTTTTTTAAACCCTAACTTTTCTAAGTTCTAGCTCCACCAAAGATGACTAAACCTTAAATTAGATTTCTTCACATCATTGATTTACATTCAGCATGATTCCATTGCTCTTTCTTTTCCTTTTCTTTTGTTTCAATTTTTACTGAATAATAGAAAGAAACATACAAACATCAATAAGAAAAAAATATACAAACTAAATAGAAAGCAAACAACACAAGAACTTATTAACTTTTGCACCCTTCACCCTTCACAACTTGCCCAAACAAACAAAACCCCAAACAAAGCAAATCAAATACAAATAATAACAATAATAGTAATAATGATGATGATAAAAATAAAAATGGAAATGGAAATAGAACATCAGCAGCCATATAACATAAACAGGGTCCAGCAAGGAAGGGGTGGGATCAGCAGACAAACAACTGACAGCAAACCACTGTGCACTCGATGGTCACCCAACGCATTCCCTAAAGAGCTAGGTCTTTAATGCCCTCCTGAAGGCCGACAGTGAATCCGCCAGCCTAATCTCCATCGGCAGTTTGTTCCAATGTGCCAGGGCGGCCACCAAGAAGGCCCAATTCTGGGTACAAACCCTTCGGGTCTCCCTAGGTTTGGCCACCCGCAGCGAGAGAGAGAGCAAAACTCTGGTCGGTCAAGACGAAGCTGATCTCTGGTATTATTGGTTTTGGTTGTCCCCCACCCCCACCCCCAACTCTATTCACCACCCAGAGTTCCATTTGGGAAAGTTAGGCAGTAGAGATGGGCACAAAATGAACAATTTCCATTTTCGTTTTTTCATTTCATTACATAAGGAAATGACAAACAAATTTTGTCTCTAAAATGAAACAAAACAAACAGAAACACCAGAAATTTTGTCGTCCATTTCGTTTTTGTTACGGCAATACATTGAACTGCTTTAAATGCTAAAAAAAAAATCACAAAAATTGAAATAAATGGTAATGAAACGGTAACGAAACGAATGAAAACAAAAGCGAATTTTTTGCAAAAAATTCACGAAAAACGGAAATGAACCAAAACGGACCCCCTAAATGACAAACGACAAACGGAATGCCATTTTTTTGATCGTGCCCATCTCTATTAGGCAGTATATAAATGAAAATAATCAATCAATCAATCAATCAATCAGTAACTAAATTGTTTGTTTGGTACATTTTGGTTTATCACTTTTGATGAACCGACCTGAACCAACAACACAATGCCTTTGAATAACTTCCTGTTTTGTTTTGTTTTTGCTCCATATACGTCTCTAGTTGCTAGGCTAAGAATTGCCCATTCCCAAGAGATTTTCAGTCAACAGACGTTCTAAATCAAAAGAACAATAGAATCCCAGAAAATACATTGAAGCCTCACTCGGGGGGGGGGGGGGGGGAGGCGGGAACAATATTTAAACAAAAAGAATATGTGACTCATCATTATAAACAGAAATCAAATTTCTGCATCATTGATTCATGGTGTACCACTCATTGTACATATTACACAAATTCCTTTATAACTGGGTGCAAGATCCAATGGGAATATTCAAGTTACTAATGGTTATTTTCCATTACAACTGAAAATATTCAATGTGAACTGGCTGATAAAATACAATCGCTTCTTCATTTTCTTAGCATCTGTCCCATTCGGTGGTTGGGTTCACTATTCTGGTTTTTGTCTCGGTCATGGGCTAGGTCTGGACTCTGGGAGAACCCGGGACAACATCATGTCATTGTCAAGGGTGTTCATCCAGTGCTGTTTTCGTCATCTCACTGATTGAGACCCCCATGGGGAGAGCCTTTTTGGACAGAGTTTCCTCATCAGCACACAAAATGTGCTGGTGACGACAGGACCAGGTTTAAAGGGCTCCAGCCATTGAACGCTTAGCAGAAGCCCTCTGAAAATCCTCGGGAGGGCAGCGCGATTGCTGGAACTGCCCTCCCAACCATTTTCTGAGAGCTCCTGCCAAGCTGTCAATGTCTGGTCCCCTTTAAACTTGGCCAAGTCAGGTCCCCCTGGTGCCGAGTGGGCCAGGTTTAAAGGGCTCCAGACATTGACTGCTCAGCAGGAGCCCTTTAAAAAGGGCTCCCAGAGTCCCGGGCACCAAATCTGGTGCCTCTAGGACCCAGGGAAGCCATTTCATTTGTTTTGTTTTGTTTCGTTTCGTTTTGTGCAATTTTTTTAAAATTGTTTTTAGTAAAAAACGAAATGAAACAAAATGGGGATGAGCACAATTTTTTTCCATTTCATGCCCATCCCTATTAGGTACACAAACTACAGCATTCTTTGTTGTTATAGCTGCTCATGTTACACGTTTCATAACTGCAGATTTTAAAAAAAATACTCATTTTGTGATATTGTGTTTACAAGGTTCATCAGTCAGTACCTGCACAAGCAAATAGGCCCATAGAACACAAAAGTATTACACAAGTACCATCCAGAGGATAACAATACCCTATGGCAGTGGTGGCAAACCTTCAGCACTCCAGATGTTTTGGACCACAACTCCCACAGTCCTTTGTTATGGTCCAAAACATCTGGAGTGCTGAAAGTTTGCCACCACTGCCCTATGGTGTATGCCCATGTGGAGAAGGATATAAGGTTTATAGGATTTAGATGCTTGTCTGGGAGTTGAGTCATGGCTACTGGACTTCTTTTTTGAGAGATAGAAACGTTTCGCTGTTCATCCAAATAGCTTCACCACCAGGTCACAGCTAACGATCCATTCTTGATGGGTTTCAGCACCTTAGGCCATTGGTTACCTTAAGGCCATGGACACTAATGTCTCCCTAACGAGCCTATTAAGGTTTGTTCATCTTATGAGCCAATCAGACCAGGGGACAAGAGGTCAAGCTGACTATAAGAAGGGTCTCTTGCACTAGCTATACTCAGACCGATGAAGCTGTTTGGATGAACAGCGAAATGTTTCTATCTCTCAAAAAAGAAGTCCAGTAGCCATGACTCAACTCCCAGATAAACGCACCTGGATGACTGAGAATCTTCACAGACGTATTTAGATGCTTGGTTTTTTTCTTCTTGTGCATACAATAGAACCCCCGTATCCACTGATTCATTGTCCACTGATTCAGTTATCCATGGTTCGCAGAGGAAAAATAAATAAATAATTCAGCAGCCGCAAAGCAAGCTATCATCACAAACAGCAGCTGTAAAGCAAGCTACTGTCATAAAACAGCAGCCATAAAGCAAGTTACTGTTACAAACAGCAGCTGTAAAGCAAGCTACTGTTGCAAAACAGCAGCTGTAAAGCAAGTTACTACCACAAAATAGCAGTTTGGGGAACATTTTGGCATTCTCTCTTATCCACGGTTTTCATTATCCATGGGAAGGCTTGGAACCAATCCCCAGCAGATACTGGGGTCCTACTGTATTTGAAAATCTATTCCTCCTTCTACATTGAACGGGCAATGTCTGTTTCATAGTTTTGCCCCCCCACCACCACCTTGTTCTTTTAAAGGTCATCTTCTCACCCACTTAAAGCACAGGCGTACAAATAGGCCACCTTCCTGTTTTAAGAAGTGAAAGCACAGGGGCAGCCAGCCAGAGGACTTAAATATAGTCCAAGGTCTAAATTTAACAACAATAACTCGGCTCCAGTCTGCCCCTAGAAATAAAAGCTTGAACAGTGTTGGGGTGGGTGGGGGGGAAGCAATTCTTCACCAATTAGGAAAACAATGAAGGTCTCTTTCAAGTGTCAAAAGAATATTCTTAGCTCCCGTTTAACACCTAAATCAAGAGAGAGGGTTGTTAACATGGCATAATACCAGGAAGCTCTCTTACAAGGCCTGTTTCCTGCTTGGAGACGGCAGCATAGGAGCCACTAGGCTTTGAGTAGAGGGGGAGAGATGGTGTGAGTAGGTTGGATGGAGACTTGACCCAACATTCAGAAGAATCACATCTAGGTGCCAAAGACAAACATCATTGATCTGAAATGATTGGGGGGGGGGTGGAGGCTTGGCCTTCCCGCTTTGTTGATTGCAACTCACATCAAGAGTATCGTTCCCCACCTAGTACTTCCTGATAACATTTTTTGCAGTATACAGGAGTCAGGACAGTCAGTCTCCCGCTGCGGGAGAAAGGAAAATGAGGTCATCATCATAAGTGCCTACATGGGAACTAAATAGGTGTATTTATAGCATGAAGACAAGGTACCACAATGTCATAAATAAGTTATGGGAACTTCAGAATCAGGGCAGGAGAGAGAAAACAGGAGGAAAAGCAATGGGATTCAAAATACCCCAGAACTCTTCCTCATGCCTTCCTCCTACTCCTCCCTGTCCAATATTCGGAATGCTCTGATATGGAAAATATGAAGAATAACAAAAGACTATTGTTTGAGCACATTGGTGCCACAGAGACACTTCTTGAGTTCTCCTGGGGCCAAGACATGCATTGCGCCAGGTTAAAAATAATAGACTTTTTAACCAAAAGGGCAAACCGTTTGCGACATTGTTTCCTCTTCTGCTAAATAAGCAGGGACAAGAGTCCCAATTAGGCAAATAGGCAGATACTTGTTGGCCTCAACATCCTGCACCCCTGTAGCTTATTTGTTCGTCTTATATTCTCCACCAGGTTTCCATTTAAACTGGGCAGTCTTTGGAGGTGATTTCTGATGTACAGTGGTACCTCTACCTATGAGTGTAATCTGTTCTGAATGCATGCTCATAAGTCGAACAACTCGTAAGTAAAGCAGCCGTATCTAAAAAATAAAAAATAAAAAAGTAAGTAGTGCAGACTGCATCTAACATTTGTAAGGCAGCAGTTAAAACGCCAACAGTTTTCCGCTCTTAAGTCATATTGCTCAAATAAAGGTCTTTTCAATTATATGCCATCAAGCTGGAGATTCAAAAAAAACCCCCCAAAAATCATGTCCTCCAGAAGGACCCAAAATCAGAGTCAGGAGTAAAAATGGCTATAGTACAGAGCAGCTAGTGACTGTTAAGTACTTGGGGGTGATGTTGCAATTAGCATCAAGGAATGTGGATCATTAGTATGTGGCAGAGATTGGCCAGAAATCTGCTCAGGATTTATTAAAGTGTTTTAAAAATTTTATTTATTTATTTTTACAGCAAAGGAGGGAAGCACATGTCCGCCCCCTCAAATTATTTCTGGCCAAAATGTCTGTGAAGATTCTCAGTCATCCAGGGGAGTTTATCTGGAAGTTGGGTCATGGCAACTGGATGACTTTTTCTTGAGAGACAGAAATGTTTTGCTGCTCATCCAAACAGCTTCATCGTTCTGAAATTCTGGCCAAAACATTAGCTTATATTTCTGGAAGTTGAGTGATGGCAACTGGGCTTCTTTTTGTGACAGATCAACCTTCTTCTTTTGCTCCTTTAGAAGGAGTTCAATCAAGGTTACATATGTATAGTTCTATTTCTTTTTTCATTTTCATTTTCTAGCATGTGAATGTACTTGTATGATATTTTGAGTATCTTTTTACTGCATTTTTATTTATTTATTTTTTAAAAAATAAAAGAGTTCAATCCAAATTTGTAAGAGCATTCTTTCAACTGCCCAGTTGTGTTTCTAACACAGGTTTGCATTTAGAATCTGGCCTGATAAAGACAGAGGCAAGGTTAAGCCTCACCTCCATTAACTGTTGGCTCAAATTAAATTACTATCCCCAAGGATTAACATCCTTAATCTTGCAGAACAGCTTTCAATCTTCTTGGTTAAAAGCATCTTTCAAAAGCTGACATCTTTAGGTTTCACTCCACAGACTACTGGCAAAGGGTCTGGAGTAGGTGATTGCATCTATTAAGCAGAGGGCGCTAGATATCAAAATTGGCAAGTGACACTAACAAACTTTTAACAAACTCATCTCTGTGCTTTTCAGTTGAAAAATCATGAGGCATCAAGAATGATTCAGGTGACATGGAACGGTATCAGGCTAGAACATTGTGCTACCCCCAAATAGACTTTCAAGAATCACTGTTTTAATACCAATCAGAAAGTTTTTGCTAGAAGCAGGATTCTGAGGAAAATACAAGATGGGGTGCACAACTGTGCACCTTAAGAATGCCTGCACTAGCTCTATGGCCATTACTTCATGTCCCGTTCGTCCCTCCTTGCTGTCCTGCTTGGGACTGGTACAAAAAAATCTTACCTCATGTCCATAGTGTGACAGCAAAACCTTGTCTCAACCAGGCCCCCTGAACCGGGAACAGAGCATGACAAGCCGTACCTGCCCCTGGGCTGGGGAATTCTCTTGTCACGCTTTGTTCCCAGTTCCTGTTCGGAGACAAGGGACGTGAAGTAACAGCCTGTCACGCAACAACCAATGTGCACCTAGTGGTCAGCGGCTGAAGCGGCATTCAACATTAGTTTCCCTATGGGAAACACCATGCAGTGCAAATGTTTATTAAAGAAAGTACTGAACATTCTGTAGCATTGACATGTAAATCCCGGAAGACCAGTAAATTGAAGTATCAAAAAAGTTTTATTTACGTTATTTTAAAAAAGGGTTAAGAAAGCAAGAAAAATTCAGAATTTGTCATAAAACAAGGACGTGAGGTAACAGTTGTCACGCGACAAGTAATCACACCCCTGAGGAAACAGAAACAGGGACTGAACAGGGACAAAACCACGTGACTGCGAACAACGCTGTCATGGAACGAACGTAATTGTGGAACGATGTAGGATGTGAAGTAACCACCTATGCTGCTCTGTAGAAAACTATGCTAGCCCTATTTGACATATATTAAAACATACAAAACAGGTGGAAGTGGCCTTAAATTTGTAATGTGTATAAGAAGAGCCCTGCTGGACCAGGCCAAAGGCCCATCTAGTCCAGCTTCCTGTATCTCACAGTGGCCCAACCACTCTTTTGTTTTGCCTTGCCTTGCCTTATCTCATCTTGTTCAAAGCACACAGAAGTCTGGCTGGAAAGATGCCTGGAGACTTTTGGGAGTTATAGCTCATCATGACTTCTGAAAATCTCGTGCCTATTTGCTACTTAATTTTCTACTCATATACCATCTCATCTGCCAAGTATATCCTCTAACAATAAACTAAGAATAGACAATAGTTTTTCCATCTCTGACATTTTATACCTTCCACACAAAATGACGCAAATCCCATTTCCACATCAACTTAAATTATTAAAGGCATATATTCAGAAAAGCCGTTATCTTTATTTGGAGACAGTGTATACGTGGTACCTTGTATAAAGGAATTATTTCGTTCCAAATGAAATTTTGTTAAGCAAATTTTCCCTATACGAATTTCCCATAGGAATGCATCGAAAATTGAGAAAATTGATCGCAACCATTTTTATGTTGTATGGATTCACCCCATATGCAAATCTGCTAACCAAATTTCCCCTATTTCTGGAATTTTTCATGTTGTACAGATTTTATGTTATACAAACTGTTTGTTATATGAGGGTCCACTGTATAATGTGTGTTGTGTGTTACAGTTGTGACCAACCCTTCATGACCCCATGCCCATGGAGTTTTCTTGGCATGAATACTGGGGGGATTTGCCAGTTCCTATTCCAGGCACCTACAGCACATGGTATTCCCTGGTGGTCTCCCATCCAAGGACTCACCAGGGCCAACCCTGCTTAGCTTCTAAAATCAGGCGAGATCGGATGTGCTTGGAGCATGTATATAAAAACATGAGTGCAGTTTTTCATAAAGACTGTAAAAATGCCCTTAAACTGACAGAGAAATGCGATGGAAATTCCACACTTCTGTTATCTTCTTTCCATGAGTTTTAGGTATTGGGGGGTAGGGAATACTAGAGCATGCTTAGGATCCCTTCAAATAGCAACAGATAAAAGTAATTGCCTAGTTACTCTTCTATATATGAACAAAGGTCCAATAGATTGAATGGAGGATAGAGCTCAAATAAGCTAAAATGGCGGAGGGCTAGCTGAGCTTACATCAAACCAGCTCGGGCTATGGTGAACCTTTCCTAGACCAATGATGTTGGAAATTATTTAGGATCAACCTTACACTGGACTAATGCAGTGCCAACATAGTGGCTTTCAATCTGGGCTGATAGATTTGGATCAGGTGTAGGTCTCCTCCTCTTCATCCTTTTTTGTGGTTGTGTCACTGCCTGGTTTTGCCCAGTCCAGAAATTGTACAGATCTGCTATCACCCAACACAACTGTACTGATACTAGAGACATGTTCCTATTCCAAGCCACCTACAACTGCAGATCTTTGGACCATACTATTGGATTTGGACTTTGAATTTTACTATTACTCTATTGCCATAGAACACTGAATATCAATGTAAAACTAATGGAAAGAGGGAATGTTACTGAGCATTCTTCTGGAGGCAGGCACAGAAATCTGCCTGGATTCCTGAAGAGGACTGGGGATGCATGGTAATATATGGTTACATGTCCCACTGCTAATTGGCCCAGTTCACTGCAGTTGGATATCCTGCCTAAGAGCCTCACTTCCTAAATTGCAGGGGAGTTTGATTCCACTTTAACTGCCGTGATTTGATCCTCTGCAAACATGAAATCTGCAATTTACACAGTTTGGCACACAATAATGGGTGCCTTACCATATTACAAATCCCAAGATTCCATATATGATCTAACCTGAACCCTCAGGTGATAGCAAGTTCCTTGCATGGCTTAAAGCAGTCGCTCCCGACCTGGGAGTCAGGACCCTTTTGGGGGTTGAACGACTATTTCACAGGGGTCACCATGAGCCTGTGAAGAAAAAGGCACAAACGGCTCGGGTCTGGAGGGAGGGGGAGAAAGGGAGGAAAAGAGTGAGTTACAGCTTGATAGGTTGGAGGGGATGTCAGTCAATGGCACTGGAGGCTGCAATTGGCTGAGGGTGACTGTAGAGGGACGTTCTCTATAGCACCTGTGGCAGTGGCCTGCCAAAGGGGACTTGTGGCCAATTCCAAGCAGGGCAAGGGGGTCACCACAACATCAGGAACTGTATTAAAGGGTCGTGGCATTAGGAAGGTTGAGAACCACTGGGTTAAAGCTATACAGTGGTACCTCAACTTACGAATTTAATCCGTTCCGAATGTGTGTTCTTAAGTCGAACTACTCTTAAGTTGGGGTACCTATCTAAAAAATTGAAAAAAATAAGTTAAAAAATAATAAAAGAAATACTTGTAAGTCGAGCTGACCATATCTAAAATTTGTAATGCGGCAGTTTAATGCCAACCGTTTTCTGCTCTTAAGTCGAATTGCTCTTGTCAAGC
Source organism: Phrynocephalus versicolor (assembly GCA_023846285.1). NCBI lineage: Eukaryota > Metazoa > Chordata > Lepidosauria > Squamata > Agamidae > Phrynocephalus > Phrynocephalus versicolor. The sequence goes on along the minus strand of JAHTLZ010000019.1, from coordinate 7,223,588 downwards.
TGCTCTTAAGTTGGGGTACCACTGTATTGCTATAATAAACTATTGCATACAGGTGTTACATGATATTAAGTACAGAATTCTTTAAGCATAGGGTGAAAAGTCAGAGCACAAAACACAAGGCAGCCAGAGCACACAAGAGATAATACCCAGAATGGGATGGACCAATCCATTAAAGGTGTACTAATTTTGTAGATTACCAGCATGACTTACTCTCCCTGATCTGTGTTTTTCTGTCCTTCCCCATCTTACCATTACACCATAGCAGCCCTGGGTTTCTATCCTAAAACGACAAATCTTCTTGGGATAGAGTTATTTAATCTCACTACAGACCCGTTGGCAAAGAGTCCAGCTGAGTCTAGACAAAGATTTGATTTTTTTTTTAATTCAAAGGGGAACAATTTGCAAAAGGGTAAGGCAATTTAGGGCTTTCAAGAAGGAAAATATCACAACCATAAATGTTTAACTATTCATTGGACAGAGAGACAGGAAGGCGGTGAAGCTGCATTTAATATTCTTCCACACAATCATCACAGATGGTCACTAAGAATGCCCATGTTTTTTGAAACTGGTCCGGGTCATTAGGTCAAGAACAATCCATAAAAGACAGAACAAACAGAAGAAGAGCAGAGGGATACAGAAACTGGTTAGTTAGCCTGTAGTACACCCCTATTGCTATGTCATTTGTTTACTCCCCTAATATCCACCAAAATAATTTCAAGAACGCTTTCATACTTGGTCTCCTGGATTTCAGTGCAGGAGTAGTAATTCTTTACGTGCGATACAACTCCTCCTCCTCTTTTGTTGGGTCTGTTTATTTTGAACAAAGCAAAAGCAAAAAGTGTTCTGCTTATATACCGCCCCATACCACTTCAAGTAGTCTCTGGGCAGTTTACAGTGTTTTAGTTACAATATGCAGGCTACACATTGCCCCCCCCCCCCAGCAAGATGGTTACTCATTTTACCAACCTTGGAAGGATGGAAGGCTCAAGGACAAGGGGCCTAACTGCTTGTGCCTCTATCAAGAGGGGTGTAAAACAAGGTTGCCTACTAGCCCCCCCCCATTTTTGTTTAATCTGTTCTTGCATGATTTCTAGATGGAGTTGAGGGCTGTTGCCCCTAAATAGGACAGCCCTTCAAATATTTGAAATGTGGTATCCTGTTGTCCCTCAGTCTTCCTTTATCTAGGTTAAACATGTCCAACTCTTTCAGCCTTTCCTCCTGGGACTTGGCTTCCAGGACCCTGACCTCAGAAGGATGGAAGGCTGAGTCAACCATGAGCCTGCTACCTGGGATTGAACCCCAGGTGGTGAGCTCAGTTTTACCTGCAGTACAGGCATTTAACCACTTCACCACAGGGCTCACAATTTATATCCTTCTAGTAGCACATTCCTTCCAATCATGGGTTTCATCCCACCAAGTTTTGGTAATGGCAACAATATTGCACCTGCCCTTGCGAACTAGGATTTATTATTTATTTATTTATTTATTATTTACACTTATAAACCGCACCAACTTTCTGCCTTCAAAGTTCTGCTGATATACCGCTCCATACCACTTCAAGTAGTCTCTGGGCAGTTTTACAGTTTAATTACAGTATGCAGGTGACACATTGTTTTCCCTGTTTGTTTCCCATGCTTTGAACATTAGTGTACTTGCTGCGTCTCATGTGTGATATCTAGAAGAGCATTGACTCAAATGTCTTACTTTTATCTCCTTTCATTTCTACATAGATCGGGTTGTTGATACTCCTACTTTTTGTTGACATAAACCTGTGAGGTAGGGAAGGCGAAGGAGGAGGATATGGCTCAAAAGACGACACGACTTTCATGTTTCATGGTTTTGTGGGGATTCGAACTCTCACCTATATGACCTTGTCTGTACTCTCTTCCCTCCCATTTTCTGCTCTTAAAAATTAGAGAAGGTTATCAACAATGAGGCTAATAGTGCCTTCTATTTGCCACTCCGTTACATCCTTATATTCCAACTTGGTTGTAGCAACCGCAGGCAGCCACTCAAACAATAGTTACCATTCTTTCTAAAGCTGTTGCCTGCCAGCAAACACTGAGCTCTGGAACCGTTCAGGATCTCACAGCTTTAATGAAAACAAAAATTCCCTGGGATCCTTTTGCAGCATAACTCAATACATTCACTCTTTTGACCTCTGGCTGACCTACCAATGAGGTGTTAATTACTAAGGGATTAGCACCTTTCCACTATCACACAAAGTTGAGTTGAGGAACAAGAGGTGATGAATATGGAGACACCAAGCAAATCCTAGGAGACTCAAGCCACAAAAGCAGAGATTTCAGATACAATTTTCAGACTCCCACCACTCTTTGTCACCAGATGTTAATGTTTCTCTTTGATCCATACCTCGTTCTCCAAGAGAAAAGAATTCCTGTGTTACCTTCAATCAAGACACCTCCCACTTATGATGACCCTGTAAATGAAAGAGAAGACATCTCCAAAATGTCTTCTAAACAGCCCTCTTCTGCTCCTGTAAACTCAAAACAATGGGTTCCTTTAGGAAATTAATTTCATATTTCACCTTCCTCATTTCTTCCTTCCTCCAACCTCTCTCAGCGCTGTATTCTCAAAGGCTTTCACAGCCAGGATCTGATAGTTGTTGTGAGTTTTTCGGGCTGCTTGGACATGTTCTGGAAGTTTTTCTTCCTGATGTTTTGCCAGAGTCTGTGGCTGGCATCTTCAGAGGGCAAGGAGCTCAAGGAACTAGGAATTTCTGTTAGAGCCAAAAAACATACAATGGTCACTCGGTGCAAGTTTTTTTTTCCTTTTTCATGATTACGGTATGTATATATAACTCATCCTGTTGTGTGACGAGTTTTCTTTGTATACAGTAATACCTCTATTTACGAGCGGCTCTACCTATGAGCAATTCGACTTAAGAGCGGAAAACTGTTGACTTTTTAATTGCTGCCTTACAATTTTTAGAAGCGGTCTGTCTGCTCTATTTATAACTTTTTTATTTTTTTCAATTTTTAAATTTATTTATTTGATTTTTTTAGATACAGCTGCCCTACTTATCAGTTGTTCAACTCATGAGCATGCATCCGGAACGGATTAAGCTTGAAAGTAGAGGTACCACAGTATACTATAGCATGATGAGGATTTGACATGAAAAACTTCAAATATCGAAAAAAGGAAAAAGGATGCTATTGAAAAATCAAATCAGACAAACAAATACAAATATCAGTCAAATTCATTTTAAAGCCAAAGGCTTGATTTTAAAAAAAATCACACTTTACCAATGGGTTGCAAGTAATAAATTAACAGACATGGATAGGATAGAAAGAAAGCATAAATTCCTTTACCCTTTGAGAGGAGTCATCTCTGGTGTTCAAACTAGGGGAGGCAAACATACAAGGAATGCTACAGGAAAATGTGAAACCACAAAAACCTCAATGCTCCTTGGGGCCATTAAGGAGAACAGTTCTTCCCTAGTTCTGTCCTCTGTTCTCACTCTGTTAATCAAATATTGATACAAAGCTGCAGTGGCACAAGGACTTTAATAACTGAAAGCAAAGAAGCACCAAAGATAAAGAAGGACGTCCATGTAGAAAAGTTATTATAATATAACTGGAAAACAGAGAATCATTATTTATTTAAAATATTTTTACCCCACTTTTTTTTAACCTTAAAAGGACCCAAGGCAGTTTACATCATTAAAAGGGAAACATTTAAAAGCTTTAAAAAGTATACAAATATTTATCAAGAAATATACATGTATTGTATGGAAGATAGTAAATAAAAACACAATTAAAATCATGGGTGGCAATGAACTTCCGTTATTCAGCCCAACTTGCTTTTAGCAAAGATAGCATAATCCCATTAAAAGGAGCATACCATTCCCCTATTAAAGCCATTTCTCTGGTTACCAAACCTGTTCCAAGCAAAATCCAAAGTGCTGTTTATAGCTAAAAAGGGGTAAAAACCACCAAAAGTGCAGTCTGTTGTGGTTTGTGGTTCATCACGGTTGATGAACCATGCGCCACAAATCACCTCAAATAAACCAACAAACCAGTGAATCAATTCATGGATTGGGGTTTTTGTTTGTTTGTTTGTTTTGTTTGACAACCCGTGTGTGTGTGTGTGTTGTGTCGTTACAGTCATGACCAACTCTTCGTGACCCCACGACCATGGAGTTTTCTTGGCAGGAATACTGGAGTGGTTAGCCAGTTCCTATTCCAGGCGCCTACGGCACCTGGTATTCCCTGGTGGTCTCCCATCCAAGTATTAACCAGGGCTGACCCTGCTTAGCTTCCGACATCAGGCGAGATCGGATGTGCTTAGGGCATCAAGGCAGCTCTTTCACAACCTGTGGCTGCCCTTTAAAAAAAAAACACCCTGCCCCTACAGCTTGCCTCCACCCCATTTCCACACTCCCCCATTGCTTCTCTCAGGCCACGTTGTTTCCAAACATCGTGGTGGCAGCTTCCCTTAGGGAAAAGGAAGACACAGCCAACGTCTTTGCAAAGATGGTGGTGGCAACAGCAACAGAGGCCACAGGCAGAAGCTTCTGCAACTGCCAGGGCAACAGCGGCAGTGGCACCCACAGCGACACCAAGGGTGGCAAATATAAGGAGCCAAAGTGGACAGTGGGCTTGAGGGGCAGGCTGTGGTGTCCTCTGCCTGTGGTAGAGATGGGCATGAATCGAAAAAAATGATGTTTTGGTTTTTTGTTTTTTTGTTGCAGGTCCCGTTTCGGTTCATTTTCATTTTTTGTGAATTTTTTTCAAAATATTTCATTTCGGGGTTTTTTTGTTTTTGTTTTTGTTTTTTCATTTTCACCCACTTCTTGCGCGATTTAAAACATTTCCATGCACGGGCATCCCCCAACTCCCCAGACCAGAGGGAAAATACAAAAAAAAATGTGCTGGCAGAGACACAGTATAGACTAGGTACGCAGGGAGGCTGCAAAGGCAGCTGCGGGCGTTGCCCAGGGCGTAAGGCAGCCACAGAGTGACTGCACTGCGGGGTGGGGGAGGGTACTCACCGAGAGGTACACATGCACACAGGGAGGCTGCAAGAGAAATCTCTTCTTTCTCTCCCCTAGGAGCCAAGCTGCAGCCAGCAGGAACACAGAGACACACACCTGCCTGGCTGGCCTAAAGTAATGAGTCGCAGAGACAGCAATCCCACCCTAACTCCCACCGCAGACTGCAAGGAGGATGGGGGCTGCCAGAGCTTTTTATGCCCTCTGTGGCTGCCACACCTACCCAGTCTGCAACCTGGGCATGCTATTGGTTGAAATTGTCCAAGAATTTACATGATCCCATCACATGGCTTGCATCAATTTTGTGGCTGGAATCCATTTTGTGTCATCCTTAAAGGGAAAAGAAAAAATACATCGTGATGGGAGAAAGACAAAAACAAACATTTTAAGAACCCCAACCCCTGGGTAATAATTTCAAATAATTATTGCTGCATTTTTACGGATGTCCAGGGTGTTTTAATACCCAAGAAATCAATATTAGGCATCTGGGACTCGGGAGCCATTTTGGGTCGATGTCCCCTAACTCCCCTTAAAGGAAAAAAATACAGCGATCTGAGAAAAGACATAAATGCATGTTTTAAGGACCCCAACCCCCCTGGTAGGTATTATCAGGCAGAATAAATAATTATTGCTGGGTTTTTACGGATATTCAGGACATTTTTTAACATTTAAAAATAGCTCGTTTCATTGCGCATCGCCATTAACGAAAATGAAATGTAATAAACTTAATTTTCGTGGTTCTGTTCACTTCGTTCCAATTTCATCACAATTTTCGTTATTCATTTCATTATGTAACGAAATGAATAATGAATAACAGAATGAAAAAAAAATTCATTTCGTGCCCATCTCTAGCCTGTGGTGATGTATTCATCTGGGTCTCTAGACCTCACACATATGAAGATATGAATGCTTAAGGAAACAGCAATATTTGTTGTATGCCATGCTTCAATTTTCTTTTATCCCAAAGAATTTCAGCAGGGACAAAGTTACCTCAAAGAGAGCTTCCCCACATTTCTTTTTTCCAAAAGCTAGGGTCATCATCACACAAGATTCTCCTTCATGTGCCCCAACAAAACAAAATGAGGCTGATAGTTCAAGTTCATTGAGGCAGGGACTTCTCTTTGGTAGCAGCTCATATTGCCACTCTATTCTGCTCTGGTCAGACCCCACCTGGAGTACTGTGTCCAGTTCTGAGCACCTAAATTTAAAAAGGATGTTGACAACCTCCCAGATCAAGTGGGAGGTTGTCAACAGAGGAGGGCAACCAGAATGGTTGAAGGTCTGGAGGAAATGTATTATGAGGAACGGCTTAGGGAACTGGGAATGTTTAGCCTTTCAAAAAGAAGGCTGAGGGGGGATATGATAGCTATGTTTAAATATTTGAAAGGATGTCATATTGAAGAGGGAACAGGTTTGTTTCCCATGGCTTCTGAGACCAGGACTCGGGGCAATGGTTTCAAACTGCAGGAAAAGAGGTTCCATTTAAACATTAGGAAGAACTTCATGATGGTTAGAGCTATTCGGCAGTGGAATATGCTGCCACAGAGGTTGGTGGAGTCTCCTTCTGTGGAGGTTTTTAAGCAGAGGGCAGATGGCCATCTGTCGGAAATATTGTGATGGGAGTTCCTGCATGGCAGAGGGTTGGACTGGATGGCCCTTGAGGTCTCTTCCAACTCTAGGATTCTATGATTCTATGATTCACTTTGAAATGCCCTACTCAACATTACATTTTGTTTGGGGAGGGGGTTAACTAGGGTTCATTTGGTTTGTGTATGTGTTGTTGTTGATGTTGAACTTTTTGTGCCCCATGAACAGTCCTTTATCTCCAAAGGGCTTTAGAATCTCATCTTTGTGCTCTTAGATCTTAGCAACGCTCCATGTCATTGCTGGTTTTAATTTGGTTTTATGTGTGTCACTGTTTGGATTCTGTGCTTGATTTTATTATGTGTTGGTTTTACCTTTGTCTGTGGCTCCTGAATTATATTTCTAATGTAAAGCAGACCACCCACCCAAAGTACCCCAGTTATTGGATGACTTAAAGGTAAAATAATTTTTTTAAAAAAAAAACTTTCTTTTTAAGTCTTTAGTTTCATCAATGGCTTTTGGTCCAGAAATTTCAACTAGTGCCAAATGTGGCTGTCAAAATGCTAGGAAGAGATGTGTGTGAGATGTGCTGATTTTACGCTGGCCCCACATCATACATATAGAGTGGCTTTTACACCAGATGGTGCGTATATAAATCAAATAAATAAATAAATAAATAAATAAATGTTTGTTTAATCATTTATTTGTTTGTTTTTAAGACCAAAGGAAAAAGAGAAATAATTAAATAATTAAAAAGTGAACGGGTTGTCTCTGCCCAATAAATTCACTTAATGACATTTTTAGCCATTGGAATTAAACACGTCAACAGCTACAGCTACCTATATTTGTAGCCCAAAAGTTTTCTTACTGTAGATTCCTGATATGTAACAGTTGAAGATTTGTAGTCTGTGTGAGAGGGAAAGGTGGTGTGCTTAATTCATAACTATAAACATGGCTCAAAATACATAAGGATTGAGAACCAGACTCCTGCCTTGGCTGCAACGTCATCTAGACATGGTCTTTAAGATCATCATCTAACCAAGGACTTTAAAAGTAACCTCCTGGTAAAGCACATCTTTTACCATGTCTGAACTTCTGGGACCTGCTTTGAAGAAGGGTGATTTATACTCGAAAGCTTGCAATGTTTTTTTTTTTTTTAAATTAGTGGCCTATAAAGGCCTGTAACCTATTTTTGCAATTGTGTTTTGTGATGGCCATCCAGCTCAAACCCCTTTTTGCTTTGATAGACTTGGAAGAGAAAAACAACTCAAAGCTATCTTTGTCCATATTGTGTCCATATTGCTTTCTTCCACGTCGAAAAAGAATGCAAATTCTTTCATCCTAGTTATGAACAAAACAGAAGTAGTACAGTGGTACCTTGTATAAAGGAATTAATTTGTTCCAAATGAAATTCTGTTAAGCAAATTTTCCTTTATACAATTTTCCCATAGGAATGCATTGAAAATGGCAGAATCCCTAAGTGTGACCATTTTTATGTTGTACGGATTCGCCCCATAGGCGATTCTGTTAAGCAAATTTCCCCTCCAGAATTTTTTATGTTGTACAGATTTTATGTTATACAAACCGTTTGTTATATGAAGGTCCACTGTTTTAATAACCCTAATTGCTCTACAGTCCCTCCCTACTCTTGTCCAGTGTTAGCATTTCTTTATTCTCTACAGCATGAATAGAGCAAGGTGCACAATTCAGGAACAAGATGGAACCAAAGTTTGAAGCCAGAGAAAGGTAGTATTATATTGTTGTGAACCGCCTGGAGTTCCATTGGAAGACGGGTGGTATAGAAATGTAGAAAGAAAGAAAGAAAGAAAGAAAGAAAGAAAGAAAGAAAGAAAGAAAGAAAGAAAGAAAGAAAGAAAGAAAG
>JAHTLZ010000019.1:7173494-7215098 GCA_023846285.1 Phrynocephalus versicolor | reverse complement strand
AAGAAAGAAAGAAAGAAAGAAAGAAAGAAAGAAAGAAAGAAAGAAAGTTGATAAAAGCACTCCATTTTTGCCAACCCATCCCCAAAGAGAGGGCTGTTCTCCAAGGCCTGTTTTGAGTTGCCACCGGGTACATCCATGAATCCTGCCATTGTGTTGTTAAATATGGTTTGGGATTAAAAACCCTACTCCAGCTTTTCTAACCCTTTTCACTCTTTCTCCTCCTTCCCCTGCCTAGTGCTTCCTTTCACCTAGTAAGCCTCTCCATCGTCTACCCCTTCCATCCTTCTCTGTCAGACCTAGAGCATTAGGACAATTAGCACAAGCCCACTGGCGCCAATTAGCAGGCAATACTGTCTCCGTGGTGGGAGGGGGACTGGAAGAAATAGGGGCCTGTGTCTCCAGCCGGCCTTCACACTCAATTACTTTAAGTGGAGTCTCCGAGCTGCGGTTGGTTGGACAGTTGTTGCAGTAATTGTGTCTTCTCTGTTGCTGCAGGCACTCTGCTCCCAGGCTCTCCGATACCCTCTTTATTGACTCTCTGCCTTGTCTGCTTACATCAACACAGACTTCTTCAAAGAGAAAAGATGTGGTGGGGGAAGGCTTGGGGGCGGGGGGGGGGGTTGATGTCTTAATCTGAAGCTTTAGAAAAGTCACTCTCAGACTACCAGAAGATGAGGCCATTTTCACAAAAGATTGGGTGTCTTTAGAAACATAAACAAACTTACATCTGTCTACGAACACTCAGTTACAAATTTGGTCCTATTCGTACATGCAGGCTTCAGTATTTCTACCCTTTTGGACATAATGTGAATTCTGGTTATGCTAAGTTCACAGAGATTTGCAACCATCATACAAAGCTCATATCACTCTCTCATCAAGGATCACAGCGTGAAATTGAAGGACAGGGTTTGATACAAGATTATTACCTACAGTGAACAGTAATGGTTCTCCAGGTTGTTTTTTTCTGGCTCTGACTTGATATGGCTGGACTTTGATCATAGGATATATTTCTGAAATACATGTACTCTACCACTGAACTCTATTCGTTCCCCAATAATACAATCAGGAAGATGAATTCTAAAGAATAGGGATATTATCACATGAAAGCAACCACTTTTAAAAACCCACCCAAGTTAGGCACCTCTTAAAAAACAAATAGTGATCTTAGTCCCCGGAAACAGGGACAACAGAAGTGTATAATACTGACTTTTAAGAGAGAGAGAGATCCTGCTTCTACATTAACAAGAGAACCAGAGATGTGCAAAACCAGTATCTTAATAGCTTTTTATATTAATCCCCCACAAACCCACACATTTCTTCATAACTTTGATGGAAAGTTATATTTTTTTTAAAAAAAACTATATCTTGGAAAAACCAAAGCTGGGATACCTACCTATGCAGACAGTACCTATTAGGTGCTCAGCAAATTATTGATCCATTTCACTTGAGATTTAGGCCACGTTCTGAGACTAAGGCAGTTTTGGTTGCTCAGACTGATGACCTACAAAGGGAGGACAACCAAGGGAATGTAGTCTTGTTTGTCCTTCTGGATTACTGAGTGGTCTTTGATACTACTGACCATGGTACAGGCTATCTTGAACAAGCTGTGGAGTACAGGGATCAGGGATTAACTTTATGCTGGCTCTGGTCCTATCTTGACCATCATCTCCAGATGGTACAACTTGGGGATGCAGTTTTGACTCTGTGGGGAAGTCATCATGAGATTTGGAGTTCTCTGTCATTAATATGATACACCGCTTCCTCTCTCCTTTACAATGGAAGTTCTGTGGACCTTAGAACTAGAGATGGGCATGAAACAAACTTTTAGTTCGTTTTGTTATTCGTTATGCAATTTGTTAGGTAACGAAACGAATAACGAACCCCAGAGTGATTTTAGAATGAACTGAACCAAACCGAAAAAAAAATGGTTTGGTTAGGTTTGTTTTGTTCTTCCCCGCTGGCGATGACAGCCCGACTGTCATAGCCTGCAGGGGAGGACGGTCTAGAGAGAGCCCTGTTCTCAGCTCTGCAAGCGGAGGCAGGAACAGGGATCTCTTTAAAGGGATCTTCTCAGCGGCGATGATAGCGCTGAGCCACGGCTTCTGGTAAGAACCCAAACTGGTTCAAATCGGTTCGGGTTCATACAATTTTTTTAAAATCATACAAAACCGAACCGAACCGAACCGAACCAAGGGAGGCCCTGAACCAGACGAACCCGAACCATGGGTTTTCTGGTTTGTGCCCATGTCTACTTAGAACATTGCCTGGCCTTGGTTATGGGTCAGGCAAGGACTAACAAGCTGAAACTGAATCCTAAAAAGATGGAGTTCTTGTTGGGAGGTGACCCCAACCCTTTAGGGGACTCTTTGTCTGGACTGGATGAGGTTACAGGTCTGCAATTTGGATGAGCTTCTGAATCTATCCCTCTCCATGAATAAATAGATCTCAGCTGCAGCCAGGTGTGCCTTTTCCAGACTGCACACCAGTGACTCTGTCTGGACAGGAAATATTAGTTCATAATTTGGTAATCTCAAAGATAAAATCCTGCAATGCTCTCTACCTAGGAATAGCCTTGAATAGCAGATGGAAGGTGCAAAAGGTACAAAATGTTTTTGAACCTTTTAAAACACTTTTTAAAGGCAGTCCCTTGTAGAGCACATTACAGTAATCCATCTGAGATGTAACTAGGGCACAATGGCCCTAAATGGATGCAGCTGGCAAACTAGTTTTAATTATGCAAAGGCTATTGCTGAAACCTGGGCATCCAGGCTCAGAGATGAATACAGGATCACAAGCCCTGAAGCTGTTTTGAGAGAGAATGTAACCCCATTCAGCACAGGACAGTGCCTCCAAGTCCCATCCCGGAGAGATGGTCTAGAAGGATACCATGGTTGGTGGTATCAAATACCACTGAGAGGTTGAGCAGCACCAACAAGGACATCCTTCTTCTGTTCAGCTCTCAGCATAGGTCATCCATCAGGACAACCCAAGCAGTCTCTGTCCCATAACTAGATAATTCTAGGTAATAATGTATCTAGATCAGGCCTGCCCAAAGTCCGGGATGGGGGCCAAATCCGGCCCGTCAGGCCATTCTGAGTGGCCCGCGGCTGGCTGGCCCGCCCCTCCCTCCCCCTTCTTCGCTTATGGGTCAGTGGGTGGGGCTTGCAGTGGGATGGCAGGGTCAGGGAGCAACCGGCCCCTGACACATTCTCGGCCACCAAATCTGGCCCTCCTTACAAAAAGTTTGGGCACCCCTGATCTAGATAATTCATCTAATCCAAGAACCCCTGGAGTGAAGGAGCCACAACCCACTTGAGCATCATGCCAAAGAATATGATATTAGAGACTAGCCAGTAATTATCCAGTCCTGTGGGGTGCAAGGAGGATTTTTCCAGTAATGATCTTACTGCTGTCTCCTTTAATAGGCTTCATTTAGGAACAACCTGTCACATTAAATGCTCAAGGACAGGGGGGCGTAACTGCTTGGGTTTCTATCAAGAGAGGTGTAAAACAAGGTTGCCTAGTAGCCCCCCATTTTGTTTAATCTGTTCCTGCATGATTTCTAGATGGAGTTGAGGGCTGTTGCCCCTAAATAGGACAGCCCTTCAAATATTTGTAATGTGCTATCCTATTGTCCCTCGGTCTTCTTTTATCTAGGCTAAACATGTCCAACTCTTTCAGTCTTTCCTCCTAGGACAGTGGTGGTGAACCTTCGGCACTCCAGATATTTTGGACTACAACTCCCAGAATTCCAAGCCTGTATTGCCAACGACAAAGGGTTGTGGGAGTTGTGGTCCAAAACATCTGGAGTGCTGAAGGTTCACCACCACTGTCCTAGGGCTTGGCTTCCAGGCCCCTGATCATCCTTGTTGCCCTCCTCTGAACTTGTTCAGCCTCTCTCTTGAATTGCAGTGTCCAGAGTTGTGCCTAACCAGCGCTGAAAAGAGGGGGATGAGCACCTCATGGGATGTGTAAATTATACTTTTGTTAATGCAGCCTAAAACAGCATTTGCCTTTTTTTTTTTTTTTGGTGGCCCCATCACACTGTTGGCTCAACCGTGGGAAATATTCATGGATGAATAGGTAAATATTTAATATTTAGAATATTGCAAACAACTGAAATCATCCAATGAAAATAAGTTGTTGGAGATTCAGTACAGAAAAGAGATGAAGTTCACGCAATGTGCAGTTCGTTAATGGTGTTCATCACCATAAGATGTAAAAATAGCCTCCATCTTAGGTTCAAACTGAAATATGTCCTTCACATACCATATTTTTAAGAGAGTTTAAAGTAAAATCATAATTTGCTAAAGAGCCTGGAATGTATAATAGAAATTGACAAATTTTAAAATGTAGCTTTCAAGGTCTGTGTATCGTTATGAAAATGTGCGTGCACAATGCAATTTCTATTTTAATATGTTATAGACATTGCAGTCTCTTGAACAGTGCATCTTCTTTTTCTGATTTAAACAGGAAACAGAGATTCTTTGAGTTGGGAAATTGACAATTTGTTTGTTTGTTTGTTTGTTTGTTTGTTTGTTTGTTTGTTTATATACCGCACCTTCTTCCAAACTGGAACTCAGGGCGGTTCACAACTTTAAAAGACATGAAAATATACAGTTAAAAGCATAAAATACCAATAGAAGGAGAGAGAGAAAAATATCCATTGTGATATATTTTAAATAAGAGGACTCTAGTTCTTGGCTACCTTTCACAATGGAGAAGTCAGCAAGCCAAGTAAACTAGATTCTGCATCGCAAATCTACAGGCAAGAACCTTCTAACTCTGACAAAAATCCCTGCAAAAGGAACACACAACTTTTCCATGATGGGATTCATCAGCTTTCTTCTGCACCATGAACCAAGAAAGAAATAAGATGCCATTCCTCCCAAATGCAGTGTAAGGATTGCTTAGAAACATCTTTTCAGCACTTAAACACCCCTGAGAAGCTTTCCATAAGATTTTCCAGGTGAGCACCCTTGTGCTCTGTGCTGTGTCACCCACTTATCATTCACCACTCCAACACAACAGGAGCAACCGATTGACACAGTTTTTCTCACGCTTGTGGCCTCCCGAAGCCGACCTCCCTTCCCGAGTGCTAGATCAAATCCAGGAGACTGGGTCAGTGGATGGTGTTAAAAGCCTTTCTCTTCTTCTCTCAGTAATGTAAATGGTAAGGTGGCAAGTGTGAATGAAAACATTTCAAGTTGATTGTCCTGCAGATGATATTTCCAGCTGGTTGGAGAAGCCACAGAAGAGAACATGGTTGAAGAGGTGTACATTTACCCCAGAGGGGTAAATGAATACATTTGTGTGATCTTGGACTATGAAGAAGCAGAAACGGTGAATAGAGATGGGCACGACTTAGCGGTATTTTCGTTTTCGTTTTTGTTTTTCGTTTTCGTTACGGAAACGAAACGAAAACGAAAATCGGCACCAACCTGGACCAAAAACGGAAACGAAACGACTAATTTCGAGCCAATTTTCGTTTTTCGTTACTGGAAAAGCACTCAATTGAGCTAAATGGGGAGAAACGAAAAAATTTTCGTTTTCGTTTTCGTTTTTTCGTTTTCGTTACGTAACGAAACGAAAACGAAAAATTTTGAAATTAGCCCACGAAAACGGAAACAAAACGACTCAGACCCTAGCCGAAAACGAAAACGAAAACGAAAACGAAACTTTTTTTCTGAGTCGTGCCCATCTCTAACGGTGAACATTACTGTCCTTATTTGCCATTTTACTGACCATTCCTTGTGCATTTTCACTTTGATTAGCATCACTGCCACTGAGAGCAGTAACTTTGTCAACCATTTGGGTTGCTTTGACAGGGAGACAGACTGTAATTGCAACTAGTGGAATGGATAAGACAGAAGCACATTCTAGTGGTAATTATCCTTCATTAGAGAAAGCAGGTGAGAGCAAAAGTAGAAGAAACTTCTTAACAACTAGTGAAAATTTTACAAGATCACCCAAATTGCAACAAACCAACCAAAGGGTGCTGCCATATAATGTAGAACGCTCAGAGAAGAATGAGATATGAGGGGGATCACATCAATATCATGGGAAGTGATCGTACCACTCTATATTCCCCTAGGGAGGCCACATGTAGAATACAGTGTCCAGATCTTGTCACCACAGTACAAACAAGACACAGAGAACCTAGAAAAAGTGCAGAGAAGAGCAAGCAAGATGATAAGGGGGCTGGAGGCTAAATCGTACGAAGAATGACTAAAAGAACTAGGCATGTTTAGCCTGACCAAGAAAAGACTGAGGGGAGACATGATCACAGTCTTCCAGTACCTGAAGGGTTGCCACAGGGAAGAGGGCATTGATTTATTCTCAACTGCACCTGAGGTTATGACAAAAACCAATGAGCAGAAACTCATCAGAAGGAGAGCCAACCTGCAAATCAGGAGAAATCTCCTGATGGTGAGAGCCATTCAACACTGGAACAGCTTGCCTCTCGTATTGTTCCACTGTCTAATGGCTCTCACCACCAGGAAATTGTGGGTGTCCCATTGCTGGAAGAAAAGATTGGACAACCCTCTGTCCAGGATAGTATGAGGTCTCCTGCCTCGGGCAGGGAATTAGAAGAACTCCAAGGTCCCTTCCAAACCTACAATGATCCTATGAATCTATGAACTCATTTTTCACCAATGTCCAGGCAACACCTTCAAACTAACACACAAACTTCACGTCCATTTCATCACTGTTCGCGGTCCCGCTGGGGACCGGTACGAAGTAATCTAACAGGTCGTCCATTCCGGGACGAGGGGAGTTTGTCCCGACCACGTCCCCTGAACTGCAATTTAAGCTGGATAAGAGATTCCCCTCCCTGACCTCGGGAAACTGCTCGTCACGCTTCTCGTTCCGAGATGAGTGCCCGTGAGGTAAGGCTCATCACGCAACGTGCCATTCTCCATCTAGTGGCAGGAGTGTGAAGTGCCATTCGCCAATACATTCCCTATGGAGTCAGCAATGCAGTGCAGAGAGTGTGTGGTGTGTGTGGTGTGTGCATGCACGTGCATGTATATTTGCATAGTCTAAAAACTGTCCGCAGTCTGATGAGGAAAGAGAGACACATAAGAATATGAATGGAAATTGTTAGTAGGGGCAATCATGGTTCTTTCTTTTCATTCTAGAAACTCATGTACAGGAGGATTCTCCCTGCCATCCCAGCTCTCTGGCCTTCCTCTGTCACTGCCTTATTGGAAGAAGTTAGAACTTGGCCAGCCACTTTGCCACCAATCAATCTGTGGTGTAGCAATTAGCACTTAAGCATCACTCACACTGAACATATGGTCAAAAACACTTTAAGCAGAAGGAGAAAGCGAGGGAGAGAGAGGAGGCATCCAAAAGAGAGAGATGGGAGAAAGGAGAGAGGAAAACACAAACACACACATGCACACACACAAAACAACAACAACAGCAGCAGCAGCAGCAAACAACAGAATGGAATAAATCAATGTAATGCAGGAAGTGAGGCACCTAATGCCCCATTATTGATAGAGATGGTAGCACTTTAAGTGTGTGTTCTTCACAGCAAGCAATTAGCCAGCAGTCTCAGTAAGACCAAGGCAAACCCATCCACTATGTGTTCCTCCCTTCCCCCCAGAAGTGTGTGATGACAGCTTCATTTGTTACCAAGGGCACAGTGTGGCGCCAATATCCTTTCTTTCCATTACGAGGCAGCCAGGCAATGGAAGGATGAGGAGAGGCTCCTTATTATTATTATTATGCTCATAAGTCCATAGTAAAAGAATAGGAGAGATACAGAGTCTATTAGAGCACATGTAAAATGGATTTTGATGTTGCAAGCTGGGGCCTTCTTACTGCCCCATGGTGGTGGGTTTTTTTCTTAATGTAATACAAGTTGCCTGTATTTTGTTATGTTTATGTTACGCTGTTTGTAAAACCAGCTGTTGATTGGACAAGAGCAACCAGCTTCAGATCATCTTGGGGACTTTTGGCAGTTTTGAGTTTGGCTGTTTCTTTGGATGCGCAAAGACTTTGAGTTACCGAGGAAGCACGGAGGCCGACAAGTCAGCATTTTGGTTGGCAGGTTCCTCTGACTTATGTTGGTAGCACAGAGGCAGGCAGGTTCCTCTCACTCACAGAAACGTCTTCCCCTGAGCCACAGAGGTGGGAAGTTTCTTCTGACTCACTGAGGGGGAACGTGCATTACAGAAAAGCTTTGTTGAGAAGTGGTGCTGATGGTGAGGTAGAACTCTTCCATTGCCTCCCTCTCAGCAGTCTAAAGAAGATCTGCCTTATAGCTGTTGTGAGTTTTTTTGGGGGGGGCTATTTGGCCATGTTCTGGAAGTTTTTCTTCCTGACTTTTGACCAGACTCTGTGGCCAGCATCTTCAAAGAGAATTCGTAGTTCCCTGAGCTCCTTGCCCTCTGAAGATGCCAGCCACAGAGTCTGGCAAAACGTCAAGAAGAAAAACTTGACACATAATTCTCCTGAAATCACCATAGATTCATATATTTCACCTATGCACACAGATTAAACTGTAGAAATCACAGACCTCTTACTACTTGGAGCTACCATAACAGAAAAAGATGGGTCAAAGCTACAGATCAACATGGACCTGTACTACCTTTGCCTGGTATTTCCACCACCATCAAATCATGGGTGTCACCCATGCTGAAGCATAGAAATCACAGATATTCTAGAAAAAATACAGATCCAAGGCATTGGGTATTCTGGGGTGCATGTATTCCCAGCTCACAGTCCCATTGGAGCACTCTTTTATTTTAAAAGGCACAACTAGAAATCTTCTGCATTTTTTGCTTCACACGATGAAAAAATGGAGCTCAGGCATATGTCCTCATGAACCCATCTGGTCTTTTCATTGTCATACTGTATGCTAAATCACTAACTTAATCACAATCAGGTCACATACAGTATATCATGCATGTTCCTAGACTAACCCATAAAAATCAGTTTCCTCACTGCATGGCATTGTTTGGCTCAAATATATGTATCTAAGGTATGGGTCTATATGGATCCATATGATGTTTAGATGGAATCTTTCCAAAACCATCACAATTTGTACAGCAATGCTTTGGTTTAAAACTAACTTGGTTTAAGAGAGTTTTGCAAGACTAGCAAACATTTCTTCTAAATTTTGCCTTGATCAGCAAGCAATGTCTTGATGTACAAAGCACTGGAGCAGGTCACATGATCACAAGTGAGCCAATGGTGGCTCTCTCGCTCCCTACTGGATTGTGGGTGATTTTCTGGAATGTTCCCCTTCAGACAGCCTCCAAAGCAGAGGTACGACAGAGGAACTCAGGTCTCCCTTGCACCAGCAGAAACATTTTCAAAGGGGAGTACAAGTTAGGGTTTTATTTTTCTTTATATTTATATTTTCATTTCATTTGTTTTCAAGTTTCTTTATTATTTTTTCAAACCATTTCTAGTCATGGGGTAGCTGGTCAAGAGTGTATAGGGCTAAAAAGTGCATTTTATTATTGTCACATTAAAAATACAAAGTAAAATCCCAAGCAGAGCAGATTCTGCAGCGAACTTCTTTTGTGAGTTTTGGCATTTTGTATGTACAGTATGTGGTCTATGGGCCCCCAGAATGAATCATCTGAGCTTCAATTATTTCTTATGGCTAAATTTGCTTTGATATAAAGTGTTTTGGCTTATAAGCATGTTCCTGGAATGAACTGTGCTCGTAAACCAAGGTATTACCATATGGTGACCTTGGTGGATGACCTACACCACAAACTGGACAGGAGGAGTAGCACTGTTGGTTCTACTGGATGGTTTCAATATCATCATCCATGGTATCTTTCTGGAGCACTGTTCTGGGATGGGTCTTGGAGGCACTGTTTTAAATGATTCTGATTAGGGATGAGCACCTTACGAAAAACAGCACACTCTTCCGTCGTTTTGTATGCTTACGAACCCTTATGAAATGAAATGAAACAGCAAACAGTGTGTTGTCAAGAAATGAAATGAAACACTTTTTTTTTTTTTTTTTGCTTTGGAAATGAAATGATTTGTCCTAGCCTCTTGATCCAGCCATCCTGAGAACAGGAGGTTTATTTTTAAACTGACTGATTTGTCTTCCTTCCTTTCTGCACCTCAGTTGTTGAGATAGCTTATCTCCGATCTTGATCTCCCTGAAGCTAGCAAGGAGCTGAGCTCTTCCCTTTGCAGCAGGAGAAATCCAGAAATGTCCAGTGCCAAATTTGCTCCCAGTTGGTAGAATACATAAGAAGTAGCTACGAATAATTATATTTAATTTATTTTATATCTCGGCTCCCTTTCTAGTTATGAGGCCCATAATTATTTATTTTATTTTATTTTATTTTATTCTTCTTCTTCTTCAAGTGCCATGCCCTGGTGGAACGTTGGCGATCAGTAGCCTGATCTGGTTTCTCTCTAAAGCTATTCTAAATACAGCAGCTGTGCTCACTGCAAACCATTGGCTTACGTTCTTCAGACTGATGAAGCTGTTTGGATGAGCAGCGAAACCTCTCTATCTCTCAAGAAAAAGAAGTCCAGTAGCCATGACTCAACTTCCAGATAAACTCACCTGGATGACTGAGAATCTTCCCAGACATTCAACCAGGAATGTTCTTCTGCGTTCCAGGCCATGCTTCCCATCTATTTTTCCTTGAAAGATAACCTGCAGCAGATGGCATTACTTATCACGCATTATGAGTCCGAAATATTGCAACTTTCTTCTCTTTATGGCATTGAGGAGTTTTATTTACTGGTACTCTTTTATTGCCACCTACCGTTCAGATTTGTATGCTGAACAACAATTATTTCTACTCTTTATAGAACTAAATAACAGTGATAAATAAAAAGAAAGCAGGGCAAGATTGTGGCTGGGAGAGATTTTTGTAATTATGGTTTTTAGGATGCAGAGTGTCAGCTGAGGTTTTAGACATTTACTAGGCTACTCTTATGGTCTAATATTTCTAGCACCCATGCTGGCATGAGCAGTTGGTTGGAATGGCGCAGAAACAGGATTGTAATAACCACATCAGTTATTGGGGCATGAATTGTGTCACACCTATGATTGCGCCATAAATTTTACTGAATCCACATAGACTTGGAGCCAGACTGGAACAGGAGACTTGGTGTAGGCCTCTCCTCCATTTTTCCTTGCACAACCCCCCACCCCCAAATTCCCTTTTCATCAAGGAATGCCTCCCCAAGGCCAGCAGCATACGTGGAGCCAGTGTCAGACTGCTTTCTGTAAATAAATTGGGATTTCCTTTCATCCACCCAGAAGAAGATGATTAGAAAGAAAATCAAAAACAGCCCGATGTTGGGTTTCCAGGTCGTTGCCTGCCTCTCCAGCAGTTGACTATAAGGGGAAGCACAAGACGCCCTTAATAACACGGAAAGGCTGCAGGAGAGTGTGTGAGGCAGTGGCGGCCTCTAATGAGGGGCCATAGGCTGAAGGTTAGTTACGGCGCATTGTTAGAGACAAGGAACGAAGGGGAAAGAGAGAGCTTTCGTGTTTGTGGCTCCGCATGCAGCGAAACCCAGGCACAGTGGAGGGCATTGATCTTGATTTCTCCATGACTCTTAAATTACTTATGTTGTTATTTACAGAGCATGACGCGTGGGGGTGGGGAGGTGCAGGCTCACAAGTATTGCTTTTCCTCAATGCTGGATGGAAGGGGGTTGGCTTAGAAGGGGCTGTGTGCATACACACACACACACACACACACACACACACACACACCACTTTCCTTCTCCCCCCCCCTTTTCTTTTTAAAAACTAGAAAGTGGGCGCCAGCTTTCCAACAAGTCCTTAAGATCTGTCACTCAAGGATCATGAAATATTTACCGGACTTAATCTTCGAAGGGGGATCTACATGATGGGTCGGGGCATCTGGAAGCTCTTCGTGAGCTTACAACGTATAAAATATGGGGAGACAAGAGGAGAGGAGAGTCCGGCGCCAATATACACCAGGGACAGTCTTTGAGTAATCAGAACCTCAATATACACGAAAGTCTTCCTTCCTGTTGTGGAAGAGCCTTGCCTTTGTCAGTATTACACCCCACATCGCTCACAAGCATCTCTGTGCATGTATGTGTGGGTGAGCTGGTGTGCATCCCTTTTTTGGGTCGAAGGGAATGAACGAGAGACGAGAGAGGCTGGTCTGTCATCCGCTGACTTACAATGACTATATGCACGATCACAGTTATGACTATGGGTAAAAGGTAATGGTAAAGGTTCCCCCTGCACACATGTGCTAGTCGCGTCCAACTCTAAGGGCGGTGCTCATCTCCACATTCAAGCCAAAGTACCTGTGTTGTGCAAATCCATGGCCATGCGGCCGGCATGGCTGCAAGGAAACACCGTTTTACCTTCCTGCTTTTTACAGCAGTACTTCTTTATCTACTTGCATTGACATGCTTTCGAACTGCTAGGTTGGCAGGAGCTGGGGTGAACAGCGGGAGCTCGCTCCGCTGCGTGGCACACGGGATTCGAACCGCCGAGCTGCTGACTTTGCAGCCAACAGTTTTTGGAGCCTGAGTCTGCTGAGCCACCACACCCCACTATGAGTAGCCCCTCTGAAATCAATATACTGGACTCTATTTTCTCCCATCTTATTTATTGTCAAGCATTCTTTAACATCTATTATTGGAGAACTACCACTGGTATTTCTTATACTTGGAGAGGCAGCAGTTTTTTTGCCTTCATTTCTGATACAAATTTTCCAAAAGCTACAGAATTCTTTGTAGCTAGACTTCAGGGAACTTGATATTTTAAAAAATTGGAAGAGGGAAAACTTACAACTATCATATTCACTTACCGTATCCAGTCAAAGAATCTTAGGCCTCCGTCACAAGGCTATTAACTGTGTATCATCTTTTGAACTGTACTAAAATTGCACACAATCATGTGATGTTTCGTGCACAGTTAACGCCCCGATGGCAGAGGTGTATTATACTTCTTTCTGTGCGTCCCGTCTTGCCAAATGTGCATCTTTCCCCTGTTTATTGATCTGCTTTTCTCTGTCATGCTCACACATATATTAAAAAAGTGATTTGCCAGTCGATTATGGGAACATGGCAGTGTATCCCTAGTTCCAGAGCGCCTTTAGAGTAATTCCTTTGTTTTTCTCTCATCTCTCACTTCCTTTCCCATTGGTCACTGTACTAGGCAATTTGCAGCTTGTAGAAGTGCTCAGTTACCAAAATGCCAGCAATTGATTAAAGTAGGACAGCAATAAGAGGCAGAAAATTGGGGGGGGACTGAAATGGTGCGAATTTTCACCGGTCACACTGCAATTGCTGTGGTAAAAACTGTGCATCATTGAGACGAGTAATTTGATTAAACCCCTAGTGGTGGTATAGGATGATATGGTTAAAGTGTGCTTCAGGGGGCATGGTTGACTGGGGTGTCAAAATGCTGCGCCTTGGAGTGGAGGCACCATCTTTTGCTGCGCAGTCATTCACAGCAAACACAGCACCCAAACGGTCATGTGACCGGGGCCATAGAACCATGAAGTTGGAAGGGGTCTGCAGAGCCACTGGGTCCAACCCCTTCCTCAAGGCAGGAATATAAATCATAAGATATCTGCCAGATGGTTGTCCAAATTTCTTTTGAGTGCCTCCAAACATCGGATCACTCACCACCTCTTGAGGTGATTGGTTGCATGACATACTGCTGTGTGTCATGTGTGGCATAGCCCTGTGTTGCAGTGGTTAAATGTCTGTACTGCAAGTAAAACTGTGCTCACAACCTGGGGTTCAATCCCAGGTAGCAGGCTCAAGGTTGACTCAGCCTTCCAGCCTTCTGATGTCGGTAAAACGAGTACCCAGTTTGCTGGGGGTGGGGGCAATGTGTTGCAAGCAATCATGAGGTCACAACGTAGTCCAGATATTGTGCCAGAGGTGGTGAATCTTCGGCGCTCCAGATGTTTTGGACCACAACTCCCCAAATTCCAAGCTTGTATCGCCAAAGGACAGCGGACTGTGGGAGTTGTGGTCCAAAACATCTGGAGTGAAGATTGGTTGGTTGACTGGTTGATTTCTAATGCTGTGTTTTTCTCTGGCAAGACTCCGGCTAACCACCACCCTTGCTTCAGTGTTTCAAGAACTATTATTTCTCTTCTCTACCTGCAGAGGTCAGAGATTGAAACTGGGACCATCTTTAGCTAGAGCAAATGCTTTCTTGTGGAGGAGATGTCAGTCTCGCACGACCTCAGTGGGAAATTTGGATTTTCTTGTATTACACGTACCATGATGTTCCATTGTGTGAGTTACTCCTACCTTACAGATATCTTCAAACAACTAAATGAGATGCACCCAAGAGAAAAGCCTCAGATGACTTTGAATCTTAGGCAGGCTAACGTCTGCCCAAGACTTCTTTCTGAGCAGAACACCTAAAACAGAGAATTATGGCTTAGTTTGCTCCATAAAAGAAAAAGTGATCTTTCAGATATCCTCGCCCTAAACTGTGAAGGGTTTAAAAGTTCCACACTGCAGTCATCAGCCATCAGTCATGTTCACGTTTGCTCTAACAAGTATGCACATCGTAGATTATTCTGTTAACGGTGATCTGTAGCAAAGGATGCCAGGGGGATGCTTAAAGAAAATAACTCATTAGTGTATTTTCCTTTTATGTATTTTTAACGGTAGGTGGAGTGATGTGGGGGGCAAGGAGCCACAACATTCAAACTGTATCTTCTGCACATCCTTCTCATTCACTTCAAGAATCTGAAAGGTGAGAAGTCAGGCTACAGCAGACTTTCTTTCCCCCCCCCCCCCATGTGTGCTGTGGTAGGTCGAAACCGTGTCTACCAGTGAGCTTCACAGGCAGGTCATACCTCCAGGACTTTTCAAAACAACAGCCTGTGCTAGGGAGCTCTGTGTCACTGGCAAAGGTCATGTTCACCTTTCGATTCCAAATAGTCCTCTGAAAGGTTATATAGAAACCCCAGGAGCTGGTGATGTTGTGCAGCACATTGGGTCAGTTCACCTTAGGGTATTTTTCCAGTGGTTTTCTGAAAAACTCAAGAAGCGTCCCTAATGATTTGCACCGTTTGGTGTAACTACTATTGAACATGACACCTAGACAGCAGTGTCCAGCCTCTTGCAAAATTTTAGAGCCAGGAAGAAACATATACCCAAAGCTTTTTGATGAGACGGTCTTTGTGACAATGCTAGCCACTATTAATATGCTCCATCCAGCAAAGCGGACAACAATCAGATTTTAAAATGAAAAGAGGATTCAGTCACCTTACATATCACTTGTGGGTGAAGCTACATGTTAAGGACCTTGTTAATAACTACAGTATATCTACCAGGAAACATCTGTGCTATTCAGAGAGCATTACTTCAAAAATGCAGAAAACTTATTATGTATCTTCAAACATTACAGGAGAAAACTGATTAATGTACCCAATACAAAACATACAGAAAGAAGCTCTGGATTTCTCAGTCCTGATCCTCAGCTTTTTTTGGCTGAAAACACAAGAGTGTAATTTCTTTTTTCATCCACGACTCAAAAGAAACATGCTGTACTATTAAAGAGCATCATGTGATAAAACTGTAACAAAGATGTTGTTGGTGGTGGCAAGCCACATTTACTACACCCATCACATATTCCCAATGATTATTGTCAATATTCACAAGTCCAGACCTCCCAAGGGAATGTCAGGGGGTTTCTTGAGATGCAGACAGCTCTGATGTGGCAGCGACGCAGACTCCAAGTAGTGGTGTAATTTAATAAAGAGACACTTAAAGCAGCATACAGTGGAGTCAGTCCACTTCAGATGGCCCTCTCTGCTAATTTTACACTGGCTACATCCCCCTCTGAGCTGGCGTCTCCCAGCTCATTAGAGACAAGGGGCACTTCTGGCCTTGCCTCATTGCCCAGGAGAGTTTTATTATCCAGGGCAGCCAATTTCAATTGTTCCCTTGGTGAAGATCTGTGTAAACTGCGGGGGGGGGGGGATAGCTACTATCCACCCGTGTCCTTTTGACTAATTTCCCCTTCTTGTTGTATGCTTGAGGAAGAGAGCAGCACAGAATGAGAAGATAATTGCTTCTTACCATTCCACTCACAAAAGCGCCTGTCTTGAGGAACAGGGGGCTCTTCCTCAGCTCTCTGGTCCGAGCCTCAGTCTTGTAGCTGTTGAGGTGTCAGCTGAAAAGGGACAACAGGTCTTCCCTTTTGGCTGTCCTTGATAGGAGGAATGGCCATCCCTATTAACCTTTGTTCTCTATGCCCTAGAACAGTGGTGGCGAACCTTTGGCACTTCAGATGCTTTGGACCACAACTCCAAGAACCCTCTAAGACTAACAAAATAGCTTTGCCACCATGGAAATATGAAGGAAGTCAGAATTTTATATACATTCATTGTAGCTTATGTAAAACAAGAGAAGGCTGTATTAGAATTTGATTCATAACTGGCCATGGACTGGGTGTTAGGTTTGAGGGTAATTTATTTCATGAGGTGTGATGTTGCTCCACGCTGAAAGTAGCCACTTGCTTGAAGGACAAATGGACGGGATTTTGCTGCTGCAGCTCTATTGGCATTTTCAGTGTCCCACCTCACATTTCCCCTCTCCTAATTGATAGGGTGGTGCAAAATACCTGCTTCAGAACCACTACCCATCCAATTCTAAGAGAAGTTCCTCCAAATATCACAAAATGCAATTCTCCCACAAGACCACAAAAGCCTTTCTTTCTCACTATTATTTTATGTGTTCCAAAAGTATAGAGGAAGATGAATGAAGTTCTGGAGGATGAATACTTGCACGCCCAAAATCAGAATGGGGGCTCAAAGAAGGGAAGGGAGCTGGCAAGGCAACAGCAGGAAACAATAATAATGATCCTACTATGCAGCAAAGAACAGTTACAGACCTAATTATGTCTGAACTATCAAAATAGAGACATTTTTGAAGCCAGTTCAACTGTAATGAAGGAGAGGGGTACAACAGGGGCCAGCAGAGGATAGAGAAAAACCCAAATGTCTTAGGACATGGGTGTCCAACCTTTGGTCTGCCAGATGTTTTGAACCACAGCTCCAAGGATTCCAAGCCTAGATTGCCAATGACAAAGTACTGTAGGAACTTGGTCTAAAACATCTGGAGGACTGAAGTTTGGACACCACTGTCTTAGGTAGAAATACCAAATTGCAGTAGCACAGGGTATTCTGGCAACCATCTGTGTAGGTGTTAATTTTTTAAAGAACATTCTGAAAGGTTGCATAGGTGGGACTTTCTTGCACCTTAAGCCATTGTCCACCTAATGAGCCTATTTAGGTCATTGTCCAACCTATAAGCCTATTCAGACAAGGGGTGATGTTCAATTAAGATGAAAAAATGGAGGACTCACCACTAACCTTCTTCAGATAGATGAGGCTGCTTGGATGAGTAGCAAGATGTTTCAGTCTCTCAAGAAATGAAATCCAGTTGCCATGACTCAACTTCCAGACCTACACAAGAAGATACTTAAAAACCAAATGGAGATAATTGACATAAATTAAACTTGATAGAATCAGAAGAATTAGCCCAACAAATCAAAAGAATGCCAACAAGCCATAAAGATTGAAAAAAAGAAAAGAGAAAAAAATCAACAAATTGATAGATGAGAAAAGACATATACAACATCAAAATGAGAAAAACTAAGAAAATTTTATAGAGAGTACTTTTTGTATTATACACAAGAAATATCCTTTGAAAAAATAACATAGTACACAGAAAAAGCAAATCTACTTAAAACACCAGATACTTTTAAGAATATGTTGAATGAGAAAATAACAAAGATGGAAATGACAGAAGCTATTAAAAAAACAAAACAAAAAATACAAGACTCCAGGGCCAGATGGATTAACAGCTTAATTTTTAAAAGCTTTTCAAGATGTAATAAGTTTTCCAATGAAAGAAATTTGTAATGAAGTACTGCTAGAGGCCAGAATACCCAAGATATGGCTAGAAGTAAATATTACCTTAATGCCAAAAGGAGACACAGACGTGAAACAAATTAAAAACTTTATAATTCTATCCTTATTGAATGCAGATTATAAAATATTTGCAGCAGTTATGGCACAAAGATTGGGGGGAAATTCCTAGTGAAATTTATTCATCCAGATCAAAATTGGGTTTTTTTTAATTAAAAATGCAGCTAAATATGAACCTGAAAATAATAATGGACACATTATAATATTATGAAGTACATATAGAAACACAGATGAGATGATAAACTAATTAAGATGATAAACTAAATAAGAATAAATGCACATTTATTTTAGAATGGAAATTGGAAGATGAACAAGTGAAAGAGACAATGTTACAATGGGCAAAAAAATTAGTTATAATATTGAACCAGAGAAATGACAAAAAATGGAATAGAAATTACAAATTAACAATCATGACATCCTAGAAAGATAATTTATATTGAATGTTTTATAGATGGCATTTACCACCTGCTACATTAGTCCAAATACTTCCAGATATGTTTAGTAAATGTTGGAAATGTGAGCAAAAAATGGGAATCTATTACCATGCATGTTGGACCTGTGATAAAGCTAAAATATTTTAGATTAAAATACATACCTGGCTTGTTAAAATGTTAAAAGAGCATATAGATTTCAAACCACAATTGTTTTTATTAGGTATAGTACCACAGAACTTAGATAAGCAAAGCATTTATCTAATATTACATATTCTGACAGCAGCAAGGATTGCATGGGCACAACACTGGAAAAATGAAATACCAACAAACAAAGGAATAATTAAGAAAATTTTAGAATGCACAGAAATGGACAGTCTGACAATGATAATTAAAGAAAAAGAGGACTCACAATATTATTGAACTTGGAATCTGTTCTATCAATTGTTAGGAAAGAGAAACAAAGAATAATGACTACTCACGGTGGTTAGAGACCCAACCCAATCTGCGATAAAGGGAAATATGCATTATGCAGATACTTGATTGGGTTGGGACTGGAGGGGGGCTGTTTGGAGACTCCTGAAGCAGTTTCTAGTGAACTGGAAGTCACATCCAGTTTTTCGGATATCACTTCCGGTTCACCGGAAACCACTTCTGGGGCCTTCGACAGGCCCAGGAAACTCATTAGACGCCCACTTGGGGCAGCACCAGGCCTGGGGTAAGTGTGGGAGGCCCAAAACAGGCCAACACAGCTTGCCCCAAGAGCCCTTGCTTTCATATACTGCGGTCCCACAATATACCGGGACTGCAGTATATGTACCGCAATATAGTGGGGGATGATTGTAATATGAATACGACTGGAACCCATGTAACACAATGTTTAATAAGCACTGTTTCTTCTTTTTTTTTTCTTATGTAGGAAATGAATAATATTGATATTAAAAAATGATGCAGAATAGCTTCCTTAAGATGAACAACATGGTAAATTTAAAAAAAACAACACTATTCATGTAGCTTGAAAAATATGCATGGTTCTGTGCACATTCAGTTCTAATCCACATCAGGGAATAGTGGACTTTATCAGAAGCAAGTATAAAAAAATGAATTTAAATGTGCATTTATTCCAGTTACAACTGGTCATCCTGTGTTATAAAGAAAGAAAGAAATGCAGGGAAAATAAGAGCTCATTGGTTGATTGATCATGGCTTGAGTTCAGCACAGCAACACTGCTTAGAGAACAACCGTTTGGGAATAAACTTAGTTGTTCCCAATGGCTTGTGCCATGGGAAGACAAAAGGCAGCAAAAGGATTGCACCAGCAGCAAAAAAGCCTAGATGCTTTATTGCCCTGTCTCCCCTGTCTTGCATCCCCCACCAAATAACTTTATCTTCAGCATCACATGGCAACTTGATCTTAACTCAAAGGAGCAGATTGTCATGATTCTTTGTTATTATTTTTTTCTTTCCTTAAGGGCAGTTCCTTTCATTAAAATGTTGAGAAACTGTGGAAGCCAGCATGCTGATGTACAAATATATCTCAAACATGCCGCAAGTAGACCTATAAGAGCTGCAGATTCACTCCCAGAAGGTACTGAAAAAAAAACAAGCCTTGGGGGACATAAACCAGGAAGCACTGCAGACACTTTGGAGAAGAGGATGGGGATGCAATGTGATTTTGATGGGCGAGAGAACTAGGCTGAAAATGGCAACAGGAAAGCCAGCTCAAACAAATATAACCTGACACACAGTGTGGCGGGGAAACCCAACCTGCATTGATACAGAATTGACACATGCTGGCCAGGGAAGCAACAGTGATGCTCTGAAAACCATGGAGGAAAATCAGCAAGACTTCCAGTTGAAAAAGAAACTGAAATACAGTGGTCCCCTGCCCTTTCGCGGTTCATATACTGTGGTCCCGCTATATTGCGGGACCGCAATATAGTGGTACCCCAAAAGGGCTTGAGGAAGGGGGAAAAGGTTTGGAAAGCCGGGGCTTTTTAAACCTTCCCCCCTTCCCCAGGCCCGGGCTCCAGCGGATTGGCACTGGAATGGGGAAACAAAAGGTTTTTCTCCCACACCCCAGGGCCAATCAGCTGGAGCCCAGGGCTTGCCTCCATGGAGGCATTGCATGCCACTCCCTTCCACACCTCGGGGGGGGGGCTCGGGAGAAGCGACACAAAATTTTAAAAATGACTTTAAGCAATGAAGCCAAGCGCTTGGCTCCATTGCTTAAAGTCATTTTAAGCATTGCTCGCCACTTCTCCTGACCCTCCCGGGGTGCAGGGGAGTGGTGCACAATGTTTAAAATGTCTTCAAGCAATGGAGCCAAACTGGCTCCATTGCTTAAAGACATTTTAAACATCACGCCCGACCTGACCTGCATCCGCATATCACTGCTTTTCAATGATTGTGGGTTGGTTTGGGTCCCTAACCCCCGCGATAGACAAGGGGTTACTGTAATATACTGCCTCCCTCAAAGTTCAGCTTGAAAATCAAAAGTTAATCTGTTACAGTAATTATGTCATTCTGTCAATTTACCTGAATGCACACAACTTCAACAACAGACTACTGCTCATTCTTCTTGTTAGTAGTAGGGAACGGATTAAACTTTTAGACCCAGAGATGTAAGGCAAAATGTGCAGTCACCTTGGGCCTATTGTTTTGCAAGAAGAAACAAGCTTTGTCATGTGATTTACCAAAGAATGAAGCCACCAAGTGTTCTAATAAGAGAAAGAGAGGTGTGTAAATCATAGACATCTGGACAATTCATACTGTGTGCAGACAATGCACAGAAAGCAGGTAACCTTGAGCAACAAATGTTGACTGAAATGTTCTTTTTTATGTATGTTTTTAAATGTATTGAAGTGGGAGGCTTGACTTGACTCCTGAGACTTTAAAATTATGACAAGCCTATGGTTCCATGGCCATCCAGAACCATCCGTTTCATTTTGGCTTAGGTTTCTGGGAACTTAGGCAAGGTAAGTGTTGCTTTGGAGAAAGGAAGTGTTGGAAGGTAAGGTTGAAAAAAATTACTTTTCAGTCTCTGATATGAATCTCATTTCATAGTACACTCGAAAAATATATCCCCCCCAAAAAAGTAGATGTGGAAGGAAACATCACAAAAAAAAAATCCTACAGTAAGGAAACTGTACATTCATATTGTATTTGGGACACCTGATTTTCAAAAATAGTTCACATTAGAAAAGGTGCATTTTAAAAAGCCTTATTTTATAAGCCTTATATTCTCATACAGTGGTACCTTGTATAAAGGAATGAATTCCTTCCAAATGAAATTCTGTTAAGCAAATTTTCCTTTATACAAATTTCCCATAGGAATGCATTGAAAACACAGTAATCCCTAATCACAACCATTTTTCTGTTGTACAGATTGGCCTCATAGGCGATTCTGTTAAACAAATATCCCCTATCTCCGGAATTCTTTATGTTGTACAGATTTTATGTTATACAAACTGTTTGTTATGTGAGGGTCCACTGTACTTCTTTTTTTAAACAGGAGGCTGAATCTGCAGATTACTGAACTGCCCATAATCAAGTCAAGGTAAAGAAAATGCAAAACAAAGCAAATATGAAACTGCAAGACCCTCTCATCCTATTTCTGTATGTATAGGCAGTAGAGATGGGCATAAAACTAAAAAAGACACACTATTTTGTCTTGTCATAAAGTTAGGAAATCGTTTGTAATGTAATGAAATGGCAGACAACATTTCATTATGAAATGAAATGAAATGCCATTTTAACTGTGGAAACAAAACTATTTGTGAATCCACTCCACTCTCTTGTTCTGGCCACCACCACCCACCTGGTTTTGACAGCTCGAGCTGCCAAAACCAGCTGGGTGCCAGTGGTGGTGGCCAGAACAGGAAAGAGAAGTGGGGATTTAAATTTGGTGCCACTTGCTTTGCTCTCCTGTTACCATCACTGGCACCCAGCTAGGTTTTTTTGACAGATCGGGCTATGGGGAGTGCGGCCTGACCTGTCCAAAAAAACAAAAACCAAAAAAACAGCTGTGTGGTGGCAGCTTCCATTTCATTTCATTTTGCTTCCCTATGAAAATTCTATTAAAATTTGTACATTACGAAATGAAATGAAAAGCAATGAATAACAAAATGAAACAAAATGCTAAGTTTCTGTTTCATGCCCATCTCTAATAGGTAGTTAATTCTCTACAGGTTCTTAAAAGCAGACCATTGAGCACTGTTATAAAGTTCAGGATCACAAGTTTTAATAAGCTGGCCACTTGATTTATAGCTCCTAAAGCCAAAATGATTGCCTAATGAATGGAAGGAGTGTAAATGTGTTTATTAAATACTCCAAACCAGCTGCAGCTCCAACTGTGACAATCATATTTATACCTTACCTATCTTGTGCCTCTCTCTGCCTTCCCCAACGCCCATTCACTCACCATTGCCTCTCTTTTCATCTCAAAGATCAGAATATAGGATGAGCAATCCATTGAAATTATTGGGGGACAAAAATATTTGTGACATCTTGCAGATTTTTAGGAGTTTATAAATTAATAACAGCCTACACTTCATTATCCTCTCAGAGATGTTGAACAAGGACGTTGAAAGTTGCCCAATTGAAGCTACTGTGCTCGATCAGAGACACATTGTAGCCTATTTTGAACTGAAGGGGTAAATTGATAAAATTATTTAGCACAATTAAACAAAGAAAGTATGGATGGAATCAAAATAGCTTCTTAACTTCTGCCACAGGCGGACCTGTTTTATATATAAAGTGGACCCACGTATAACAAGCGGTTTGTATAACATAAAATCTGTACAACATAAAAAATTCTGGAGGTAGGGGAAATTTACTTAACAGAATTGCCTATGGGGTGAATCTGTGCCATATAAAAATGGTCGGGAATAGGGATTACTCTGTTTTCAATGCATTCCTATGGGAAATTTGTATAAAGGAAAATTTGCTTAACATTATTTCATTTGGAACAAATTAATTCCTTTATACAAGGGACCACTGTATTTTAGTCCAGGGGAGATTAAAAACATTGAAGGGTTTTGCACTAATAGTCAAATAAGTACAGCATATATTTTGAATTCTATATCACGCAGCTCGAATTTGTTGTGCACTGCCCTGCGCAGCAGTTTACTAGATTTGGGTAGCAGTTTGGGTAGTATATAAATTGACTAAACAAACTGAAGGAATTAATGAATGAATGAAGCCTGTGATGAATTTGGGACTTGACTATTGGAAGAAATGGCTCTACCTATATATACCCGTAAGCTTCCTAGATGCCCTAAGCATATCCAGTCTTGCCTGATCTTGGAAGCTAAGCAGGGCTGGGCCTGGCTAGTACTTGGATGGGGGGCCACCAGGGAATACTAGGTGCTGTAGGCACCTGGAGTAGGAACTGGCAAACCACTCCAGTACTCCTGACAAGAAAACTCCATGGACATGGAGTCACGAAGAGTTGGTCATGACTGTAATGAAGAGGAGAGATATATAGCTGTATATATATTGAAGAATGAGCCAATATGTGGAGAAATGGGGGTCGGGGTTGGGGCATTCTAAGCTCTAATGTTGATTAAATGGTTGAGCTGCATTGAACTGCTACAGACACATTCACTTTGCACAGAAAGCAAAGCTGGCCCATTTGGGTCAGTAAGTCAGACTTTGACTGAAATAAGTGCATAACCAGACGAATTATAACATGCGTTTGGTGAACTGTAAATGGAGCGGCAGTTTGCCCAATAATTGCCTATATTATTCGCTAGTCATTTCTCTTCAGAATGATGAGACATTCAGGGTATGGGTATCATTTCCCCATTTACCTTGAAGGGTAGTTGAGGGCTGCCCAGACTGCAAGCAATTTGGGAGAGTGCTGACTAAGGGATCAGCACCCTGCTAATAATATGCAGGTAAACATCAGTACCACTTGCACTTTTCCAGGCCTCCTTGCTTTAGGGTTTTTCTTAATTGGCTTTATGTCTGAATATCCAACAAGTGTGCCTGGTCTCTTTATTCCTGAGATGAGTGGTCAAAGGAAAAGCTGCACAATAGCAGGAGAAAATTAGAATGGCTTCCTGGAGATTTGGGCATTATGTGCTGGAACAAAAAAGCTGATGTAGATGATTCTTAAGTGTTAAAATTAGAAAACAATGTTGGAAAGTGGGTGTGCATTCTTGCTATGATAACTTTCCCACTTTTTCCACCTTACAGTTATTTAAGAAGCACCTCCATAAATGCTCAAAATGTTAAACTGCAGATAGACCGTTTTGTAATGTGGAATAGCAAAATGTGGCAACAGCTGGTGTTTTTTTCCATTGGTAAAAGAAGATGGCAATTCTGCAGACAGACATTTTCTTTAAAATAGAAAATCACCAGGGGAAAGAACTTGGTGGCTTGGTCTCACAAAACAGAGCAGATTTGTACAAAGCCTGGAGAAACCTTATGGTGTCAACTTTATCTTTCTTGACTAATACAATTGCTAAAGACCCAACTTTATTCTTTCTTTTCCTTCCCACTTTTTCACCTGGCTTCTCTCCATCACTCTCCTCATCCTTCCTTTTATTCCATTTTGCTTTTCACACCACCTTCCTCTCCACCCACCCACTTCCATTACCCCCTCCCATTTTCTCCCACTCCTGTCTCTTACCAGCATGCCCGGAGCTGAAGCAGAAAGAATCAGGTGCACCTTTAATTGCTGCTCCACAACCTGACATCGATAAGGGTTGACATTTCATGAGCAGGGAGCAGCAACCACCTTGGTGCATATTCCCTCTGTCTGAGTATATCAGAGCAAATGTCACAACCAGGAAAACTAGAAGTCTACTGGAGAACCAGGAAATCCTACTAAAAATCACAGAGCTGGCATGGAGAATCAAAGAGGTTGGTAAAACTTTATTTCCAGATTGGTTTTACCCAGTGTTTTCTGCACGGTTAGTACTGGTTTGTGTGCTTTCACCTAGCAGCCCTTTCCCTTGCTAGAGACAGTAGATGTGATCTTGGTGGCTGTTAAATTGGCTTCCATCATGGCCCACCTCCAGTTACTCTCTAGCCTCCTCCTATTCTGCTTCGGAGCCCAAATATCTTGGTTGCCCCATGCAGCTTGGGGGTGGGGGGATTCGGCTGCGGAGGGGGCATTCAGATGCAATCGTGCCAACTACCCTGGTCCCAGCAGCATACCAGCCATCTACTAGGACACTGACAGGAGCTCCAACCAGTTCAGTCAGAATCCCCGGGATGGTATCCTGGAAAGCAATTGGATCCAGTAACCTGCAGAAATGGACCATCATAATTTTATCATGTGGTGATCCAACCATGACAAGGGGACTGCCACCAGGCCAGTCACCATCAGTTCACTCTCTCATTGCCCATTGGAGAACACCAGGTCCAGTGTATGGCAGGGCTGCTAACACATTCGGGCATGTGGTGATGGCATCTGGCCTGGATGGCTTCAAAAGCGGAATGGACAGATTCCTGGAGAAAAAGTCCATCACAGGTTACAAAACATGATGGAGATGTGTCATCTCCAGGCTTAAAACCAGGGTACTTCAAGGGCCAGATGCAGGGGAGTGGCACCAGGAGAGAGAGATCTAGTCTCGTGCCCTCCCAGGGGCATCTGGTGGGGCCACTGTGAGATACAGGAAGCTGGGCTAGATGGGACTTTGACCTGGTCCAGCATGGCTCTTCTTACGTTCTTATGTACAAAGAAGCCATGATTTCCAAGAACTCCACTGCTGAACTTGAGGCCTGCACCTCCATGCAGATGTTGAAGTTACCCAACATAAAAAACCTGGGGGACCTCAACAACACCTTAGAGATAAAGGTCACCAGCTCTGGAAAGCAGAGGGTTGGATCATGGGGAGCAGGTTGGTTTGGAGGCATAAATTAGAGCTCTATCAAAGAATTCTAAGGATTCCAAAGAATGCTGCCATTATGGTTAAAGAGAGGTCAAGCTGCTGTAACCGAGTAGCACAGCTTGTCTTTGATGGAAACAACACTAAAGAAAAAATTATGCCTTTTATAAACTGACGAGCTGAGAAAAGCATAATTGGGTGAGCCCAATTGGCTTTTCTGTTCTGTTATATATTTTTAAAATATCTTCAGGGTTCCACACATAATCTCCAAGCAACGCTTTGTAGAGAGGAAGGAGGTCATCTGCCTTTCCCTCCCCACCTTGCTCACATTTCCATACACAAACTGAAGACCAAAATATGACATTAGCTGCCAGGCACAAAAGGTAGCAGATATCAAATAAAAAGAAAATGCAGCAGCCATGGGTCAGTTATGTATAAATATTTATTCTGGAAGAAGACACAGTGCCTGAGTAATGACCTGGTATTAGTAGATAATGTGCATCTCAGAGAGACTTTTTTGCCACAGTTCATGTTGGAGGGATGGTAGAAAGACACTATGTGTTGAACTGTATTTCTATCCATTCTTTCATATCTCTTTTATTTGTGTATTCAAATATCCACATCTCTCTCTTCCTTGAAATCCGAGGAAGTGACATTACTTTTCCAAAGGGTCATTATAGCCACTCTATTACTAATGGAGAGTCTCCAAACTGAGAGGGGTTCAGAATGCAATTTCAGAAAACAAGAGAGGCCAGATTCGTTATTTATTTATTTATTTATTTATTTATTTATTTATTTATTTATTTATTAATATAAAAATTATACAAATTACAAGAAAAAAAGACAAACATCAACAACAGTGCATCTCTTCACCAACCGGATCACTCTTCGTATTTACATTAATCATTCTCCTCTCCAGAACAAAATCGATTGTTGCGCGGAAGCCTTACCCTTATCTCATACAAGCACATATTCAATAAATCTACCCCAAATATCATAGAAAATATCTCTTTTTAACTCTCCTTTTTTAACATTTAAATAACATGTCAATTTATCATTTAAAGCAATATTCCATATTTCATTATACCATTCTTCTAAGCATAGTTCATATTTAGATTTTCAATTTCTAGCAATTATTAATCTAGCTGCAGTCAACAAATTTGTAATCAACTCTTTAGTTTTAACATCATACCTATGACCCACACGAGACTAGATATCTGTCCCCTGATACCACTCTCCTGCATCTGGCCCTTGAAAGACCCCAGTTTTAAGCCTGGAGATTACACATCTCCATCATGGCTTGTAACCTGTGATGGACTTTTCCTCCAGGAATCTGCCCAATCCCCTTTTGAAGGCATCCAGGCCAGATGCCATCACCACATCCTGTGGGAGGGAGTTCTACAGACTAACAATGCGCTGGGTGAAAAAAATATTTTCTTTTGTCTGTTCTTACTCTCCCAATCCTCAATTTGAGTGTATGTCCCCTAGTTCTGGTATATTGTGAGAGGGAAAACAGCGTACCTCTATCCACTTTACTCATGCCATGCAATATTTTGTACATCTCAATCATATTGAGTGCTCTAGGAAGTGTCAAGCACACTTACGTGCTCTAGGGTTTGGCTATCTCCCCCATACTATTTAACATCTATTTGAAGCCCCTGGGGAAAGTCATCCAGAGATTTGGGGTTTGCTGCCATCAGTATACTGATGACACACAGCTCTATTTCTCTTCTGGAAGTTGAGTCATGGCAACTGAACTACTTTTCTTGAGAGAATGAAATGTCTCGCTGCTCATCCAAACAGCTTCATCAGTCTGAATAAAGCTAGTTGTGAGTCCTCCATCTTATAGTCCGCTTTGACTTCTTGTCACCCTGCTCTGAAAAAGGCTCATAAGATGAACAATGGCCTGAATAGGCTCGTTAGGTAGACAATAGTCTCAATGGCCTTTAAGTGAACAATGGCCTTAGGTCCTGAAACCCATAAAGTAAGGGTCATTAGCTCTGACCTTGGTGGTGGAGGTGTGAAGGCTTTTTTATTTGTCTGGGGATTATTGAAATCACTGCCTGTTAAGTAGCAGATAGACTGTGACTGAGCCCTCCACCTCTGTTGAAAGAGAAGTTTTAATATTCACATGAATGGCTTCCCTGATCCCTCTCTCAAACCACCTATCTTCTCTGTCTAATACTTGTATATCCTCATCTTTGTACACATAGTTAAGAGGTCTTTAAAGGCTCTACCCTGAGGCTTTTGGCAGTGCTGCACGTCACTTGCCACCTATCTGACTCCGTATTATGATTTGTGTTTTCTATGTGTTTATTATGTTTACTTGATAAACTGTATTAGAAATGGGCAAGAAACGCCAAAATGCTGTTTCATTTCGCTTCTTTTTTCTTTGATGGGTTGGTTCGTTATTCATTTTATTAGCTAACGAAACGAATAACGAATAAGGAAATGAATAAAAAAATGTTTTGTGCCCATCTCTATGCTGTATGCAAAAGGTTATTTTTATTTTGTTATTTTAATTTTCCTTCTACACCGCTTGGAGTTGTTCTTTGAATTAAGCCTGGTGGTTTACAAATCCAAAAATAAATACATAAATATGAAATCACTATGAGTCAACCCAAATACAAATCTTCCTGTTTTGTGCCATACGAAACCTTCCATGTTCCCAGGATAAGCTACAAAGTCCTATATTTCAGAGCATGTCTCTCTACCCCCATTACAGTTCTTTCATTTTCAGTTTTAGAGGGAGAGGCCAAGAGGGCAGCTGCCATTCTTGACATGTGAACAGACATCAAAGCAGATTGTAAACCTTCAGATTTCCTTCACAATGGACCACACGTGA
The DNA here is from genome assembly GCA_023846285.1 of Phrynocephalus versicolor. NCBI lineage: Eukaryota > Metazoa > Chordata > Lepidosauria > Squamata > Agamidae > Phrynocephalus > Phrynocephalus versicolor. The sequence continues at coordinate 7,186,022 of JAHTLZ010000019.1, read as the reverse complement.
GAAATTAAATAAACACTATTTATCACTGTTGACTTACAGCTGTATTTATTTCCAAGCTCCCTGGGTTATTTATGGACCCACATGTATTAGAGAAAAGCTTTGTTGAGAAGCGGTGCTGATGGCGAGGTAGGACTGTTTCATTGCCTCCTTCTCGGCAGCCTAAAGTAGATCTGCCTTATAGCGGTTGTGAGTTTTTTTGGGGGGGATATTTGGCTGTGTTGTGGAAGTTTTTCTTCCTGATGTTTTGCCAGACTCTGTGGCCAGCATCTTCAGAGGGCAAGGAGCTCAGGGTCTCTGAGTCTCACTCATTTTATACCCCAGAGCACAGAGAGAACTCCTAGTTCCCTTAACTCCTTGCCCTCTGAAGATGACGACCACAGAGTCTGGTGAAACGTCAGGAAGAAAAACTTCCAGAACATGGCCAAACTCACAACAGCTATCAGATCCTGGCCATGAAAGCCTTTGAGAGTATAAGATCTGTCTTAGACTTTCCGGATATCTGAAAGGAGACTATGAAGAGACCACCAAAAGAAGATGGCAAGAAGTAGTAAATTAATAGTTAACTGATATGTTATTAGATCTTGATATGTATAATCTTTGACTTTGACTTGATAGATTTAATGTAAATCCTTACGTATTATTTTCTATCACTTTCCCCCTTTTCCCCATCCCCTTTTCTCTTAAAACTAATAAAACCTTTAAATAATAATAAAAAAGAGAATATAAGATCTGTCTTGTTTCTCCAACCTTTGGAAGTGGCCAATATTCACAAAAATGTTTCAGAAGGTGTCAGGAGAAAACTTTATTTCTCTGATCCTATTTCTCACACCTTCCTGAAATTCTCTTCAGATTCAGAATGAAAAAGGGAGATTCAAATATCCCACTGTTGCAGAACTCGTAATTTGTTTGCTCCTAGACCCAGGGTTTGCGTGCATAACATCTTAAAGTCTGGCAATTCATGTGCATCTATTAGTGATGAATATGTTGCAACTGGCGGTGGACACAAATAAAACTGCAAGTCAGAAAACTGGTGAACGGAACTGATCCACATTTCAGTTTGTGATTCTGCTCCGGGATCCCATTTTGCCAAAGCAAAATGAAATATCGATTCCCCCACCTACCCCCCCTGCCCTCACTACTTTGTTTTTCTTTAGCCCATCCACCTCCTTCCAACTGCCCGTCCCCTCCCTACCTGCTCCTACTGGCCCTGCCAACCATCCCCAGCGCACCACCCTCAGAGGAAGAGGATCAATGCCACTTGAGCATGTAACTCACCTGTCAGCTGGGCATTAGGCATATGCTCAAAAGAAGCAGTGTGACGCAGCAGCCAAGAAAGCCAATGTGATTCTTGGTTGCATCACCAGAAGCCTAGTGTCCAGAAGTGATGGTACCACTCTATCCTGCTCTGCTCAGATCCTATCTGGAGTACTGTGTCCAGTTCTGTGCACCTCAATTTAAAAAGGATGTTGACAACCTTGAACGGGTCCAGAGAAGGGTGACCAAGATGATTGAGGGTCTGGAAGAAATGTCTTACGAGGAGCGGCTTAGGGACCTGGGAATGTTTAGCCTTACAAAGAAGAAGGTTGAGATGGGTTATGATAGCCATGTTTAAATATCTGAAAGGATGTCATATCAAAGAGGGGACTGGTTTGTTTTCCATGCCTTTAGAGACTAGGACTCGGGGCAGTGGTTTCAAACTACGGGAAAAGAGATTCCATCTGAACATCAGGAAGAACTTCCTGATGGTTATTGCTGTTCAGCGGTGGAATATGCTGCCACAGAGGGTCTCCTCCTTTGGAGGTTTGTAAGCAGAGGCTGGATGGCCATCTGTTGGGAGTCCTGTGATGGGGGTTCCTGCATGGCAGGGGGTTGGACTGGATGGCCCCTGAGGTCTCTTCCAACTCTAGGATTCTAGGATTCTATAATTCCTTGAGCTTCCCATGACCTCTGAGCATGTGCACTCTGCCCTGCTGATAGACTCCTCAACTTTACCACTCTGTCTACTTCAGTGGTTTTTCACTTTGCCAGTTTTCCATGCACTTTTACAAATGCCCTACTCACCCCTTCTGAATAGGTTGGTTTCTTTCTTTCTTTCTTTCTTTCTTTCTTTCTTTCTTTCTTTCTTTCTTTCTGAATTCTAACTGGCAGCTAACAGTACTCTTCATTGGATCTGCAATGCTACTAATTGCCGAAGTACCCCATGAAGTGAATTTTCAACCAAGGTCAATTTTATTTATTTATTTATTTATTTATTTATTTGACTTTTATACTGCCCATCTAGACCTAGGGCTACTCTGGGCGGTTTACAACATGTGATAACATAACAATTAAACAAAGGAATACATTTTAAAAAACAAAACCAAATGAAGACTATCCGAAATACAAGATATATAAGCAATCTATAAAATTTTGCTAGATTCTTTTGGAATCCTGACTGTATCATAATTACATTGTAAATCCACAAAAGACTCTGCAAATTGAACAAAGAGCCTCTTTCATGTTGTTCCCTCTCAGGTTAATACAAGTCCCATCCCTAGAAAGAACATGAATTTAAAGTACTCAAATATACACCAAAGGAAAGCTTTTTTTCTCTCACTTTAATTATAGTTTACAGATACAGCATTTATAACATTTACAGAAAGATATTGAATTGCAAAGGACAGTAAATCACCTGGAAATCAATCTAAAAAGTATAACTGTAGGAGTATGTGGTACCTTTATTAGAACACTTTAAAAAAAATCACCCAGTCAGTCAGCTTTTGCTAATGTCTTGTCTAATTTCCACCATTATTAAGTCTCCCATACTGACTCCAAGCTCAAAGTTGACAAAGTACTCCATGCAGCAGCGGCAGTGTGACATGGTAAAAAGAAAACATCCCATTCACACATATCCAAAAGTTGAGTCATAGCACCTGGACTTCTCTTCTTGGGAGATCGAAATGTTTCACTACTTATCCAAGCAGCTTTGTCGGTGTGAGGAAAGTTAGTGGTGAGGTCTCCAATTTGTAGTTCACTTTGATTTTGCATCACCCTGGTCTGAATGGGCTTATTAAATGGATGGTGGCCTGAATAGGCTCATTAGGTGGACAATGGCCTGGGGTGCGTCAAAGTCCCACCTATGCAACCTTTCCCAACACCCATTAAGTATGGGGCATTAGCTGTGGCCTTGCTGGTGGCGGTGTGAAGTACTTCTGATTTGTTTGAGGATTGTTGAAAGGGCAGCTTGATAATTAGCAGGCAGATTGTGCCCAAGTCCCCCTGACCCCTCTCTCAAACCACCTATCTTCTCTGTCTAATATGTGTACATCCTCATCTTTGAATGAGTGCCCTTTGTCCTTCAAATGGAGGTGTACTGCTGATTCTGGTCCTGTTACCCCTCTTATCTTGGGTCATCCTCCGGTTTAATGGCTGTTTAGTTTCTCCAATGTAGAGGTCTGAACACTCCTCACTGCCTTGGACCGCATATACTTTGTTGCTCCTTTTTTGTTTTGGTTTCGGATCCTGTGGGTGGACAAGTCTCTGCCTTAGTGTGTTTGTAGCTTTGAAATAAACAGGGATGTGGTTTTCGCCAAAAATCTTTTTAAGATTTTCAGACACTTCAGCCATGAAATGTATGACCAGGTTCTTTCATCAGTTCTGGGTCTCAGGCTGAGCCATTCTTCTTCTGGGTCAGGACACAGCTTTGTTGAAGGCCCATTTCGGATATCCACAGGTCTTAAGCACCATCTTCAGGAGCCTGTCTTCCTCCTTCTTGTCTTCTGTGGAGGTGGGGATGCTCTCTGCTCTGTGGTTTAAAGTCCTGATGACTCCTAGTTTGTGTTGTAATGGCTGGGAGTCAAACAGTAAGAAGAACTAATCTCTGTGTGTGGGTCTCCTGTAAGCTTCTATTCCCAGGCCACAAAAGATGTCTGCACAATCCTAAAATCCTCAGGCACAGTCTGTCTGCTGCTTATCAAGCTTCCCTTTCATCAATCCTCAAACAAATCAGAAGCCCTTCATACTCTACCAGCAAGGCCACAGCTAACAACCCATACTTAATGGGTGTTGGGGAAGGTTGCATAAGTGGGACTTTCACACACCCCAGGCCATTGGACATCTAACAAGCCTCCTCAGGCCACTGTCCACCTATGAGCCTATTCAGACCAGGGTGATGTGAAATCAAGGTGAACTATAAATTGGAGGCCTTGCCACTAAACTTCCTGAGATTCACAAAGCTGCTTGGATGAGCAGCGAAACGTTATGATTAGAGATGGGCACGAAATGAATTTTTGTTTGTTTCGTTTTTTGTTTTTTATTTCGTTTCCTAACAAAATGAAAAACGAAGTGACCCATCAAAGAAAAATGAAAGAAAACAGAATGGAAATTTTGCTTTCGTTCCGTTTTGTTTCTCGTTTTCCCATAGGGAGGCATTGAAGCAATGCATTCCTGTGGGAAAACAATCAGACGCAGGAAATGGCAGGCTTTTTACACTTTTTCCCCACCGGAAACCCCGCGCACCAGCTGATCGGTGCTCAGGCAGGAAAAACAGTTTTAAAAGCCCATGGTTTCCTCGACCTGGCTTTTAAAACTTTTTCCGCCTCCCCTAAGCCCCATGTGCCAGCTGATCAGTGCTGGAGTAGGGGGAGAAACATTTTTCCCCACCCCAGCACTGATCAGCTGGCGCCCAGGGCTTGGAGGGGGGAAAGGTTTTGAAAGTCCTGGGCTTTTAAAACTTTTTCCCTCCCCCAAGCCCTGCATGCCAGATGATCTGCGCTGGATTGGGGAAGTTTTTCCCTGCTCCCCAGTGCTGATCAGCTGGTATGCGGGGCTTGGTGGAGGGGAAAAAAGACCTGCACCTTTCCCCCCAATGCACCCCATTGGGAGGGAAAGGTGTGGGTTTTTTTAAATGTCTTAGAGCCACCAAGATTGCCTCAGTGGCTCAAAGACATTTTTAAAACCCTGTGCCTTTCATCTCCAACGGGATGTGTTGGGGGGAAAGGTGCAGGTCCTTCCCCCCCTCCCCCACGCCCCCCACAGGCTTTTAAAAACTTTCCCCCCCTCCCCCAAGCCCTGCATGCCAGCTGATCGGGGCCACTGTGAGATACAGGAAACTGGACTAGATGGGCCCTTGGCCTGATCCAGCATGGCTCTTCTTACGTTCTTATGTTCTTATTGCTGTGGCATAATAACAGGGAAGGTGAGAGGGCCATTCCTGCATCCATTCCTCACAACTATTCTTTTTTAGAACAGAACATGTGCTGCATGGCTTTATCTTTCTTTAAATGATGGTTCTGTCTTCAAATGATGGTTCTTTCTTCAGAAACACTCGACGTAAATAAAGCCATGCAAAACACCCACTTAACCCTATCAGTAACTTGTTATATCAGCTTGTGGAGCTCAGAAATTGTGACTTAGAACTTTTAAGTCATTGTGCAGAGTATTTATTTGTTTTACTTCTTTAATATTTTCAAAGCAATCTGCAAATGATCATTTGATGTAAGTGGCATTTTGTACTTTTCATTGTATATACCTGTGTGTGTCATTACAGTCATGACCAACTTTTTGTGACCTCACCTCTATAGAGTTTTCTTGGCAGGAATACTGGAGTGGCTTGCCAGTTTCTACTCCAGGCGCCTACAGCACCTGGTATTCCCTGGTGGTCACCCATCCAAGTACTAACCAGGGCTAACCCTGCTTAGCTTCTGAAATCAGATGAGATCAGATCTGGAGACATGGAGAGCTTAGAGCAAACGTGAATTGTTCCAGAACAAAATGGAACTTTTTGCCCTTCATAGCTATTAAAGAAGAAATTGGTGGTGGTGGGTGATTTATGCAAAATCTATTGGCTCGAATTACAGAGAAGGTCAACTGCATAATTTGGAAAAAGGAAAGAAAAGTGTACTATCATGCAACTTTTTTTTTTGCCACAGTGATTGACGTGAACCTTAAACAGAATGGCAGCAACGCTGGCCTCTCTTGCCAGATTTTTTCATCATGATAGATTTGCCCCAAAATGTGTTTCCCTTCTCCCTGAGAGGTTAGATTTCCACCCATCCCCAGCATTGAAAATGTGTCGCGTGAAGCTATGGCATAACCTCTCATTGTGCAAAAGGAATGAAAATAAATAGCATTTTTTTTCTTGCATATAATTCTTCGCAATGAACATATGGGGAAAGAGGAGTCTTGCAGGACTTTTCTGAAGGTAATTTTTCTATTTAAAAAAATGCCACATTGTACAGGATGATTGCAGTTGCGTTGCAGGATGGTCTCTTTTCTGTGCAGGATTGATTTGACTAAAAGAAAAGCAAAGGAAAGTTATGTATTATACCCTCTTTCAAAGAGCTGAGTTCTTACATACAGTATGTGTACCCATGTGTAATTGTAATATATGTGCACTATCTGATTGTGGGTTAAGTTCATATTGCTCACACTGAGAAACTAATGGGTTTCCATCCATGGTTTTCATTACTAGTCTTATGTATCTTCATGAACCACTGTTCTTCCTAGTTTATTTCAGTTTAGACCATTCAGATTCCTATCTACAGGAAATTCTATATTTCTGCTTATATCCAGATGGGTTTTGACATTGCAGATTCCATTTTCTTCACTAGAAGCGTGCGTATACTGTATAAACTAAAACAAGTGGCAATTACCAGATACACCAAAAAATAACTGGAGTCCACTTTAATGCTTTGAAATATCTGATAGCACGCTTCTATCTGCAACATCTGCTCTGAGACCACATGCTACTCAGTGGATACACCGAGGAAGTAGCCGTGTTGTTCTGACTCAAGATAATTTACCCATCGCTCGGGCGAGAATTTTTCTGGCATGTAATATCTTTTCTGCAATCTTTATTTCAATTTATACGCAAGTTAAAACACGCTTATGAGTAATCTGGTGAGAATGATGTAGTTTTTATTTTACCCAGGAAGTCATATTATGACCTTTTTAAAGGGCTATATCATATTTCTGCTTAACTTTGTAATAAATGTTATATTTTAGTCATATTTTGGCCCTCCTCAGCATCCCTCTATATGATTTCAGCCTGCCTATAGATGTTCAGTGAATGTAAACTTAGTGTTTTGTTTGAGATGGAGGAGTCAATTGGGTTATTCAACATTTGGCAAAATAATTAACATAGGAAATGAACCTACAGCAAAACTTGATGACTTTGGGAGAAAATTTTCACCAGTTGGCTTTTTTTCAAATTTGTTCCTGTAAACTCTTGTGATATCAAATGGACTTTTTTCCAGATACAAAAAGAGACAAACCGACAACAGGAAGAGTTTTGATTTGAGGATAACCTGAGGTTAACCCCAGGATGCATATGATTGATTATCCAATGCAATTCTGTTGATGATGAAAACTAATCCAAGTATGGCTATTTTAAAGTTTTATTAACAGAAGTATAATTTCCAAATACTGTGAGGTGCTCATCCCCTTCTACTCAGCACTGGTAGAGGCGGGGAATGCCCCATCTCTGATGTCTCTCTGGAAATAGGCAAAGACCTTCATCTTCAAGCAAGCTTTCCCTGAATGTTGGACTACCTATTATGTGACTTTTATATGAATCTACCATACATGATCACATAGACTTTGTGTTTGTAACCACTTATAAACTTGTTTGATTGCATTTACACTAAGTTTTCAAAGTTAGTTTCCCTCACTCATAAATTTTACATGGATTTTTTACTCTCTCTTTAATTGCTTGCGTTCTCTTGTAGTTTTAATGTAATGTTGCCTTTTGATACTATAAGATGACCCTCAATTCCCTGGTCTCAATACTTGGACATGTCTTGATTGTACTGGACTGTATATTTTCCCTCGTTACTGTAAGCCGCCTTGGGTCCTTTTCCAAGGAGAAAGGCAGGGTAAAAAAACTTTAATATAAAATAAATAAATAAATAACTGACATCTGTCATTAGTTGCATATCCAGTAGGATATATGAAAAGGCTCCCCCCCCCATTTTGAAAAGTATCCAACTATTTGTCCCTTATCAAGTTACAAGAGGTGGGACAACTGCTAACTAAATGCAAAATGCTTGCAGCTGAAAGAGTTTCAGGAATGTTATATAGACTAACATGGTACTAGCAAATATTGACCAGCAGAGGGAGAGCGTAGTTATATCTTTTCAGGATTTCTATCACTAATGAGTTCAACCCTGTGTTTTGCAACTGAATATTTGAGGAAAGCACGATAGTTCACGATGGATTTCTGTGGCAAGAATTTACAAGGAGTTTGGGCCTGATTACAAAGCAAGAGCAGAATGTGTAAAATGAATGTTATAATAAATCCACCAGATATGATATTTGAACTAGAGAAAGGTTTAGCCCTAGGCACCGGTACTTGTACATATACATTTTGCCACACACACAGAAGCTTATTTACTCTTCAGAAAAGCAATCATGACCTGCTTGTCACAATTTAAAAGGGGACCAGATTTTTTTAATGTTAAATACAAGGTGAATAGGAATGAACTTTTTAAAAACTTATTGGTTAATTTCCCCCTCAAAGGCTTACTGCCTCTGAATTTGAACCCTGAATATTAGACTGTAGGCCATGGATTTCTGATAGAAAGTTATGACAGAAAAATAGAAGACAAAAGGGGTTGTAGAAATGTTGCCTTAATAATTGAAAAGTCCTTTTTAAAAGTGCCCAAGAAAAGTGCCATACATGTTAAAGCATGTACTGGACACCATATTTGGATATAGTGTTAAGGAAGTTACTCAAAATTGGCAGTATCTCAACAGGTAGCTATCTTGTCAGTATCTGTCTTGAATAATAAAATATTGATGTTCTCAGGACCCCCAGAACTGTGTCCTTATGTTTTGTCCATCTCAAAACATCTTGTTTAGGAGAACCTCTCCCAAGACACATAGCTACTTGGCCTCAAACAGGGGAGAAATCTTTGCTAGGGAAATTTTGGGGGAGAGATGTCTAATTTGACATGACTTATTTACCGTGTTTGTACCTATGCTTTGCTACTAGAATTGTTTTAATAACAATCTGTATCACAGTAGAGATTTTTAAGTGACTGTATGGGAGTTTTATTTAAATGATAATTAAGGCCATAATTTTACTCAAGAAATTGTCTTTGGCAGCAAGATTATGTTATGTTGGGTTTATAGGAGCCTTGTTGCGCAGTGGTTAAATGCCTGTACTGCAGGTAAAACTGTGCTCACGACCTGGGTTCAATCCCCGGTAGCAGGCTCAAGGTTCACTCAGCCTTCCATCCTTCCGAGGTCGGTAAAATGAGTACCCAGCTTGCTGGGGGGGGCAATGTGTAGCCTGCACACTGTAATTAAAATTGTAAACTGCCCAGAGACCACTTGTAGTGGTATGGGGTGGTATATAAGCAGAACACTTTTAGTTGGGTAGTCGCTTTGGTGACATGCTGTACACAGCCCAGAGTTCCCTATGGAAAAATCGGGGAGTTGATAAGTAAGTAAGTAAGTAAGTAAATAAATAAATAAATAAATAAATAAATAAATAAATAAATAAATAAACAAGCCCCAAGCCCCAAAGCTGAGTCCCTATTAACAATCCCCCCCCCCCCAAAAAAGGAGTGGGTCGCTGGGCTTTAAGTTGGAGATCAAATCTGAGTCATTGAAACAAAATGCCAAGTTGAGTCCGAGTCGGGTGCAGCTTAAGTCTGACTTAATGGTGATTCCCATGACACAGGTGCCCACCTCTGCTTAATGCTGTCATTGGACAACACGCAACAATACGAAATATCTCCAGATAAGGCTAGAAAATGATTCTGTCTTAAGCCTTTCAGAACCACTGATGGTCAGATTTGACATTACTAAGCTAGAAGAGCCAAGGGGCTGGCTCATTGTGTCAGTTTCCCATGTTTCGATATAATACTGTACTGAACAGTGTGCTGCTTAGATGCCCTAAGCACATCTGGATGGGAGACCACCAGGGAATACCAGGTGCTGTAGGCGCCTGGAGTAGGAACTGGCAAGCCACTCCAGTAATTCTGCCAAGAAAACTCCATGGTCATGGGGTCACGAAGAGTCGGTCACGACTGTAATGGCACAACACACACACACACACACACTGAACAGTGTATTTTTACAACTAATGATTCAACCATGTTAACTGTATATATATATATATACTTTTATTCCATTGCGTGTTTTTTTTTTTGTTTTTTGCAAAATTGGTATGTACCTGCAAATCAGAATCAATGTATAGCAACCATAATAGGGTTTTCAAAGTGAGAGGATCTGTTTTTTCAAGTTCCACACAGACATACTGGCAAGTTCCCATGGTGAAGCAAAGATTTGAACCCAGTACATCCCCTACACTGCATTAAATATCAAAAAGCAAAAACATTCAGTGCAAATATATAGAGAGCGCTACACTGTGGTAACCAAGAGAAACAGATTTGTACAAGATCTAACAACAGGCGGATATTAGTTGACAGATTGGAATCATCAAGCAATAATATCCAGGCATTGTACAATTGTGCTAATGCATTAGAAGCATCAAACCATTTTGTGCATTTCTCCTTCAGGGGCATTTCTAAAAAGCAAAATGAAACACCAGTCAAAGATCCTGTCTCTTCAAATAAAAGGATCTGTAGACCAGGCATGTCCAAACTTCAGCCTTTCAGATGTTTTGGACCGCAACTCCCACAGTTCTTTGTCATTGGCAATCTAAACTTGGAATTCTGGGAGTTGTGGTCCAAAACATCAGGAGGGCCAGAGTTTGGACATGCCTGCTGTAGACTATAGTTTGGTAGGTCTCAGTTTCCTTATCTGAACCTAGGAATGTATTTTTTATATCCTGGATATATTTCAAACTGCAGTAGAAACTTTCTAAATTCACTTTTGGGGTCATAGTTTCTTTTAATCAATTCTGAAAAGAAAGAAGGGAAAGCCTTTTCAATATACTGCAATAATGGTTTTGGCCTATTTTAGAACATCTGAAGGAGAACTGGAATTGGGATGCCATCAAAATTATTTTCTTTACCTTGGGACATGGACTAAATTCCTAAGGAGCTGTAGATGTTTGTGGTCTAACAGCACCACCTGGAGGATAAATTTCATCTGAAATCTAATGTTCTCAAAGGATCAGTACTGCAGTCAAGTGCTACTACTGTCATTAGCAACACCAATAGACCTTTCAAGGTAAGATATTTAAAGAATAATTTTGCCAGTTTCACTTCTCCAAAGAGTTTCCATAGCCAAGTTACTATGTACTCCACTACACTGAGTATTAGCTGCCTAATATTCTCCAATGCACATCCCAGCCTTGAAAAATTAAAACAACAAAAAATGGTAAATAGAAATCTGTGTACATGCTTGCAAAATATTCTCAGGCATGGAAGAAGGGGAAATTTTCCTTCATGATCTAGATCAGTGATTCTCAACCTGTGGGTCCTCAGATGTTCCTGGACTGCAACTCCCAGAAATCCCTTCCAGCACAGAGAGTGGTGGAGGCTTCTGGGAGTTGCAGTCCAGGAACATCTGGGGACCCACAGGATGAGAACCACTGATCTAGATTTTCTGTGTTCAGCCAAGGAGACACCCACACTGAATTGCTGCGAGGAGGGATGGCTGCAATACCTGAGGAAACAGCCAGGGTAAAATGACATGGGGCAAGTCTCCAAGAGTCAAGGTATCTGGAAAGTTAGAGAGGTGCCGTGCACTGCAGGAGACAAAGCAGGCAAGTGGCTGGTCCCCTGAACTCCCACCTTGAGCCCTGATTCTCCAGTGGCCACATCCAGCCAGATCTCTGCCTCTACATCAGTAGTTTTCAACCTGTGGGTCCCCAGATGTTTCTGGACTGCAACTCCCAGAAGTCTTCATCACTAGCTGAACTGGTCAGGATTTCTGGGTGTTGCAGTCCAGGAACATCTGGGGACCCACAGGATGAGAACCACTGATGTAGATTTTCAGGAGAAGTTGGGCTGTTCATTAGCACCTCAGCTAGCAATTTCATTCAACTATGAGCTTTCTAGCTCTCCCATAATACATTACTTTTTGTTTTACAACTGAATGCTTGCCTTAGCCCAAACTTTTTTTTAAAACACATGGAGCCTTAAATTAATATTTAGAAAACCCTATTTTCATTTGGGTTGCTTTTTGCTTCCACCCCAGTTTGGAAATTTTAAAATGCCTTTACCTTCAAATTAAATAATTTCAAAACACATCTGGGCAGTGGGCACATATAGTATGCCACCTCTCCAGTGATGGTGAACCTTTGGTACCCCAGATGTTTTGACCACAACTCCCAGAATCCCAAGCCTAGATTGTCAATGACAAAGGACTGTGGGAGTTGTGGTCGAAAACATCTGGAGTGCTGAAGGTTCGCCACCACTGCCTTAAGGCATGGGCACATATATTATGCCATCTCTATATCCTTAAGCAGAAGACTTAAACAGAAGCATAACTGGCTGTGCTGATGATGGAAACTGCAGCTCAGCAACATCTGGAGATGCAGACTTCGGCCATCCTTGCTGTAATGGAAGAAAAGCAGAAAGTTGGCTTGTTTAGATATTCCCACATAATTTCATGCTCAAAGATGTAAGACTT
>JAHTLZ010000019.1:7151113-7170994 GCA_023846285.1 Phrynocephalus versicolor | reverse complement strand
CCCGCTTAGCCTTGCTGATAGCCAGTGCCTCTGGCCATGTGCAGAGTGCTTTTAAAATAAACATTCTCCGCCTGCCGCTTTCAAGCGCTGGTGGATCTTCCCCCGCTCCTCTCACCCCGAATAACCCCCCCCAGAACGGCAATTAAGACTGCAGGCGAAGAATTTATTGCTGTTGACGTCTCTCCGCTTGAAGCCTCGAAACCCCTTTTTTAATGCTTTGAACACGGGCAGCGCGGATATGGGTTAACTGCCAAAAATTCAAACTGCCCCTTCCTTCCATTTTAGCCCGCTTAGCCTTGCTGATAGCCAGTGTCTCTGGCCATGTGCAGAGTTCTTTTAAAATAAACATTCGCCGCCTGCCGCTTTCAAGCGCTGGTGGATCTTCCCCCGCTCCTCTCACCCCGAGTAACCCCCCCCAGAACGGCAATTAAGACTGCAGGCGAAGAATTTATTGCTGTTGACGTCTCTCCGCTTGAAGCCTCGAAACCCCTTTTTTAATGCTTTGAACACGGGCAGCGCGGATATGGGTTAACTGCCAAAAATTCAAACTGCCCCTTCCTTCCATTTTAGCCCGCTTAGCCTTGCTGATAGCCATTGTCTCTGGCCATGTGCAGAGTTCTTTTAAAATAAACATTCTCCGCCTGCCGCTTTCAAGCGCTGGTGGATCTTCCCCCGCTCCTCTCACCCCGAGTAACCCCCCCCAGAACGGCAATTAAGACTGCAGGCGAAGAATTTATTGCTGTTGACGTCTCTCTGCTTGAAGCCTCGAAACCCCTTTTTTAATGCTTGGAACACGGGCAGCGCGGATATGGGTTCACTGCCAAAAATACAAACTGCCCCATCCTCCCTGCAGACGAAGAATTAATAGCATTGGCCATAGGAAAACCATTGCTGGATCTCCCCCCATTCATTAGGGCAAAATAATATTTAAAAACACTATTGTAGTTGTAGAACTCAAAGGTTATACTAATGTCCTGGTTCGGTACAGCTAATCATTTTTTATGCGGACATTTTGAAACCGCTGTATCGAAAAGCTGATATGAGTATGCTTCCCTTTCAGCAGATCAGGAATATTCCATAGTGCTGATTATAACAGCAGCTACTGATAAAACTTTTCAAACAAACACTCCATGTGCTTATCGATTCATGAATGTTGTAACTTTATTGTGATAACCATTTAATGCAATAATACAAAATATAACTGTAACAACGAACTATAACAACAAATAAACATCCCCAATAGTGATCAACATTAGAAGTGGTACATTCCAAGATTGTTCGTTATGGTCAGTCCTGAGCCATGAACTTTTCACCTTTCTCTGGCCATCAGGCTCCGAACAAAAGAGCCTCGCTATCTGCAGGCAGGTGCTGGCCTTCTTGGAGCCTGCCAATTACAAACTCCACCCATTTTCCTCCAGGAACAATGGCCAACTCTTAGCACTAGCTAGAAAATGTTTCCATTCCTGACCTTCAACCAACGTTGCTGGGTTGAACTGATCAATTTGTAGGTGTTTTGCATGAGCTCTGCAAAATAGCACAGTTAACTGTGCCTGCTAAATAAAAGTATTCTTAAACAAAAGCATTGTAAAATCTACTAATATTCCTTGCAATAGGACAAATGCATATTTTTAAATCACAACCCCAGGTACATTATTGCAGTAATTTAAGTTACCAATGTAAAGGGCCAGATAAACATACTGCTAGGCACCTGGCAAGTGAACTCTACGGTGACCCTTAATCCTATTGGTTAAAATTAGTTTCATTTTCCAGAGAAATGTGCAGGATCCCTAGGACAAACCTTATAAGAACCCCTCAACTTTTCCCAGCCACTCGTGGAGAGTTAGGAGTTACTTAGAGAGCAGTTGTGCAGGGAAAAATTTATTTTTCTTGTCAGAAGATAACCAGGCCTTTTCTTTGGAGATGGAGGGAGGGAGGGGCCGGTTCTGGACGGAGGCGGAGGTGTCCAGTCTGCTGGATTTCTTTATTGACAATGAAATGGGCCCAGTTCTGTTTCATCTCCACCAAAGAGGAAACCAGCAGGCTTTCAGACAGGCTGCTAGAGAACTGGCAAGGCTAAACTATGCCCGGAATGCCAACCAAATTAGATCTAAATTTAAAACTATTAGACAAAATTTCAATAGGGCATTGTTTTATTTTGGAGAGAATGCAGCAGAGGAACAGCAAACAGCTTTTTGGCCTCAATTATTGGAATTGTGGAATCAAGCTGGAAGGCCTGACCCTCAACATCTTTTTCCTTTGGGTAAGTTATACAAACTTTCTTTTAAAAACGTTACTACTTTTGAATTACGTATGACATGTTTAAATATCTAAAAGTGTAATCTGAGAAGTATTAAGGGCCAATATAATTTGGTTTAAAGTCTAGATTTGATGTAATTATGCTGAAACTCTAGATCAGCAAACGGCAAAGCAGGCTAAAATATTAAAAGATGGTCTGCTCCCAATAAATAGCTGAAGTGACATTTAAAAACATTCCCTTTAAAACTGTTACCCTCTAGTAAATATCCTGGATAAAAAGGAGAAACAACAAAGCTTTAGAACAGATATATAGAAATAAAACTTCTGACAAGGACATCTTAGAGTTGCAGTGAACAATAGAAATATAAAACTATTTCCCACTTATGTCTCAATAGGAGCTGGACCAGGAAGGAGGCATGGCAACAGGGGTGGTGCTCTAAGGCCTCCAAGGCACCCAAACAGAAGGGAAGATTTGGAGCAGCAGGCCAATGACACAGATGAGGACGAGGAACAGGCAATGGCCCATGATTTCCAACCACCAGTGGTCCATGAGGGTCAAGGGGAAGCAAATCAAGGTGCAGGTCACGAAGAACAGGGATTGGCGAATGTTCCAGGCAACGTTCAGGAACAGCAGGTTGAGAATGAAGGTGTGTAAAAGTCATTTGTGGGCCTCACTAAGGTGTGTACACATAATAGACCGTTAATTTACAAATGATAAATATCTTTTTCTTCTTTTCAGAACTACAAGAGGATCAACCGCTGGACATTATGCAGCAACCAGTGACCCGCGCAGAACATCAGAACTGGGTTGCTGCTCTTCAAGAGGCAATAGAGAGGATAGCTGCTCTTGAAGAAATCGTGCTTGCAGGAAACAGAGGAGCACCTCCAGCCAGGAGAAGACGCCGAAGGCGATGAAGCCTTTTTTTGGGGTTATTGGACAATTTAGGGGATGTACACTGGTTCTCCTGTGCCAAAATATTCCATTGACTCACGTGTTAAAGGACTGATGTTGTACCCAGCAACGTTCCCTGGGGTTATCCTTTTGTGCCTTAATGTTACTGTGTTAGCAATATTTACAAGTTTTATTTATAAATAATCTCCTAAGAAAATATAACGGCTGAATACTTTTAGTTTTCTGGTGTTCTACTTTGTGCACTTTGAGCAATTTTAAGACATGATACGGTACTAATTG
Organism: Phrynocephalus versicolor; assembly: GCA_023846285.1. Classification (NCBI taxonomy): domain Eukaryota; kingdom Metazoa; phylum Chordata; class Lepidosauria; order Squamata; family Agamidae; genus Phrynocephalus; species Phrynocephalus versicolor. The sequence continues at coordinate 7,167,546 of JAHTLZ010000019.1, read as the reverse complement.
AAGCAATTAACATGCTGTTCTAGTTGTATTTTTTAAAAAAGGTTTCTGTATGTATGAGGCCGAAGAATATGAAGCCTCACACGTAATTCCTTTAACCTGGACACAGAAAACCACTGAAAATCCTAGTCTCTTAGGTTATAGTTGGAATGAATATAATAATCTGTTGAGCAATCTGATTAGCAATGTACATTATTTCTTCTAATAGCCACTGCCTAAAAAGTACTTTACAGCTTTTATGTGCTGTGAAAGTATTAGTCTTGTTGTCTTGTAAAAGACCACAGGCCAGTGTTACCTGCACAGGAGAGCAGCATTCATTGTTAGAACTAGTAGAGGGCAGCTCCTCCTCTCATAAATCTTACTTTATAGTACTCAAAATAACATAAAAGTGCACAAACCTATACTTTGCCTATTCAGTTGATAGAAATAAAACAGTTTTTTAAAAAAATCATCAAAGTTTCTGTTTCTTATGTACTCTGGGTTAGTTCATTATGGATAAGTTGAGGGGGAGAATACACAGTGAATTTAAATTTCCTTGAAAATCATGCCTTACAGAGGTAGATTAGTGTTTTCCTGCAGTTATTGCTTTTAATTGTAACTGAATTTGCTTCAAATGTGAAGCACTTCAGCAATTTTCCCATTGAAAATCATGGCCTGGGTGTTCTGTCCCTACTCCCAACCTTGGCATGTTCACATATTTACTCAAAATAGAATAAGTAAGCAACTAGGGTGAAAATATTTTCTTCTTGATACGTCTTCTTTTTGGTGTGGTTAATTTTCTGGGCACAATGTTTTCACTACCACTTTCCTGCTTTACAATCAAATACGGTGACACAGGGAAATGTGGTTCTACTGCTCCCTGTTTCTGAGTACTAGTCATTGGTCTTTTCTTGTGGTCCTGCATAATTTTTTCCCCTGGTTTGCTTCCCTGAACTGTTGCTCCCTTTTTTGGTTTACCAAAAGAAATAAGGGAACCTGAAGACGTAGAGGGCAGGAGTGATACTGAGCATTCAGTATCACTCTCCTGCTCAGAGGCAGTTTCTGAGCCACTGGTCCCCGTTGTATCACCATCAGAATCACTGTTCTGTACATGATCAGTGTTTGGGGAACCATTAGAGAGCAGGATTTCTGTCTGGTTCTTAGTGTGTTGTTCATTATGGTTTTTTTCTCCTTCCATGTTAACCTTTTTTTTTGCCCCTTGATTGGTTAAAAATTGGGTTAGTTTAGCAAGTGAATCTGAAGCCACCCTTAGATTGTCAATAACCTGTTTCTGGAACATCATATCCTGGTGGTTCCAAGAATTTAGTGTAGATTCTTTTCTATCATCCGAAGCCTTAACCCAGTCCACAAAACCAGTAAGTGTGTTGTCCAGGCGTGCTGCTGCTGTAGATCTCTGCTTCCTTTTCCTTAGTAATGCAAGTCTGGTTGCAGGATCAAGCGTGGCTTCATAGTTTGTTGTTCCCGCTGAGTCTGTAGTTAATAAGGATAATTTAACATTAATTGTTATGCAGTGTACAAAATTATCCATTATCAAATCTGTATATTGAAAATTTAAAAAAAAATATTTAACATTAGAGATGTTAATAATTCAAGAATTTAAAGTATTTTAATGTAATATTAGTATTTACAGAGTAAACCGCACGGCAGCTTGCTCAATTATTCAAATTAAGTTAGTTTTAATAGCTCAGTGTTTTATTACTCACCTAATCGTTTAGGTGTGCATAATCACTCAGTGATAGAAGTCCGGTTAATAAAGGTAATTATTTCTATAAAGGTTTAAAATCTCTAGATCGGAAATGAACATACCTTTTTTACCAAGCCGTTCAGGTAATATTGTTTGGGGACTCTGGGAAGAAGAACAGCCAGATGTGGATGGTTCACAACCGTCTGTTGATTGGTATTCTGAAATTAAAATAATTTATTTAAAAGGCAGTAATTTACATTGTTTATGTTTAAAATACATTACCATGGTCTGTAAGGATATGATTTACATGACATTCCTAATAATCCGACTAGTAGACGTTTTGATAAAATGGCCAGCCCTGCTAGCATAACTTTAAAAGTGTTCCTCACCCATTCCTGAAGCTTCCGAAGCCACGTAGCTTTGGTTCATGCCTTCACTCTCATCGAAGAGGGACTGTGATCCGCCATTATCGCTAACTCCAGGCATTGCCTCCGTGGTTGCTGCATGTGGGAAGAGGAATATAAGTTACTGTACTTCCCTCGCGTTGCTACACACCATAATGCAACGCACAGGAAGCAGTCTTTTAGTTTCCGGAGCACATAATTGTTAAGGTAACATGATTGGGTACTTCTGAGGCATGTCCCGCCCCTACTTATTTTTTGCCCGAATCAAGGAAATTTTAGATCCGGTATACTTCAAAATGGATTCATAATCTTACAACAAAGCAAACTTCATTTATAATAAAGATAAATATGTCTACTTTACTTCCTGCTTTTATCTCGGTCGTTTTTCGATGCATCGAATATCTCTGGGATGTGGAGATACAATGTATCATAAGTAAATTACAATTCGGATACTTTTAATTACATATGTAATCTCTTTAATAATAAAGAAATACCGATACATCGATGCACTTTTTCAATGTTTGTAAATCAAAATCCGAAATAAATTTATGAGAGGGAAATTAAACGCATCCGTCCATAAATCTGAAAGATTTACAAGTCATCCCGTTCCCTAGTTGCTTCGGTTTATCGAAGGACACAACGAGTTCTGAAAACAAATGTCTGTACTAAGGTGTAGCATTACAAATCGGATACTTTTAATTACATATGTAATCTCCGTAATAATAAAGAAATACCGGTACATCGATGCAGTTTTTCAATGTTTGTTTATCCAACAACGAAATCAATATATAATAGGGAAATTAAAGTCATCCCTCAATATATTCGAAAGATTTACAAGTATTCCCGTTCCCTCGGTGTTTCGTTTTATCGAAACACTCAACGTGTTCTGAAACCAAGTAACTGTACTTGGGTATATTAATAGAGTTACTATTAGTAACATAATATTTCTCTGTGAAATACAGGGAACGTGACGTATTTTTAGGTATATATAAAATGGAACTTAGTCAATACTTACCAGTGCTCCCGCTGGACTCGCTCTCGGTTGTCCGCAATGGGTGAATTGAGGTGTCTGTTCGAAAAATGTTTGCCATTTCTTCGTACCAAATAAATTTTGCACGCCCAGCTCCAGAAGTACTGTTTTGAAGTACAGCCTGTTTGTACAGTTTTCGAAGCGATTTGCATTTAGTTCTACATTCCGTTCCAGTTCTAAAAAATCCAATCTTTCGCAATTCTTTTGAAATCACCTCATAGATTTCAATATTCCTTTTGAGGGAAGACAAAGCATATTTTATCTCCGCCTCACCCCAAACCTTAATTAAGGCTGCAGTCTCCTCGTTTCCCCAAATAACCCCTCTCTTAATTTTGGAATGAACAGAACTGGCTGTGCAATTCTCTGAGTTGTCCTCAGAATCCATCCCTATAGCTGCCTTGTTAAATTATTTTTCTAGGGAAATCCTTCTGTTTGAAAGGACACCAGCAACTGCACTCAGTTGCCTGAGTGCTAACTTCCTTCCCTTGCACCTTTTGGCTCCCTTTATTAGCATTTCAACAGAAAGGTGATCTCAATTTGGGAAGGGGGATGGGTGATTGATTACAAAGGGCCACCCTGTCCTGTGTCTCAGCTGGCTAGGATGTGGTGCCGAAATGTTTCATTAACTTTCGTTTTGCCTATGCAAAGTACTGCTGACTCAATGGAAGTAAGTTTGTTATTTGCTGGTTTACTTGCCATAGCACAGCAAGAAAAGTTTCACATCTTTCCAGTCTTGTTATCATGTTGGTCTAGGAATGAGTACCGAAATAATGTATTAATGCAAAGTATGCTATTGACACTGTGTTCTGTTAACCCAAAGCAATTAATAGTATTGTGCGGTAAGTGTAAAGAAAAATACACTGTAAAACCAAGGAATTCATTGTAATGCATTATAAACTGATTTATTCCTCAGAAGCTAACAGCAATGGATAAAAAATATGCGATTACTTTCCCTAGCTGGCTAAAGGCAACACAAACAGTTTATTTTTGGCTTTCCTTCAGAGCCATTAGGCCATAAAATGCTTGCAGTGGGAACTGTAATGTGATACTTCCTTCTTAAGTTTACTCTGGCAGCCGTACTCTGCATATGAAGAGGGAGGTGTTACAAGAATAAAACATCGGAATGTTTTCTTATAAGGGGGGGCCTCTCTGAAAGGCATGTTTTCTAAAGTGACATACAACAGGGCAGATGAACCCTTAGTCAAGGCATTATTTGTTTTTCGATGTTATGCGTTCAGAAACTGCTATCAATTTGGTCCAGTGCCTTGGTTTTTTTGCTAGGTTTATTACTGATTATTGTGTAACCTTGAAGCAAATACCCCTGTCAGGCATTCTTTTTGCATAGCCGGTGTAGTAGTTTGCCAAACCTACTGGTGTTTCGCACTTAAGTTAAAGGAAAGTACTGCAAATCAAATAGAAACATTTATTAACGGAAGGAATTTTACAGGAGTAACCAATAATGTAAAGCCTCACAATTCTACTGCAAATGAAAGTGTAACATAAAATAGTGAGGTAGAGTACATGAACTTATTATTTTGCGCCCATGTCACTTCACATGGGTAAACAGGTACTCCGCAATAGCATTACGAACCGCCTCAGCCTCTGCACGTGCAGTTCCAGATCTGTGGTAGTCATTTATTTCACACTCCTCCTGTGGTTCAGGTGGGGGTATGGAATGTTGTTCATCATCAAGTATGTCATGGTTTTCTCGTTCACATATATTGTGTAGAATCACAGCAGAGGCAATAATTGAATTAACGTTCTCTATGTGAGCCTCAATCCTAACAGACAGACGTCTGAATCTGGCCTTCAAGCGCCCAAATGCTCTCTCCACGACGCATCTTGAGCGATTAAAAACCTTATTGAAGTGGCGCTCCCTGTCATTTCTAGTAACAGCAAAGGGCTTCATTAGCCACTTACACAATGGATAGGCACCATCCCCTAATATAATGGGAGGTATTGACACCCCTGCATAGTGGAACATAGGACTGCCAGGTATTAGGGTTCCTTCCTCCATCCGACTAAAAAGCATAGATGATCTGAACACATGGGCATCATGATTAACACCTGAATGACCAGTCAACATAGAGAAAAAAATTCCCTCTCCGTCGCAAGCAGCCTGAAGCAATACAGAATGAAATGATTTCCTGTTAAAGTAAGCAGGCCCCTGCAATTTCGGGGGGCTTATCGGAATGTGCGTTCCGTCGATACAACCTATAGCATGTGGGAACCCGAAGATTTTCATAGATGATGTCATCTGTAGAAACAGAGAAAAAAAAATTAAGAATCATTAATTTCCTAAACCGTAAAGGCGCTGGTTCAGAACACAAGTAAAGACTGGGATGACCGAAAGCAGGTTACCTTATTGAAGTCAGGCAGGCGGACCTCTTCCTTAAGAAGAACGTGTTCCATTGCAAGGCAAACCTCGATTGCAATGCTTGCAACAGTTGAGCTTCCTTTCTGGAATACTAGAGCGATGGTTCTGTAGCAAGAACGGCTTGCCAAAAAATACACGCCGATTGCCACTCTCTCTTCCACTGGGACAGCTGAGCGCATAACTGTGTCCCTGCGCATCAGAAACGGACGCAGCTTGTCTGCCACCCAAAAAAGTGTTCTTCTAGTCATACGGAAGTTTTGTAACCACTGGCGATCGTCCCAAAGCTGAAGCACCGTGTCGTGAAACCACTGAGAACGTCCTGGGTAACACCAGAAAAGCTTCTCTCGAGGCGAGCTTCTCATCCAAGCCGAAGTAACCCATATCAAAGCGTTGCATGCCCTCAACGCCTCGCCAAATAGCACTCTGCGTCGAAAAACGCGTCTTCCCTTTCTCAGAAGTAACAAAGCTACAGTGCTCAACAAAGAGTTGACATTGTGCAACACAGCAATAATGTATGGAGTATACCTATGGAGTTTCTGCAGGCGGGCAGAAGAACGCGATGGAGGCATGGTACCGGGAGAATGGCAGAAAGAAGGCGGAAGAGGCTTGGTGTCTACTCTAGGGAGTAAGGAGGGGGTTACTCCAGTGTCCTGGAGGACCTTTGAACGAAGAAGTACAATCGTTGTGCGATAGCCCACCTAGTGACCATGATGGGGAACAGCAGTTGTAGGAGCCCCCCCAATGGAAATTATAATATAAGTAATAATTATGAATCAAAGAGTCACACATTTACAGCGCTTCGCCGTAACTGACAGCCAAGCATCGATGCATCGATACACCGTTTCCTTTTTTTTTTAAAAAAGCGGAGATCGCGGGAAACGGGCAAAGAACATGAGTGGTTGGATGCGAATGGAGCTCGTGAGGTCATTCTAGATTCGAACGGAAAAGCTGCCCGCGTGAGTACATAGGAAAGGGGGTGGGGGCGAAGGGAGACCACGTGATCGCCTTCGAATTCAGATCGAAGGCAATGACGCTCCGAAGCGAGGAGCCTCGTGAAGTAACGGCCTATGACTTTCCAGATGGAGGGATACGAAAGGATGGCAGCGACGGTCCGTTGCAGCCACAGGTGCTCAGTGAGAGACCCTTGGAAGAAGTCTCCAAAACACCCATGGATCCCCCTCCAGAGAGAAAAGGGAGCCGATGGGATGCTATGGTAGAAGGACCCTCCATAGCTGATAGACAGCAGCCAGAGCCACAAGGCCGGCTGTCGGCTAGTAGTTACCAGCAGCTAACGGAGCAGAATGAGAGATTTTTGAAAGTGCTGTCCGACCTAGAACGGCAGTGCACCCTTCTCCGGGAGGAAAATACTCAGCTGAGGAAAAGAAACTTCCCAGTGATGGAGAAGCTGAAGCAGCTGAAGACGAAGAACACCGAGCTGACGGAGATCGCCAGGCGGCTGGAGGAAAATGCGAAAAAGCTCCAGGAATCGGGCCGCAAAATGAGCGACGCACCTGTACCGCGCAGCCTGAGTGGTCCTGATGTGGAGCTGGAGAAGACCTCCTTGGCTGGGCCCCAGGCCAAAAAACCGAACGGAGAAGCCGGGCTCCCCTTGGCCAAAGATCAGGATTTATGTTTACAGAGGGGACGCGGGGAGCTTCAGACTGAGCCGTCCGCAGGTCTCAGGAGCCTTTCTTGTGTGAAGACCATGGATTTGGCGTCCATGCCCAGAGAGTCTCAAAGGGAAGGGCTACCATTACAAAGACAGCTTGTGCTTACGTACCAGAAGGAGTCTCCGCAGCATACAGAAATGAATTCAAAAGAGCCAATGTCGTCTGTCGTTGCGCAAGAAACATCTATGTTGGATCTATGTTTAGAGGATTCGGTCTCGCCAGAGGAGATAGCAAACGTCTTGGCCACGTCAACCCTTCGTGTCTTTTTAGTCCGATACAGCTATAATCCTTTTGAGGGACCAAATGAGAACCCTCAAGCAGAACTCCCGCTAACAGCAGGGGAATATGTTTATGTTTATGGGGAAATGGACGAGGATGGTTTCTATCTAGGAGAGTTAATGGACGGTAGGAGAGGGATGGTGCCTTCAAATTTGATAGAAAAAGTTTCCCATAACGAGCTCATCAGCTTTGTTTCTAGCAGCTCGAGCAGCGATGACACCTCAAACCCAACCGCCGATACAATATAGAAGTGAGGTGATGAGGAGCCCTGGTGCCTTAACTGTTGGCTTCTGATTTTCAGAAATTGAATTCCAAAACGAGTAGACATTGTCTGTACAAAGCATATGTTTTACACTGTGCATATAAGTGTGGGTTTTGCTTTTCTTTTCGTTTAAATCGGGCATGTCCAAACTTCGGCCCTCCAGATGTTTTGGACCACAATTCCCACAGACCTTTGTCATTGGGAATACAGGCTTGGAATTCTGGGAGTTGTGGTCCAAAACATCAGGAGGGCCGAAGTTTGGACATGCCTGGTTTAAATGATAACATCCTGTCCATTTTTCAGTTTTCTACTAAGCTTATCAGACATTGTAAAACATTTGTTATTTCATTTGTTACAGGAAAGAACTCCATCCAGAGATATGATTTTCTGACAGTGCCTGTTTTAATTTCCCTATAATTTAGGTTATATCTACTGGATTCAGATAAATAGACTGCTGCGTTGGTCAAATCCATATTAAAAGACAAATATATTTTGCAATATTTTTCTTAAAACATTTATTAAACTCTTTGTGAAATGTGTACCTTTATACTCATTTCATGTGGACTGTAACAAAATGCTGCTTCATCGTCTTGTTTCGTTTCATTACGTAACAAAACAATGAAACCGCATTTTGCTTTTCATTTCATGCCCATCCCTACCGCCAACCTAGCAGTTCAAAACCATGTAAATGCATGGAGATAAATAGGTACTGCCATAAAAAGCAGGAAGGTAAACAGTGATCCATGCACAGAAATGCTTTCAACCGTGCCGGCCACATGGTCCCAGATTTGCACAACACTGGCTCTTTGGCTTGGAAACAGAGATGAGCACTGCCCCTAGAGTCAGACACGGCTAGCATGCATGTGCGGGGAGAATCTTTACCTTGTCTTAATCACCCATTGTCACGAAGGGGAGTTAAAATACACCTCAAGTAAGGGCGCTTTTACATGACCCCTAAGATCCACTGGCAACTTAAATTCGGAACAGAGATCTTGGGGGTTTGCTCCTCTTGCTGTGTTCCCACCCCTCCGCACTCCCTTGCTCCTGTCTGCATGAGGGGAGGGAGAAAAAAAAGGGAGAAAAGAATGCAGGTTCACCTCCGCTCTGCCATCTGGAGCTGCCCCGGGAAGCATTCCAGTCTCTTAAAGGGGCGGGGGGCAAAAAAACAAACAAACAAGGCAAGGAGAGCCCGGCACTCACTGCTTTGCAATCCACACCAGAAATTTGTCACCTTCGGAGACCAGGTACTTGGAAAATGCGCTGGGACGTGCTTAGGTGGGTGTGGTCGCACTTATTTTTTTAAAAAGTCTGGAGCTGCTGGGAAAACAATTTTAAGCTCCGCATCTGGGAGCCCTTTGCCTCGGATTTTAGGGGTCGTGTAAAAGCGCCCAGTGCAAGGTCTCCTCAGCATGGGTGGTGTTGGAGTATCAAGCTAACCTGAAAGCCATAAACATTTTAAACTTCAACATAGTGATTGCATTTACAGAACAGGTATCTAGGGAAATATTCCCCAATGACAACAAAAAAGAGCCAGTAATTACATTTAATGACGATGTCGTTGTTTGTCTGCTTGCAGAAATCGTACACAAACCCCCTTAGTATTGTGAAGCCAGAAAACAGGATGGGGCACAAGGTGCAATTTGTTGGTTCCTTACTAGAAATCAATCAGCATTGTATTAAAGAACATTGCCCATGCATTGTGGAAAAGGTGACTCAGCCCAGACAGGAAAATTAATCCCAGAAGCAAGTGCTTTCCACAAACTCTTTCAGAGACCAAAAATCACCTTTCTTCTAGCACCAGTTTCAGAAATAATCAAATGCATCTTGAACCTAATAACAAGAACCACAGCCCTGTTCATATGAGTCCCAATAAATAATTAGTATTTATGCAGAACAGTTTTCATCAAGGATGCAAGATATCTTCCCGACGTCCGTTATGCCCCAACATGAGTTTCCCATTCTCTCCTCTAAGGGGTTCAATTAGCTCCATTCGTCCATCGACGAGAGGTCATAAAGTACATGGATGTATACATTTCACATCATCCAGAAGGAGACTTCTTCAAATATGAGACCAGTCATGGTTCTCTGCCTCTGACCATTGGTAGGACTTCTCAGTGGTCTGCTTTACAAACGAGATGTGTCAGCAAACAAACAACCGAAGAAAGGTTCTTTCATGAAGTTAGATTGGACCCGGCAGTAGAAGGCAGTTCAAGTAAATGGAACAGTACAGGCCGGGATGCTCTAATTATCAACACCACACCGGTCCAGTTTCTCTTGCATCAGCACCAGTTTCCTTGTTGCTTTCAATTAGCTAGCAGATCCGGAGGGTGCTCGCCGTAGCAATATTTGGCGACTGGGTTGCGGTAAGTGTTTTCATGTTGAACGCTCTGGAAGAGGACAGAAAGCTTGTCAGCAAAAAGTATCTGGATATCATTATATGGGGAAGGGCCACAGGTAATAGTCACATGCATTCCAACACAAAAGATCCTAGGTTCAATCTTTGCCGAGTCCATGTAAACATAAGAACATAAGACAAGCCCTGCTGGATCAGGCCAAAGGCCCATCTAGTCCAGCTTCCTGTATCTCACTGTGGCCCCATCAGATGCGTCTGGGAGCGCACAAAACTAGATATCTGTCTCCTGATACCACTCCCTTACATCTGGCCCTTGAAGTACCCTGGTTTTAAGCCTGGAGATGATACATCTCCATCACGGTTTGTAACCTGGGATGGAATTTTCCTCCAGGAATCTGTCCAATCCCATTTTGAAGGCATCCAGGCCAGATGCCATCACCACATCCTGTGGCAGGGAGTTCCACAGACTAACAACGCGCTGGGTGAAAAAATATTTTCTTTTATCTGTTCTTACTCTTCCAGCCCTTAATTTGAGTCTATGTCCCCTAGTTCTGGTATTTTGTGAGACTCTAAAATTTGGGACTCTAAAATGTAAAGATCAGGTAACTTTGGGAACTTCCTAAATACCTGTCTCTATACCTGCTTGATATTGCTCAGGAGATCTTTCTATGCAACTCAAATACTGAACACCACAGGAAAGTCCTCTAATATAGATAGCCTTCTCAGCTTGAAAACCTAGAGAGAAGCTGCCAGTCAAGGCAATTACCTTGTTCGCCATCCTTTCGCCAGCAATGGGGAGGTACAACAGAACTGGTGGGAAAGTTATTTCAGTCTCATGGGAGTGGTAGGCAGGTTGCATCTATGCATGGGCATTTTTATTTGGGACTCTAAAATCCAATAATTTTCCATTTCTTCTGTTTGCCAGAAAGACACCTAAATTGTGCTCCTTTGGGGGAAATGTCGAGCTGGTAGACCTCATGGGCCAGAACTTGGGCTTAGTTTGGGTTTAGAGGGCTGTAGGAAAAAGAAACTTCTCCATGTGGTTACTGGGAATTTCCTGGTCCATGAAGCCTACCAGCCCATCCAGAGGGACCTGATTTAGGCAGGCAGATGGGCCTTCCAGGAGAGACAATTCTAGAATTTAAAAATAAAAATAAAGATAATAAAAGATCCAAAACCCAACCAAACAATCTGAATGCATATGCCCAACTACAACCCTCCAGATGTAGCTAGATGGCATTGCCCATCAGCCCTGCCCATGAAAGAGACTGAGAAGAATGACCGGAGTTTGAGTCCAACAACACCAGGAGCACCATATATAGACTGTGTCGTTCTCTGCAACAGTTACCACTTCACTCTCCTGCAGTAACAATAATAGTTTAATGATTTGAAATGGGGATGGGATAGCATGAATGGAGAATAACTCAAATTCAATCCTAAATTCAAGTAGCCAGCTCAAGGTTGACTCAACTTTCCATTGTTCGAGGTCACGGAATTGAATTCTGATTTCACCGGAGTGGGTCTATGGGTGGCCTACATAATTAACTTGTAAATTACCCAGAGAGAGCTTTAAGTTCCTGCATGGCAGGGGGTTGGACTAGATGGCCCTTGAGGTCTCTTCCAGCTCTATGATTCTATGATTCTATAAGCACTACACAGCAGTATATAAGCAGCACATCTGATTTTTCCAGGAAACACCGGAAGTTTTGAAATGGATCAAACTAACACTGATTATGTTTTATTGCTTTTCTGACACTTAATTTCATGCCTTTCCCTAGTTTTAGTTTGTTACATACAGGTGCAGTTGTTTTCAAATAGTTTTAGTTTTATTTTAATAAATTGTTTATTCCTTTTGAGCGTTTGTTCTTGAATTCTTCGTGCAAGTTACCTGTTCTGCCTTAACTGATCTACCATGACATCCTGATCACAGGAGGCTTACAGAACCTCATCTCACCAAGCTATCTTCTCTTACCTGTGATGAGGTCCTGCATTTGGCCAGACACAACTCAAAGTGATCTTCCACAGCCATAAAAAGATTTTGGAAGGCCACTGCAGCTCGCTTCAGAAAATCTTCCAAGAGCTGTTTCTGAAAAAAAAGGATGGGGGATGGAGGACAGATTAGTTACAGAGATAGGAAATACATCACTGGGAAAAACTGTTCACATGTATCCCCAATAGTCTTCAAACATTTTGAGTTATGGGAGTTCTGAATCAAATACAAGTGCATGGTTTAAGAGTAACTTGGTTTAAGTTTAGTTTGCAAGACAAGTAAACATTTCTTCTAATTTTTGCCTTGATCAACAAGCAACGTCTTGCAATACAAGCAGCTGGAGCAGATCACGTGAGCAGACGTGAGGCAATGGTGGCTCTCCCCCTCATCCCCACTGCTGGATACTGGTTGATTGTCTGGAACGTTCCATCTCAGGCAGCCTCCAAACCAAAGGGAGGAATCAGCCTTTCTCTTGCACCAGCCAGGAATGTTTTCCAATGAGAGTGCAGGTCAGGGGGTTGTTTTATTTTTCTTTCTATATAGTTTTGTTTTCAACATCCTTTCTTATTTTTCAAACCATTTCTAGTCATGGGGCAGCTAGTCATATGTGTATATGGCTACAAATTGCATATTATTATTGTCACATTAGCTGCCTAGATGCCCTAAACACATCCGATCTCGCCTCATTTCAGAAGCTAAGCAGGGTCAGACACACAAAATAATCTGATCCGTAGTCATATGAAAGACAGGAAATCAACATTTTTGGCCAATTCCACATTCACAAGACAAGAGGAAATGCCTCTTCTTGGGAGTCACATATTATACAAGTATTCAAACTAAGAAGACCATTAGGAATTTCTTGCCTTTTAAAAGTTGATCCAAATATTTTACAATTACAGTAGTGTCCCGGTATCCGCTGGGGATTGGTTCCAAGCCTTCCCATGGATAATGAAACCCGTGGATAAGTGAGAACACCAAAAATCCCCAAAACTGCTGTTCTGTGACAGTAGCTATCTTTACGGCTGCTGTTTTGCGATAGCAGCTTACTTTACAGCTGTTGTTTCACGCCAGTAACTTGCTTTACAGCTGCTGATTGTGACACTAGCTTGCTTTACGGCGGCTGTTTTATGACAGCAGCTTGCTTTACAGCTGCTGTTTGTGACGTTAGCTTGCTTTGCTGAATTACTTTTTAATTTTTTCCTCTTCCAACCGTGCATAACTGAATCAGTGGATAATGAATCAGTGGATACAGGGGTCCTACTGAAATTCATACAAATTATTAGTCAATGTGATCATGTTGCCCACCAGATTGTAGGGTCAGCTGACAACAGGAAAATTTCTGCTAAGACATGAGAATAACATTGTCTCTGCAGACATCACTTGCTCAGCGTTGACACCAAGGGCTCCTTACTTTGTTCGGCTGCAGGCAGCAGGAGACACAGGCCTCGTACACACTGCAGCATCCACTGGGCAAACAGCTGTCACAGCTGTGTTGCTTTGTACCGGGCGCTTCAATGTTGCAACAACCGTTTGTCAGCACATCCTTTCTTTCACAGATGTAACCTAAAACGAAAGAACGACAGCGATTTAACAGGGGACGGAGAAAAATCTTGGTTTTTCAAACAAGCCCATTACAGATGAAAGTACCAGGACCTTTTCATTAGAGACAATATTTAGCCCTCTTATACTTTGTCTTCTTCCTTCCTTCTACAAGTCAAATAAATAAATAAATAAATAAATAAATAAATAAATAAATAAATAAATAAATTGCAGGATCCTCTCTTATGCTCACTTCCAGGTTGAAAAGTCATAGGTTGGGGAAGATGGATCTAAGCACTGTATTACACTGGCCTTGGGCGCAGACCCTTACCCAGTTCATCTGTAATCAGGAGCTTTCCTTGGACCGAGTTTCGACACTGGTTACTTGGCTGGCTGTTGTTTCCTAGGCTAAACTGCACTTTCCATGCAATGGGATGGTCTTCATCTTGTATTTGGGGGGAATTCCAATCTCGGAGCACTTTTTCTTCCTGAAAGTAAAGAGAAACCGTGTGATATAAACGGAATGCAATGCAATGGGAAAAGCGGAGGGGAAAAGAATCCACCAGGGCATTTTTCATGTTATATTTTTCAAGTGGGGATCAGTCACTCCTGCCTCCCCCCTACATTCAGTTCTGAACTTTAAATACACCAGCACATGTAGAAACAGACCAAAAATGGGAAATATCCCTTTTCTACACTAGAGTTCTCTGTATCCCACAACCAGCATGGACACTCTCAACTCTGCAACAGATATGCAGATCTGGCACATTGATGCATGTCTGTGCTCTGACTACTGTACAGTGAATGTCATAAGCAGATTAATACAACTTGACAAGTGACATTTCCCACCCAACTGTATACAGCAGCCATGCCCAAATTGGCATATCTAGTTGTGTGTCCTTGTAAGCCACCCAGAGACCTTTGGGTAGTGGGCGGCATATAAGTTGTATAAATAAAAGCAAAAGCAAAGTGTTCTGCTTATATACCACTTCAAGTAGTCTCTGGGTTGTTTACAGTTTTTAATTACAGTATGCAGGCTACACATTGCTCCCCCCCCCCCAACAGCAAGCTGGGTACTCATTTTACCGACCACGAAAGGATGGAAGGGTGAGTCATCAACCAAGAGCCTGCTACCTGGGATTGAACCCCAGTTTGTGAGCACAGTTTTACCTGCAGGACAGGCATTTAACCACTGCGCCAAGAGGCATCAATGAGCAGCGAAAACGTTTCTGTCTCTCAAGGAAAAAGGAGTCCAGTAGCCATGGCTCAACTCCCAGATCGATTCAAAGGGAGGACTGGGAATCTTCACCGACGCACCCACCTGCTTGAAGGTGCTGCTGAGGAAGCAGACCAAGGACAGGCCAAAGACAATCGCCAGCACCCATCGCTTGCGCAGCAGCCTCCGCCACGCCAGGGCTCTGGGTAGCGGCATGGGCGAGGAGGAGGAGGAGGAAGGGGATGGAAGGAAGCCGATCTGGATGGGAGAAGCCGCGGTGCAGCAGCAGAAGGGCTTTTGTTCTTTCTTTCTTCTTCTTCTTCTGGCAGTTCGAGCCCTGACGGAAGCCTTGCACGCTCACCTGGGGGAAAGTGGGAGGGGGACCTAGGAGACGACCCTTCCCCACACCATCCCAGGAGAGGAGGAATTTTATTATTATTATTATTATTATTATTATTATTATTATTATTATTATTATTATTATTATTATTATTATTATTATTATTATTATTATTCCCAGGAAGGAAGGAAGGAAGGAAGGAAGGAAGGAAGGAAGGAAGGAAGGAAGGAAGGCTCGTTGGAGTGAGGGGGGGGGAGAGGAATTATTAGGTCCAGTCCACAGCAGGAGACGGCCTCTCCTCCCACATCTCCTCCATTCTCTATTAGTTTATTCTTTGCTTTTTTAAAAAGTAATAATAATAAATTAGGATATATGTCGCAGCAGCGACTGCAATCGCTTTCCGCAGCACGACGGAGCTGTCTCGGGTCCCTTTTTCCCCCCCAAGGAGAAAAGGGGGGGGAGGCGGGGTAAAAAACAAACAAACAAAAAATCTGCTGCAAATAATAAAATAAAATTTAAAAGCGAATTCCTGGTTTTGATTTTCTGGGTGGAGAGGGGAGTTTGGGGGCGGGGGAGAGAGCTTTAAGCCCTCGTCTCGAGGCTCAGGAACGCAAAATGCCAATTTATTACTTTTTCTTTTTTGGCAGACGAGCCCTACAAAAATCTGGCATGTCCTGAAATGGGAGGGTTATTTTTGGGGGGTGGGGGTGGGGGTGGGGAGAGACGGTCTGATCCAGCAAATAACACCCTTCCTCCTCTTCCTCCTCCTCCTCCTCTTCTCAAGGCAAGCGGATCCGCATCAAAGGGCCCAAACGGGAGCACTCTGGGGGTGGGGTGGGTGGGGGGGGCTGAGCGAAAGGGACCCCCAGACCGGCTCCCCCGAAGCCTCAAATCAAGAGGAAGCGGAGAGGATACTTTGTTTCGCCTTGCGGGGGGAGGGGGGGGGGGGAGGGGGGCGGGGCCTCCGGGAAACCCGGAAGTCATGTGCCTTGGCCGGGAACCCGGAAGAGGAAGGGAGGGGAAAAAAGAAGAAGAAAGGAGGCGTGTGTGGGGTCGGAGGGACGCCTGCTCGTGTGTGTGTGTGTGGACGCGTGTGGGGGGAAGTTTCAGGTTCGTTTGGGGTCTCTGTAACTGTTTGTGTCGCCTTCCTGGGGGGGGGGTGAATCTTCAGCAGCCCCCGCCCATAGTAATAACAGCTATTATTATTATTATTATTATTATTATTATTATTATTATTATTAGTATTAGTAGTAGTAGTAGTAGTAGTAGTAGTAGTAGTAGTAGTAGTAGTA
>JAHTLZ010000019.1:7117326-7150821 GCA_023846285.1 Phrynocephalus versicolor | reverse complement strand
TAATAATAATAATAATAATAATAATAATAATAATAATAATAATAATAAATACAGTAGGAGCCCAGTATCTGCTGGGCATTGGTTCCAGGCCTTCCCATGGATAATGAAAACTGTGGATAAGAGAGAACGCCTGCCCACCCACTCCCAAACTGCTGTTTCCTGACAGTAGCTTGCTTTATGACTGCTGTTTTGAGACAGTAGCTTGCTTTATGGCCGCTGTTTGTGACAGTAGCTTGCTCTACAGATGCTATTTGTGACAATAGCTTGCTTTACATCTGCTGTTTGTGACAACAGCTTGCTTTGTGGCTGCAGAACTATTTAATTTTTTTCCTCTGCCAACCGTGGATAACTGAATCAGTGGATAATGAATCAATGGATATGGGGGTCCTACTGTAATAATAATAAATCATGTGTTTTGGTTGTGTCATTTTAACTGCAGGAAGAGGGCCTTGCTAGATGTGGTATTTCTGCATACCATAATGTCATCGAAAGCCAATGTCTTGGGGGTAATCTCAAATTCCGTCTTGTGAATTACATGCCAGTTTTCTGTATGGCTAGACTACCACCTGCATTGAAAAACAGTGCTTGTGTACTCGAAACCTCGCAATGTTCTTTTTTATTTTCACCAGTAGCCAATATACTGCAGGCATCACCTACAGCTTTGCCAGTTTTTTTTATTATTATTATTTTTTACTGATCTGGCTCACCACTTGTAGACTACAAATGTATTTGCATTGTTGAGCCTTTTTCTTTTCCCTCTCCAACCATGATTTAACTTAATTGTTGTTAAAGCTTTTGAGTCATTGTTACAAAATATTCCTAATACTGTAATTTTAATAAACAGTAGTAATAGCAATTCAGTATTCTGCTCCTCCCTCTCCAGTCACTACATCAAGGGCCATCCTCAAATGGCCTCAAATAATTTACCTAATTGTACCTAATGCTTTTATACAAACATTGGAATTTCAGGTTTTCCCTGTCCACAGCAAACTCTCTGACTTAATGTTAAGCACTGTGAAAAAATAGTATCTTCCTCCCCTTCAGTTTCATTGGCTAATTCTTGTTTCTAGTATTGTGGAAGAAAGAGAGAGAGGCCAACATCTCTCAGTTTATATTATCCAAACCTTGCATAACTTTGTTAACATCTCTTTTAGGACAATAAAGTCAACAGAAGGATAACTCAGGAAAAGAAAAGAAAAAAGAAAAGAAAACCTGAATGTGGTCGGCTTCGTTTTTGCCAAAGAAGCTTATTTGCTTTCCTGATGTGCTTTAGTTTGCTTTGAAATCTTCTTTATTCCTTGGGTTTATGAACTCTATCAGGAGTTGACCTAGAAGAGAAACACCACTTTGGTTCTGACTGTCGCCATTTTAGACCTCCTCTCTCTCTTGCTTTCCATTGTACACTCTCAGTGGAAGTTCTTCTAACATTGATACTGAAGAGCAAAGGTTTTCTTGAAGACCAATTTCAACTGGATGTTGCGATCTTGTGAAGATTTCCTTTCACTGAGTTGTCCTTGGCTGGTCTTCCAAGTCACATTCTGTGCTGCGTCTCCCTGAGTGAATGGAGGTGTGCGTACATACGTTGTCTGAAATCTGACCACTAGGCAGTGGTGACCGGTGACGTTAATGTTCAGTGTGTTGTGTTTTAAAGTGTTAAAGAAGATGCAAAGACGACATAGCAGCATCACTGATGGCTCTCCTCCTGAACGGTAAGTTTTCTTTAAGGAATGAATGCAGCTCCCTCTTGCGGGTAAGGCCAGTCACTGTTGTAATCTTTTACACAGCGAGGCATTTGTGCCATCAAGTCCGAACTGACCCAAATTGGGTTTTCAAAGCAGGTAGTTGCATAACCGACTAGAGAGCTAAATGAGTTAGATTAATCTGACTCATTCTGACTAGCATTGTATTTTCAGCATTTCAATCCTAGGTCTTTCCTAGTCCTGCAAATAAAATCTCCCCTGAATAATCTTAATGTTCCACATCAGCATTGATAATCAGAGAATCATCGAGTTGGAAGAGACCTCAAAGGGCCACCCAATCCAACCCCCTGCCATACAGGAACCCCCATCACAGTATTCCCGATAGATGGCCATCCAGCCTCTGCTTAAAAACCTCCAAAGAAGGAGACTCCACTACCCTCCATGGCAGCATATTCCACTACTGAACAGCTTTAACTGTCAGGAAGTTCTTCCTAATTGTAAATGTTGGTAGAGTCCCGCTCCTTTGATTAGTCACTGCTGGCTCCGTTGGCTGTGGCTGATGGAAGTTGTAGTCCAGCAACATCTGGAGGGCCACCCTTGGCCCCTTCGCTGGCCTAGATCCAACCTGCATAGTTCCGTATCAACTTTGCTGTTCCTTTTGTTTGTTTCTCTTTTTCTCTGTGCATCCCAGCAGTCGAGGTCAAGCCATCGCTTCCGAGACGAGCGTGGACGAGAGTGGTGTTTTTGAAGGCCTCAAAACTGAGCCCCCCTCTTCTCAGCCGCTTTTCCCAGGGTTGGGGGGCATCCAGTCAGCCCTGGGGGCCATCCCATCTGGAACCATCACCGCCACCCCATTCCAATCCAGCTTGGTTCTAGGGTCTACAGCAGGCGCCGGGGAGGTATTTATTCAGATGCCTGCCCCCCGGGAGGAAGGGGCGATCCATTCAGAAGGAAGCCCCTATCGCCACCACCAGCAGCCCCACCATTACCATCACAGCCACCAGCGAGGGGCTTCCTTACTCCATGTAGCAGGAGGAGACCGCCACGGACCGACCGAGGAGGGCTCGGAGGAACAACCCGGGACACCAGCCCCGGCCCTTTCAGAGCTGAAAGCTGTGATGTCCTGGCTGCAGAAAGGGCTTCCGTTCATCATGATCCTCCTAGCAAAAATATGCTTCCAGCACAAGCTTGGTAAGGCTATTCAATCAATCAATCAAGTCTTTATTATGGTCATTGACCAGCAGCAAAGGATAAGATATAGAATCATAGAATCCTAGAGTTGGAAGAGACCTCAAGGGCCATCTAGTCCAACCCTCTGCCATGCAGGAACCCCCATCATAGGACTAAGGACTCCCGACAGATGGCCATCCAGACTCTGCTTAAAATCCTCGAAAGAAGGAGACTCCACCGTCCTCCATGGCAGCATATTCCATTGCTGAACAGCTCTAACTGTCATGAAATTCTTCCTAATGTTTAAATTGAATCTCTTTTCCTGCAGTTTGAAACCATTTTCCCGTGTCCTAGTCTCTGAAGCCATGGACAACAAACCTGTTCCCTCTTCAATATGACATCCTTTCAAACATTTAAACATAGCTATCATATCCCCCCTCAGCCTTCTTTTAGAGAGGCTAAGCATTCCCAGTTCCCTAAGCCGTTCCTCATAAGACATTTCCTCCAGACCCTCAGTCATCCTAGTCACCCTCCTCTGGACCTGTTTAGGATTGTCAACATCCTTTTTAAATTGAGGTGCGCATAAGCAGTTTTAAGGCCCATCACAGCCCAAAATAGGGCTGCGTCCAAACATTGGGCAGCAATCCAGAAAATTTCAGGCAAAAATCAAAGGAAAACAAAACAAAACCAAAGACACAAACATGTGGCGCCTTAAAGATTACATTAAAATACAAAAGTTAGTCTTTAAGGTGCCACATGTTTGTGTCTTTGGTTTTGTTTTGTTTTGTTTTTCTTTGATTTTTTCCTGAAATTCTTGAAAAGACTTAACACGGCCACCCTCTCTGAAAAATCCAGAAAATAGTATTGATGTTATTATAACTCATGTAAATTAATCTAAGAACCAATAGGAGAAAGTTATAAAGAAGTCCCAAAAGTAATAGAAATATGAATATACACACATACACATGTATACATACAACTCCATATACATACATATACTTACAAAAATGGAAGAGGATAAAAGTAATAGTCAGCATAAAAGATCCAAGTTGGGTATAAATATTGATTGGTGGTATCAATCATCCCATGACGTATTTTAATCGCTACTGCACAAAACTTAGCCACATTACAAGTTACAACAAAGCTAGTATCTGACAACAACAAGGAAGTATAAAAAGAACCTGAGTGCCCTGGGTTTTTGCAAACTACTGATGAGATAAGATTGGTTCAAATAAGTAAGGTTAATAATTTAATTAATTTAATAATTAATTTTTTAAGGTCATTAACATACAAATACTCTTGGCTGTCAGAACTAAAATCATGATAAAGTTCCAAAGAGGCTGATGAACAGGGACGGTGGGTAATTGTTCTGGAGAGAAACAATAATTTGAGATAATTACCCATCCACCCCACCTTCTCATAACAGAGCATCCATTCCAAATTGACTTTTAATTTATAAATCAGCTGACGTATGTCTGGCTTTTAAAATACTTCAGTTATTCAGTGTGCTACATTGTACTGCATTATGAGTGTTGTTTAGACAAAATCATTTGTAAAAGCAAGCTTGGTAACGTAAAGTTTCCTTTTCTGCTGCATCATTTCCCCTGATCAGTAGATAGCGGGTATCAAAAAATGTCTTTCTTTCCCCCTGTTGCTCAGGATTGCTTACCTCTTAAAAATATGCCAGCTACAGCGTCCTCCTCCTGTACTGCCCAGTTTTTACAATTGTACTACAGGGCAGTCCCAGAAAGAAAATATGTGATCAGTCCTCTGAAAACTTTTCAATCCATTTAGTAAAATGCTGGAACTCAAATGTTTTAACCAGGCAGCAGATGCCCTGAGTACTTAGGCCTAGATCAGGCATGTCCAAACTTTGGCCCTCCTGATGTTTTGGACCACAACTCCCAGAATTCTAAGCTTAGATTGCCAATGGCAAAGGACTGTGGGAGTTGTGGTCCAAAACATCTGGAGGGCCAATGTTTGGACATGCCTGGCCTAGATAAACAGAGGAGGCCCTCTCCTGCATCCTAGCTAATCATGTCTGTGATTCCTAACTTGGTCTGCTACTTTCTTACTCTAATTAAGCTTTGCTTTCTCAGCTCTCCACTCCATTGTCTATCTCTAGGTTTGAATGAATGCATAGCTTTATTACGGTCAAAGCCCAAAACACCAAGCAATCCGCAGTAAACACATACAATTTGAAATCTGAAATAAGCACAAAATTATACAGTCTTCCGTTAAAACAATAATAAATAAACCATTACTAACAGGTTGATAATTTCCATACTCAACTAAGCTGAGTCTATATCCTTAAAATAAGATAAAACCATGGCCAGGTTTATGGTATAGAGGTATTAATATATATCTTGGTCGCAACCCAAACAGCTGTTTAATTCAGAACACCTGTAGCTTCTCTGAAATAAATGGGAGGGATAAATATTCTCCAGAATATTTGTAGAATTGGCATATCAAGTAGCACACAGTAAAATTATGTGTCATCTGACCCAAGGCATGGAACCATTCTCCCCCCCCCTCCCCCCAGCTGGGGAAAGCTGGATAATGAAATGTAGAATGTGAATACTTCCATTTGACAAACATGCAGAACTTAGACCAAAGAGTTGGACTCTTTGTGCAGCCAGTGTGAAAGTCCAGGGTGACATTGCTGTTGACCTTCTAATGTTTGGCATAAACATTTCACTCCCTCTCCCTCTCCTTTTAGGAATTGCTTTGGGTATAGGGATGGCCAGCACATTTGCATATGCAAACTCAGTTCTCCGAGAACAAGTCTCCTTGAAGGTAAGTGAAGAGTTGCCAAGCTGTCTCTAGAAAACTTGAGCTGTAGGGAGATGTCCAGGCGGCATGCACTCATAGTATTTATTGAAAAAGCATGTTGTTCGCCCTCATGGCCAAAAAGTATTGAAATCTCATTCATTTATTTGTTGCATGCGACACTTGCCTTTCTCTTGTTGCAGGGACCCAAGAAAGTTCACAATGTTAAAATAAGCCATGCCAAAATTACAAGGTTAAGCACACAGAAATTAAAATTAAACTTTGATAAATTATCTATACAAAAATAATTTAAAAGCATTTAAAATTTAAAAACACACTTAGGATTCAATTGTCATTTTAAGAAAGCCTGCCTAAAGAGGTGGGTCTTTTATTGAAGAAGTAGGTCTTCCAGACCGCAAAGTGAATGAATTGGCTTTTCTTTCCAGGAAAAAAGGTCGATGCTGGTGGTGTTCTGGATCGTGGCCTTCCTTGGAGGGAATACACTCTACTTGCTTCACTCTTTTAGTTCCCAGCAATTGTACAACAGGTGGGTACACAGCTGGCCTTCCTGGTAGAAACAAGCAACTCGAAATATCAGATATGCTTCTGGATGCTGTTTTGTAGGGTGAGTGCAGAAGTAACCAGTGGTAATGGTGGTGTTTGTTATGATAGAGAAAAATCAGTGTAAAAGAAGAAGACCAGAGGGAGCAATTATACAACTTACTGAATTTTTATTTTATTCTCGTAGGCTTTCACAGCTGGGATCTGATTACTGTTGTGGGTTTTTTGGGCTGTTTGGCTGTGTTCTGGAAGTTTTTCTTCCTGACATTTCATCAGTATCTTCAAAAGGCAGGAGTTCAGGGAGCTAGGAGTTCTCTCTGTGCTCTCTGGGAAGAGCACACCTATTTTCCTGAATAGGACAAGTTCCCCCTTTACCACTGCTATAAAAAACCCACAATTTCACTCTCTACCCCAGAGCCCAGAGAGAACGCCTAGCTTCCTATGCTCCTTGGCCTCTGAAGATGCCATCCACAGAGACTGGCAAAAACTTCCAGAACACGGCCGAACAGCCTGAAAAATCCATAACAGCCATGAATTTTTATTCTCAGTGTATACATTTTTGCCTTGTACTAGGAAGGGGCATTGAAGCAAATCATATTTCTGCAGCCTTACAAATAACCTCTTTTTCTACAGGTTCTAATCGGTTCAGTATTCTTGCAGATTCTTGGAGTGTTCCATTTTATTTCGTTCCGTTCTCATCAAACATGTATTCTCATTTTGCTTTCTTTCTGTTTGTTTATTTTTAGGATTTAATTTTACCTGTTGTGCTATGCATATCTTGTGAGTACTTTTGTTGCAATTTTACTTTCTACCCATATCAATTAATTTGCTTTGGCCTGATTATCTACTAACACCTCTAGTGAGCATTGAGGGTTTTCGTACAGTTGGCACATATAGAATTGTATCTATTATTCATTATTGTTTCCACTTATAGGCTTAATTTCCTCCAAAGAGACCCAGAATGATACACAACATAAAATATATACAGTATAGGGCACATAGCAATATAATATTTTATATAAATGATACAATGCAATTATACCTAGCAATTTCTATATGCTTTTCAACATAGTAATGGATTTAAGTTAGCTAGTAAAAGTTCATTTGTTAAGAATAAGATTAAAAGGTTTAGGGTTTCAGCTTCTACTACAGTGGACCCTTGTATAACAAACAGTTTGTATAACATAAAATCTGTACAACATAAAAAATTCCAGAGATAGGGGAAATTTGCTTAACATAATCACCTATGGGGAGAATCCGTACAACATAAAAATGGGATTACTCCATTTTCAATGCATTCCTATGGGAAATTTGTATAAAGGAAAATTTGCTTAACATAATTTCATTTGGAATGAATTAATTCTTTTATACAAGGTACCACTGTATTTCGTTTGCCAAGTCCACCTTGGGTGAGGCACTGTCATCAAATATGGAAGAAATGGAAGAGTGTATGAGTCATGGGATTACCTGATTTACCCTATTTTGTTATCCTAAACCTTCATATCTTATGGCTTCCTAGTGTATTTATCAGGTAAATTCAAATATTGGAAATATTACTGTTTTGAGTTACTGCTATCAACATGCCCCTAACAGTTTGGCCACATTGGCTGAAGAATTCTGGGAATTCCAATATTTATTTATTTATTATATTTGTATACCATGCTGATTTCCCAAGCGGGAACTCTGATCGGTTCACAATCCAAAAAATTAAAATTTCCTATGTCCAGGATCTTTGCTACATCATAAAAAGGTTTTCTAAGTCAATTTTCTGGGTTTATTGTTTCAACCAGGAATTATATAGAAGCCAGATCTTATCTTATTTCTTGCTTGTTTTCCAACCTTTTTACCACTGCTTCTGGGCTATAATTGGGCAGGAAGCCAGGGACAAGTTCCAGGTGCCATTTCAGGCATAACGACAAGCCATAGCTTAAACAAGCTGGAGTCTGTCGCCGACCTTAAGTTTAGATTGTGGTTTACAGCTGATTAAGACGCTTTAGCTTGTTAATAGAGGTAGTTTCACACCTCCAAACTGGATTCGAAGCAACTTCTCATAATAATATATCTGATTTTTGTGAACAATACATTCATGAACATGGAATTTCTCTCTTTAAGAAACAAGAGTAGTGAAACATTTTCTACCAGTACCAGTAGAAAAAATGTGAGTAGATACATAGGTATCAGCATTCTGTGTGCTTTCTGTTTAGTCCACGTGACCGCAGGGATTTGTCTAGGTACAAATGCTAGCTCTTCAGCTTACATATGGAAATGTGCCCTGAGAGTTAGAAACAATTGGACTTAATTGTCAGGGGGAACTTTTACCTTTGCTATAAATGGTACTGATTTTCTGACCTTCCCACGGTTTATGTTCATTGCTAAGCCACAGTGCCAGGGAATGATGTCTACACTACTGCTGCATCGGTTTGATACTGCTTTAACAAAGATCCTTTAGAACAGGCATATCCAAACTTCATCCCTACAGATGTTTTGAACCACAACTCCCACAGTCCTTTGTCATTGGCAATCTCAGCTTAGAATTCTGGGAGTTGTGGTCCAAAACATCAAGAAAGCCGAAGTTTGGACATGCCTGCTTTAGAATATTCAAAATAAATAAAATATTTTGAACCCAGTGCTTTAGTCCAGTGGTGGTGAACCTTCGGCACACCAGGTGTTTTAGACCAAAACTCCTGGAATTCTGAGCCTAGATGGCCAGGGATAAAGGAATGTGGGAGTTGTGGTCCAAAACATCTGGAGTGCTGAAGGTTCACCACCACTGCTTTAGACTGACAAGTCATCAGAAATCTTTGAGTATGATTGGTTTACACCAGGCATGTCCAAACTTCGGCCCTCCAGATGTTTTGGACTGCAACTCCCACAGTCCTTTGTCATTGGCAATTTAAGCTTAGAATTCTGGGAGTTGCGGTCCAAAACATCAGGAGGGCCAAAGTTTGGAAATGCCTGGGGTTTACATGACTTTACATGGTGTGTGTGTGTGTTTGTGTGTGTGTTACAATTGGATATGGCCATTAGTCTGATTAACAATGTATGCATCTTGCCTGCTTGCTTTTTTCTAGCCTCATATTTCTGAGACCTAACCTCGAAAAGCTGGATTTCTTTGATCTGATGTGGATAGTGGGAATCACTGACTTTGTGCTCAAATATCTCACCATTGCTTTGAAATGCCTTGTGGTTGCTTTGCCAAAAATCGTCCTTGCTGTTAAATCAAAGGTAAGAGAATGCCAAATTTATGTTCTCCTTCCCACTTTTTTGGATGGGTAGGGGTGAGTAAGGGGTGAATATTAATTTTATTTTTCATCCATAATGTTTGCAGAGACAAAAGAATGGAAAAGACCATTGATGGTGATTTGAATTAGGCTGGACCTTAGTTCTTTTTTTTTTCTTGAATAAGCTTGTTTATAATGGCAGCAACAAATATCTGCCATGGGGTAAGGAGGTGAGATATATTTTCCTCTTTGTTTCCAATATTGTCTAGGAAGCACCATCCTTCTGTCCAAGTAAGGCAACCTTATGCTTTTGAGATGTTTTACATCCTGCTTATTTGAATACATAAATACATATATACATATTTTATCTGTATTCAAGAGCACTGACAGAATATCAAGTTGCCTATCCAATAAATTCTTGTAGCTGTTTATGTGTATTATGGACACCAAAGTGAACTCGTTATTGCAGGAGAAGATGTAGAGCGGGGTTACTTGAGTGGCTCAATGCAGGCACTAATTACAGATTTCCGAAAACACTGCAGGATAACAGGCAAAAAAGTTGTTTGAATTCCTCTGAGACTTATAACTCGCTGGGTAACTTTGGGCCAACCCAATCTACCTCGCTGGGTTGTTTAAGGATACAGTGGGGAGTAGGATTGCTGTATATGCCTGCCTGTGATTACTGGAAGAATGGCAGAAGGTATTAATTCCACAAACAAACAAACAAAAAACACAACAAGAAAGTATAGTAGGACCCCCGTATTCACTGATTCATTAACCGCTGATTCAATTATCCACGTTTGGCAGAGGAAAAATATTAAAGAAATAATTCAGCAGCCGCAAAGCAAGCTATTATAATAAACAGCAGCTGTAAAGCAAGCTAATGTCACAAAACAGCAATTTTTTTGGGGGGGGAGGGGGGTTCTCTCTTATCCACGGTTTGTGTTATCCACGGGAAATCCTGGAACCAATCCCCAGCGGATACTGGGGTGCTACTGTGATGCATAAAAACACTCGCTTCACTGACTTTGAACAGGAGTTTAAAAATGTCTCTGATAAACAGTTAGCAAAAACAGATTCTGCCTGCCGCTTCATCTATAACTCCTCCCTTCTCTCACGCAAAAAATAGCCTGTTTCCATTGCTAGCTACCTCATTTTCAGTAGCTACAAGACAACCTTTGTGTATCATTGTTTTGCCGGTTGCATGTGCATTTCACCTGTGCAAGAGTGTGGTAGTAGAGATCACTCCCCTTTCACACGGAGGGCAGACACACAAGAATAGTCAAGAGTTCAAAATCAAGTGGTCAGTCAGTAAATCACATCAAAGGTCAGATGACCAGGGAAGAAGGGTTGGAAAGCAAACCACATACAAGTTCAGGAAGAAAGAGATCAGGGACGCAGCTGTAAGCCAGGCATTGTTCTCTTCTGCAGCTTGGTCTGACTGAGATTGCTGTATTAACCTTGTTCTGGCTGGAGAGTTATGGAGCTTCAAAGGTGCTAGGCAGCCATAGAACAGGGCAAATCCACCACCACCTCCTCACTCAAAAGAGATTATTTAGTCATCCCTTTTCAAAACAATTAAAGGGGAATATGTGGGACTCAGAGCTGCTGAGAGCCACATTTATTTTATTTTATTTTATTTTATTTTATTTCTATACCGCCCATCTTCCAGCAGGAACTCTGGGCGGTTTACAACAAAGCTAAAAACACCAGTACAGTACAAACAAAGATAGAGGGAAAACCCTCAGCAAGAGGCATCAGGGGGCAGAGGAAATAGGAAGAAGAGAAGAAGTAAATAAAAGGTTGCCAAATGCCTCCCTAAAAAGCATGGTTTTCAATGCTTTTTTGAAGGAGGGCAGGGACTGTGCTAGGCGCAGCTCACTCGGGAGATGGTTCCACAGCATGCTGTTCACCCTGACTTTTGCCCAAGCGGGTTTTTTTTTCTTGTTGATTGTTTGTTGATGGGGTATCTTCTTGGTGAAAACGGACTGAGACCCCTCTAGTAAATGTTCCTACTACTATTATTGACCCAGCGGTGAAATTGAAAGCTAAGAAGAAATAAGATTCTAAATGGAGTTGGGTGCTGAGGTATGGCTGGAATGGTTTGTTTCCCCACCACCACCACCTGAAGTACTCAAAAAGGCTTATTAATTTGTTGGTGGAGATAGTGCCATGATTTTTCTTCCCCTCTTATGCCAGTGATCTTTTATTTGGGAAGATTGATCATCTGGGCTGCAGCATCATCTGACTGAGAACGAGGAAACACAATGACCCAGTGCCAAGGGGTGTAGATCGTCACCCCACTGACAAATGGCAGTGCTGAATGAGGTGCACCGTCTTTGCACGCTCGGGGAAGAGTGATCCCAGGTTCTCATTAATCCTTGTCCAAAAGAAGAAAGAGTCAGTGCCTGTGGTTTCCAACAACACCAGGAGGCTGGTACAAATGCATCTGTCAGGAGCCCTCTAATTTCTCACAGCACAGATGCCCCGTTCTGAATTAGCAGCTCTTTGTTGAAATGCTGATAATCTTGAGTTAACGCTTCTTTTGGAGGGGAGTCTGACCTTGGAAACAAAGATTTGATAGCACCATGTAGTAAACCTAGGTTAAAATTTGGGGTGGCCTTGATGTCTTGCAGATCTCAGCTCCCTATATTTTTAAAACTTTTTAAAAAGCAAGGACATGTTTTGGATCTCCTGGTTGCTGATAAAAATGTCTGAAAATCCCACAGGTTATATCAGGCAGTGGATTACTTCATACGGTGGTTTTTCATGCCTGGAAATAGAGATAAATCCATGTGTAGGAAAAATGTAGGAAATGCCTATGTAGGGAAAATGGTACCATCTCTGATGACGTGAGAAACAAGGATTTGCCATAACTTTATTTATTTATTTATTTTACTTATATAGCTTGTATGCCGCCCACTACCCAAGAGTCTCTGGGCAGCTCACAATGAAAGTAAACAATGTAGACAATTAAAACATCAAATTGCAATAAAATTAAAACAATAAAACATTTAAATACAATAAATACAATATATTAAAACACTGCACTAAAATCGCCATCAGGATCCACAATAATCAGTTAAAAAGACTTCTTGAGCAGAAATGTTTTTACCTGGTGCCAGAATGATATCAGTGTTGGCACCAGGCAGGTCTCTCTTGGGAGGGAATTCCATAATCTGGGGGCAACTGCCGAAAAGGCCCTGTTCCTACAAGCCATCCCTTTCACCTCCTTGAGGCAATGGATGTGGTTGCCCAGTGCATAGAACAACAATAAAGTGTATTTTACTGTATATTCATGGGGCCCTTAGTATCTTTCGGTTTCCACACTCTTCCTCTATAAATAAGTAGAGTTACTTTGATAGCATATAGCATCTTGGAGGATTTTGTTTTAATTCCAAGTAATTGTTTAGTGACAAGACACTTGAAATCAAGACTTGGTGTAATGGAATTGAGACTTTGCCAGGATATGGACACAACAGCCTTGCTAACTTCCATCCCAGACAGGAATGAAAAAGTAGTAAATTCACATCCTAAATGAGGAGCTTATGAATATTTCTGTATAATTTAATAGGTATTTTAAAAATATTTTCAGTTTCTGTATTTTTAAAAAATAAATATTAGTTTTCTGTCTACATCAGGCATGTCCAAACTTCAGCCCTCCTGGTGTTTTGGACCACAACTCCCATAATTCCAAGTCTGTATTTCCAATGACAAAGGACTGTAGCCTGCTGTGGTCCAAAACATCTGGAGGGCCAAAGTTTGGACATGCCTGGTCTACATGCTTGCAGCTAGAGACAGAATACCCTTACAAGCATAACTCTGATTAGCCTGTTTAGCCAGAAAAAAGGTTTAAATTTAGCCGTGAGTCTGTTAATTGCATCCTGAACAAAAGTTCAGCTTGCCTAAAACCTGGAGCTGATTATTGGAGGAGATGGGTTAGTTTCAGAAATTCTGACAGAATGTTTACGGAAACATCTTCATCCCACTTGTGAATGCCAATTTTGAAGATCCATATTTCAGCCCCTGAAGCCTGGATTCTTTCCAAACCAAAAAAGTGGGTGAGGATAGACATTTTCATTTAGGATAAGCAAGATTGCACGTTTTACTTTATTAGCTATTTTCAGTCTGGGGGCAGTTAGAGACACTTAGAGATGATAAACCACTTCTGAGAATTCTGTGCCTGAAAAACCCTGAAAAATGGTCACCATATCAGAATCGACTGAATGGCACATGATGATTATTATTTCTGTACCAGGGATAAAACAGTTTTATTTTTAAAAATCAATAACTAAAAATGTCAGTGACCCTTTACGTTACTCTTGAGTTTAGCAAGAACTGTTTAAAGGTTTGCATGCTTCTGACATAGAAGAAGAGGAAATCTGCTATTTCCTTACATTTCTATTAAAAGGATTTCTGTTGCCTCCTCTCCTCCACTTTCAGGTGTTTTTTTTTCCAGCTCCACACCCCTCAAGCTGTTACTCCTTAGTTGAGAAAATGAGAGTCTGCTATTTGCCATGGAGATAACAATGGACATCTCCTGGAACCACATGGCTTGGGCAGTTTTAATTCAATTTAATTTGCTTTTTCCTCTTGAACAAATGGTAGCTGTTTGTCATTTGCTTTTAATGTAGGACATCCACAGCAAAGCACAGCTGTTCAGCAGCATTCTAGCACTGTTTGTCTGGCTTCCTTGGGACATTTTGAGTTAGGAAAAGTTGCCCTTCTGACAGGGAGGGGAGGAATAATATCAGGGAGCTTGCAAGCACAGCATTGTTATTCCCTGTTGGCACTATTCTTCATCAGGCAGATGGCAGATAAACCAATGATAGAATGATCAACTGTAGAATTATAAGAAAAGGGGTCCAGCCCCCCGAAATCCACACCTAAAGCATCTCCGACAGATAGCCATCCAACCTCCATTAAACACTCCAGTGAGAGGCAGTCCATTCCATTGACAAACTGCATAGAAAGTTTCTTCTAATGCTTCACTGTCATTTGAATTCATTGTTTTTACTCTTGGGAGTAGCAGAAACTTCTGAAAGATGGCTGTTGTATCACTTCTAGAGCTTTTACACACACACACACACACACACACACACACACGTTCAATGGAATTAATTAGAAAAACTATGTCTGTGAAGGTTCTCACTAAGTCATCCTGGTAAGGTTATCTGGAAGTTGATTTATGGCAACTGGACTTTTTTCTTGAAAGATCGAAACGCTTCACTACTCATCCAAGTAGCTTTGTCAGTCTAAGGGAAGTTGGTGTGAGGCTTCCAATGTATAGATCACCTTGCTTTCACACCATCCTGGCCTGAATAGGCTTGTTAGGTGGACAGTGGGCTGAATAGGCTTGTTAGATTTACAAAGGACTGGGGCGTGTGAAAGTCACACCTATGCATCCCTTCCCAACAACCGTCAAGTATGGGTATTTAGCAGTGGTCTTCCTGGTGGAGGTGTGAAGTGCTTCTGATTTGGCTGGGGATTGATGAAAGTACCACTTGGTAAGTAGCAGACAGATTATGCCTGAGTACAAACATAAATGGTTTCATTGACGCCTCTCAAATCACCTATCTTCTCTGTCGAATATGTGCACATTCTCATCTTTGGTTTAGTGGCCACTTAAGTCCTCCTCAAGCTATGGGAGCCGGAGTGTAATTTTTATATTTTTTAAAAAAATATATCTTACCTTTTATTCTACGAGATGGTATATATAACTCGCCTTCCCTCCCCCCAATTATTTTTACGGTGACCACAACATTGTGAAGCAGATCAAGCTGAGAGACTGCATGAGTCGTCCACCACGACCATTTAGTGCTAACGATACTCTGTTTTATTATGTTGTATTTATTGTTGGGTTTAGTAGTTGTGGATATTTGGTATTTGTTTACTTTTGTAAACCCACCCAGAGTAGCTGGGTAGCTAGATGGAACAGTATATAAATCTAATGAGTGAATGAACGAATGAACGAACGAACGAACGAACGAACGAAATCATAGAAATCCTAGAGTTGGAAGAGACCTCAAGGGCCATCCAGTCCAGCCCCCTGCCATGCAGGAACCCCCATCACAGTATTTCTGACAGATGGCCATCCAGCCTCTGCTTAAAAATCTCCCAAGAAGGAAACTCCACCACCCTCCTTTGTGGCAGCATATTCCACAGTTCTAACCATCAGGAAGTTTTTCCTAATGTTCAAATGGAATCTCTTTTCCTTAGTTTGAAACCATTGCCCCGTCCTAGTCTCTGAAGCCATGGAAAACAAACCTGTTTCCTCTTCAATATGACATCCTTTCAAATATTTAAACATAGCTAGCATATCCCCCCCCCCACAGCCTTCTTTTTGAAAGGCTAAACATTCCCAGTTCCCTAAGCCATTCTTCATACGACATTCCTTCCAGACCTTCAACCATCCTGGTCGCCCTCCTCTATACCCGCTCGAGGTTGTCAACATGCTTTTTAAATTTGAATGAATGAATGAATGAATGAATGAATGAATGAATGAATGAATAGTAGGTTTCACTTCTTAATCAGAAGCAGGGCAAGGAACCTGTCAGTCCCAGTCCAGCCCTTCAGTAACCACACTACCCTGCCTCTATTTTAGATTCTCTTGTCTCCCACAGGGCAAGTTCTACCTGGTAATTGAGGAGACGAGTCAGCTCTTCCGGTCTCTGGTCCCTATCCAGCTATGGTACAAATATATTATGGGTGACGATCCATCTAGCAGCTATTTTCTCGGAGGGGTTCTCCTGATTGTGTACAGTCTCTGCAAAGTAAGCTGAATTCCTGATGTTTTCTTACGACACATCCCCAGCAGCTTTAATCATTTCACCTACATCGCTGGCATCATTCATTAAGAGGATGAGGAAGTGGGCCAGGGATAAGACTTTTGTTTTCTGCTTTAGTGCCTGAATAATGAGGACTGTCCAGAGTAGACATTCTTAAGCAAGGCCGTGAATGATTAACTGTGGACCTTTTGGTGCAGTGGTTAAATGCCTGTCCTGCAGGTAAAACTGTGCTCACGACCTGGGGTTCAATCCCAGGTCGCAGGCTCAAGGTTGACTCAGCCTTCCATCCTTCTGAGGTCAGTAAAATGAGTACCCAGCTTGCTGGGGTTGGGGGAGCAATGTGTAGCCTGCATACTGTAATTAAAACTGTAAACCGGCCAGAGACTACTTGAAGTGATATGGGGTGGTATATAAGCAGACCACATTGTAGTCAAAATGGAACTTCATGCAGGCCTCTCCAGCGGTTTGAGAAGGATGCTGCTGTGAGATGTAGTCCAGTGAGATCTGAAGAGCCATACACCCAGCCCTGGGCTTGGTAGGGAAATACTCTGTCCTTGTTCAGTGTTGCCTTTATACCATCATGTGAATAAACATCTCCTCTGTCAACGCATTAACATTTTAAAAATACATAACATAGTGTATAACACCGAATGAAACAAAATATAACAAACATCTACACCAAGTTAAATATATATATAAAACATATCACTGGAACATCACCACTGGGACAAATATGGATTCTAGTAATATTATTTACCAGTCCAATATTCCCTCCAAAATTGTCATGTTCTCTTGAGAATGTAATTGTCCTTTCCTTACTATTAATACAAACTCGATCAAATCTGCCTATATATCATTAAATATATTCTTCAGCAATGTTTTTTTTCTTTAATATCACAGGTTAACTTATTGTTTGCTATATTCAGAATCTCATTATACCAGGCATGTCCAAACTTCGGCCCTCCAGATGTTTTGGACCACAACTCCCACAGTCCTTTGCCATTGGAAATACAGGTTTGGAATTCTGGGAGTTGTGGTCCAAAACATCTGGAGAGCCAAAGTTTGGACATGCCTGCATTATATCATCTAGTTATTTGCAAATTATACTCTACTTTCTATTTTTTATCATCATCATCTTACTGCTCTTAATAATGTGAAAATTAATTCTTCCTTTGACCTTTCACCTTGCACATCATCTAGGCAAGATAATAATGCAGCTTTAGGACAGTTTTCTTTACAGGTATTAACATCCAATATTACATTTATCTCATTAAAACACAGCTTGCAAAAATTTGACACCATTGCACATTCCCACCGCATATGCATTGAATTCCAATAATAGAATGACATACTGCACTAGATACAGCATTACAGGAGAGTCCCTGAATTTCAAGATTAGGTGTGGCCATTGTCAAAACATTAGAACCTGGATTGCCACCATATTTTAGCATTAAAGCTTTTACTACCAGTAAGTAAGCCAGTGGGGGAAATATATTCAAAAGGTGGGAAGGCACAAAATGGTGATGTCTTGGGGAGGGCCAGTCAGTAGCAGAAGGATGCTGTCAGCTGGAGATTTCCAGAGGACCAGATTGGTACCCTAGGAGGGCTGGGTGGAACCCAACTGCCTTATGTTTTTCTTTTGGATGAAAAGAATGAGCATGAAACCACTCAATTTATAATAAATACCTGTCTCTTAACCCTTCTAGACTTTTGATATCTGTGGCCGTGTCGGAAGCTTGCGGAAAGCATTAAAGGTTCTTTGTACCTCCCAGGTAGGTCAACAGTTCATAGAATCCTAGAGTTGGAAGAGACCTCAAGGGCCATCTAGTCCAACCCTCTGCCATGCAGGAACTCCCATCACAGTATTTCCAACAGGTGGCCATCCAGCCTCTGCTTAAAAACCTCCAGAGAAGGAGACTCCAGCACCCTTTGTGGCAGCATATTCCACTGCCGAACAGCTCTAATTGTCAGGAAGTTTTTCCTAATGTTCAAATGGAATCTCTTTTCCTGTAGTTTGAGACCATTGCCCCGAGTCCTAGTCTCTGAAGCCATGGAAAACAAACCTGTTCCCTCTTCAATATATCCTTTCAAATATTTAAACATAGCTATCATATCCCCTCTCAGCCTTCTTTCTGAAAGGCTAAGTGGGGTCTGACCAGAGCAGAATAGAGTGGCACTATCACTTCCCTTGATCTAGACACTATGGTTCTGTTGATGCAACCAAGAATCGCATTGGCTTTCCTGGCTGCTGCGTCACACAGCTGACTCATGTTCCATTTGTGGTCCACCAAGACTCCCAGATCCCTTTCACAGGTACTATTCTCCAGCCAGGTGTTCCCCATCCTATATCTGTGCAATTCATTCTTTTACCTAGATGTAGTACCTTACATTTCCTTCTGTTGAAATCCATTCCGTTAACTTTGGCCCAGCACTCTAATATGTCAAGGTTGCTTGGCATTCTTCTTATTAAAATAATGGCGTGTTTACCAGTTGTCAGGAAAGATCTTTATACTGGAGAGACGAACCGTTGCAATAAGGATCACTGTGTGTTTTTGTGTGCCCAGAGGGATTGATTCACCTAGGTTCCTCGGCGACATTGGATTTAAGGGTCCCACTCAGCGGGTGTCCCTCAAAGATCTAGTACCATGATGTACGAGCATCACTCAATCCAGAAATGTGCTCGTAAACCAAAAGACTCAGAAATAATAATAAAAAACCTATAAGAAATAATTAAAACATACCTAATTTGTTCCATGCCTCTTGCCGCAGCAAGGTGCCTATGACGGAGGAGAGGGCCTACCCTCTCTGATCAACCTGTCCTTGCCAAATGAGTGTTAAGTTACAGTACGAAAGCTAAAGCTATCCCAATTCTGGGAAATTCCCAATTCTGTAGAAACCCTGAGCAACAGTGTTTTAGAAGGTAATAAAGGCCCTGATATAGTCCTTTACCTAAACACTACATATCTGTTGATACACCTAATATAGCATTTGCTTTTTTCTGTTGCTCTGTTATACTTCTGGTTCATGTTTAGCTTGTGATTTATTGAGACCCAGAGGCTACCTCCAAGCATACAGTGGTACCTTGTCTGAAGGAATTAATTCGTTCCAAATGAAATTCTGTTATGCAAATTTTCCTTTTTTAGAATTTTCCCATAGGAATGCATTGAAAACAGAGTAATCCCTAATCGCAACCATTTTTATTATGTACAGATTCGCCCCATAGGCGATTCTGTTAAGCCAATTTCCCCTATCTCCGGAATTTTTTATGTTGTACAGATTTTATGTTATACAAACTGTATGTTCTACGAGGGTCCACTGTAGGTTTCTCACAGTAGTTAACAAGACGTTTGTTGGAAACCCACAAGCAAGACATGAATTCATTCAGTGCCTACGTATCATTGCTCTCTACCTGCATTCATAGAGCTGGTATATGTCGCAATTATGATTGCTAGCCATTAATTTTTCTAATCTCCTTTTAAAACCATATTTCCTTGGTTTAAGTCACTAGATTCTTGAGCCGGTGAGTTTGGTTGCTTTAGATCTTGTGCTTTCTCTTTGACAGAGCTATGGGGTCCGTGCAACGAACCAGCAGTGCAGCGAGGCGGGCGATATTTGTGCCATCTGCCAGGCGGAGTTCAGAGAACCTCTTATCCTCCTATGCCAGGTTATGGCCACTGATGTTTTCTCTCATTTTTCAGAGCGAGATAGCACACAGTAGCTTGCACAAGGGTGGGTCTGCTGATTAAAGCTCTTGGATTTTCCTGTGGGCATGAAGAACAAGGATTACAAGGGCTCACTGGTAGAGAACCAGCGACTGTAGACTAGGAGGTGGCACTGTGTGGTCCATCGACAACATGCTGCACTTGATGTCTCTACAAGCCCCTGAGCAACAGTGTTTTCATTTTTGTCCCCTCACAAATGAAAAATCATGCCTTCAGAAGCCTCTGGTTCACAGTTCCCTAGTTAAGCACGTTATATATTTCATATAGCACAACAGAATACAGCATTATAGCATAAGACTTAACAAAGACAATGTAATATAATATATGTATAAATATAATACAGTGGTACCTTGTATACAGGAATTCATTTGTTCCAAGTGAAATTCTGTTAAGCAATTTTTCCTTTATACAAATTTCCCATAGGAATGCATTGAAAACAGAGTAATCCCTTATCGCGACCATTTTTATGTTGTACCTATTCGCCCCATAGGCGATCCTGTTAAGCAAATTTCCCCTATCTCCGGGATTTGTTATGTTGTACAGATTTTATGTTATACAAACCATTTGTTATACGAGGGTCCACTGTATGTGTATTAAATCTAAAATAGCAAAAGCAAAGTGTTCTGCTTGTATACCGTCCCATACCACTTCAAGTAGTCTCTGGGCAGTTTACAGTTTAATTAGAGCATGCAGGCTACAGGTTGCCCCCCCCCCAGCAAGCTTTTGGGAAATTGGGCAGTCTAGAAATGCAATAAATAAATAAATAAATAAATAAATAAATAAATAAATAAATAAATAAATGTCAATTGATCAAGTGTTGACTAGAACAGAAAGTACTCATTCCACTGAATAATAAATAGACAGCAGCCATGAACTATCTTTCCATTGTTACAATATACGTCTTCCTGCCTTCCATCTTTACATGCAGTGTTGTTGTTGTTGTTGTTGTTGTTGTTGTTGTTGTTGTTGTTGTTTTCAGTATGCAAACATGACACTGATTTCTGTCTTTTCCTCTACAGCATGTCTTTTGTGAAGAGTGTCTCTGTCTTTGGTTTGACAAGGAGAAAACCTGCCCGCTCTGTCGCTCCGTAGCGGTGGAAACCCTACGGTGCTGGAAGGATGGCACCACTTCTGCTCATTTCCAGGTGTATTAGTTCCTAAATTGTTCCCAGAAATAAGACAGACGTGGAGGGGCATGTTATTTTAGGAGGGACAGAGATGGAAGCGGGGTACTCGCCTATATCTGAAGTCGCTGCAGCTTAACTGTCCCGCTTCATGGGTAGAACTCTCTGCCACAAATTGACCTCCCAGCAGAGTTGGAAATACAGTGGTACCCCAACTTAAGAGCAGTTTGACTTAAGAGTGGGAAACTGTTGGCATTTTAACTGCCGCCTTATAAATTTTAGATATGGTCTGCTCGACTTACAAATATGCTTTCTCATTTTTCATTTTTAACTTATTTTTTTTTCAATTTTTTTAGATAGCTACCCTGACTTAAGAGTAGTTCGACTTAAGAGTATGCATTTGGAACAGATTAAATTCGTAAGTTGAGGCACCACTGTATCACCGATTCATCACTGGCTACTAGAATTGGGCCACTATTGGCGTCCTTCAGGCCCAGAACCCTCCCCCTGAACTTGACTGACTGTGTATGTGACATCATCTTAGCCAAGCCAATTTCTGCAAGATCCTGGCTGGCTCGTTCCCACCCTATACCCTCACAGCCAACGGCCACACTGCAGGGGCAGGACAGAGAGTCCCCTTGCCGTGCCACTTGAGTGGGCCCCAGGGAAATGAATGCAAATAGTCGAGCTTAAGTGGCTAGTACACACATTGGCTATTCAGGAGCAGTGTACTTCAGATAAGTTGTGGTCGAGGATCAGCAGTGCCTGAGATGTGTTGCTTTTTTTGTCCTAGAACCTTTGGGCAATATTCCAGGCACATTCCCATAGTGGGAGATTCTGAGAGTAATAGTTTAGATTACAGGTGTGTCCAAACTTTGGCCCTCCAGATGTTTTGGACCACAACTCCCAGAATTCCAAGCCTGTAATTGCCTGTGACAAAGGACTGTGGGAGTTGTGGTCCAAAACAACTAGAGGACCAAATTTTGGACACCACTGGTTTAGAAAATTAAGTGTTCCAAGGTCTGCTTCTGTTCGGTCAGTGTTGGAAATAAGATGCTGGACCAGATGGTTTTGTTTCAGTTCAGCAGGGCGGTGTGCGTGTTCTTAGCGAAACGTGGGCAACAAGTAACTTCTTGCTGTTTACAAACAGATCACTGGCCTATGTTTTATTCATGATTATGTTGTCACTGTTGTTACATTCTCTCATCAGAGAAACAGTCTCGCTGACTACCTATGGCGCAATTTATATTTTCCCCCAAAAGCTATTTGCATTGCATTAATCATTTATGAATCAAATGGAACTGGACACTGTTGTTCTGTTACGAATTTCATTTAAACCAGCATATTCTGTATATAAAATGCAATATTATATGGAGGTTCCAAATCATCTCTCATTTTATTTGATTTTTATATTGCCATTTCTTCTGAATCTGAAACTCACAGCTGTTTACAATGTGATTAAAACAGGTACACTGAACGATAAGCTATTATAATATTAAATATTAATGGAATATTGTAACATTAAAACATCATTAAATGGACCACTATTGAAACAACAGCTGTATTAAAGGCAGTTTTAAAAGTATCTGTTTAAGAAAGCGAAAGGACAGGAACAGAAAACTCACATCTGAAATGAGCTGACTTTAGTGAAGTGTAGTATACTCAACCTAGCAGTTTGAAAGCATATAAATGGAAGTAGATAATTAGGTACTGCCGTAAAAAGCAGGAATGCAAACAGTGTTCAGTGTGCAGAAATGTGTCCAGCCATGTCGGCCACATGGCCACGGACGTGCACAACACTGGCTCTTTGGCTTGGAAACAGAGTCAGACACAACTAGAACGCATGTGCGGGGGAGCCTTTACCTTTGCCTTTTTAGTATACTGCTAGGATAGGCTGCCTAGATGCCCTAAGCACATCCGATCTTGCCTGGTTTCAGAAGCTAAGCAGGGTCAGCTCTGGTTAGTACTTGGATGGGAGACCACCAGGGAATACCAGGTGCTGTAGGTGCCTGGAGTAGGAACTGGCAAAACCACTCCAGTATTCGTGCCAAGAAAACTCCATTGATGTGGGGTCACGACTGTAAAGACGCAACACACACAGGATAGGATAGTGGTGAGTGTGTTGGGCTCGTGACTTGAGAGAAACACATGCTAGTCTGTGGTGAGCTTGGGCAACTTTGGATCAGTCTTTCTGTTGGCTCCTGGTGTTGTCTTTGCCCATTAACATTGCTTCTCCAGAATTTCATGCAGCGGTTTCTCCAGTTCTGCTTAGATTTACTGGGGAGTGAATGTGGGGTTTCCTTTTGCAGAGAGGATATGGTCTACCACTGAGCCCCCTCCCTTCTCTCTTATAGATGCTGGTTCTGAATTATATGCCATGCATTGTTTTCCGAGAATGACATAAAGTTAAATGTCAGTTTGTGCAAGCCGGGATCTTTGTGAATAGGGTGAATAAGGCACAGGTGGGTGAGAGAGGAGCCATGGTGCGTCACGGTGCTTTGACACAACTTCCTGAACCAAGGGGTATGAAAGTGGCTATTATTTATGTACCCATTTCTCTGCTTGCCTACTTACCGTATATACTTGAGTATAAGTTGAGTTTTTCAGCCCTGGCTGAAAAAAAGGTCCTTGACTTATACTTGGGTCAATATAAAGTTTGAGGATGGGGGGACACAGCTGCGTGGCTTTGCCCCGCTTCGCCTGCCACCGTGGTGACCCATGGCGGTGGTGAAACAGGAGAGGTGGGGGGCTGGGGGGATGGCGGAAGTGGCACAGGCAGGCAGGCAGACAAGCGTAGAGAGGGAGCTGCGCGGGCTGGAGGAGCACAGCTCCTTTTGTGCGCCCGAGAGGTGAGGAGACTCCTGCTGCCGCCTTTTGCTCCTCAACGTGCTTCGCGCTGTCAGTGCCTCCCTCCGGGAAGGGAGGGAGGTTCCGCTACTACAGAGTCCTTCGCCGGAGGGATGTGCGTTCTGTCCCCGGCAGCCAGCACATCAGCAGCACCATCAGGAGGAGAGCAGATGATAGATCCGACGTCAGCCTTGGGCAGCTGCCACAAGCAAGATCTCCTCGCATCTTGCCCCCGCCCCTGCCCCCAACCCGTCCTGAGACAATATGGAAGGATGCTGCTGGGAATCTGAATGTCACTGGCTTGCCATGCTGGTGGCCATTTCTGGGTGCACCAGCGGCCCTTGATATATTCCCCCAAACCAATAGCCCCTGATGCATCTGAGTCCACCTGTAAGGCCCCGGTGCCCATGGTTGTTGCCAAATTACTGACCCATTAAAGTTGGCCAGGAACCTCTGCCATACCAGTAGGTCCTGCTTGATGCCTTTTGTCACCCGTGGGGGGTGGTGTGGGGCTGGCATTCCTGCTGTGGCGCGGGCAAGTCTGGTACTGAATGCCCTGCCTGGTGTGACTACCCAGCAGGCCTAAGAGTGTTTGCATTTCTTTTAGTGCGCACTTTGAAAGCTAAAGCATTGTTAATGCTGGACACAAATTAACTTCTTTAAGTCAGGTAGGTTCTTGAGCCCTTTAGACATTTATTTTTAAAGTGACAAAAATCTACTTGGGTTCATGTAACACAGGTATATGCTGCTTCTGATGCCATGGAAAGTAGAAAAACACGTTTTTGCAGTGAGCTTCCAAGCAAAAAGAGATTAAAAAGTGGCTTGTTGGCTCATGAAATCTTCCATGTTGCACATCTTTTATTTTTAATCTTTATGCTTCTGTACCTGGCCCTTGGAGCAAGGGTAAAGCACGTTTGAGTCTAAGGGGTTTATTGCCAGAAACAAAGCTTCAAAAGAACTTCCTAGCCTTTTTGACTGGAGGGAAAATCTGGACAAAGTCAGGTAGAACGTCAAATGGTGATGTCTCGGGGAAGGAGGCCAGAAGGCTGAAGTTGGTTGTGCCTGATTTAGAGAATGAGCTTGAAAGAAACCAGGAAACCTATCTGGTCCTTTTTGCACATGAAATAACTTGTCCCTCTTTTCTGAAAACTGTCATCTTGACTGAACTCATCCTCCCCATGCCCACTGCCAGTACTCTGCATTGCATTAAGTTGAATGTTTACCCTATCAAATGATGAAACTTCCCCCTGTACAACTGGCATTGATAGAAAGTGAAGGATAATTACAAGGCAAGGGCTAACAGTGCATCATTTACTGTAAACAAAAGCTAAATACTTCAACATTTACATTCATTAAGCTGAGAGACGGATTCCACCAGATTTAGGTTCCTGCAGTTACAAAAGTGGTTTGTCATAAATTTATGTGCAGTAAAATCTATCATTCTATCCACAACTGCAAATACTGCTTAAAGAATAATTCCATATCCCTCTTTTTAAAATCTTTGTTTTAGTTATCTTCATCTTTTTTACTTTGATTTTTCCTTTTTTTGCTTGTTTTGTTTTTCTTTTTTTGCTCCATAAATAGACTGAATGTGTCATATTTGTTTTATTTCCCGCCACACCTCCAAATTCCACCTATTGTGGGAATGACTGAGCTAGGTTTAGCTCTGTTTTACCCCTAAATTTCTATTACATTTCAGATTTTATTTTAATGTGTCAGGCTGTGTCAGGTGGACCAAGAGAGAGTGGAAGAGTAAAACCAAATGAGCTGGAGGTACGGTGTTCAGCAGAAAAACAAGCAAAGATATGGAGTTTTACAAAGACCCGGATTAAGCAAATTAAAACCATTCGGTATTTTAAGCAGAGGAAGAAGAAGAATTCTGCACAGGATGGACCTGTGCACAGTAGACTATAAAGCTCTTACGCAAGAGCCCAAGTTAGCAGGATCTTTAATAGACCTGACTTCAGAGCTGGCTTTTGCAGAATACATATTTACCATAAAGGAAGCACAAAGGTCTATGAAGCTCCAATATCAGAAAAAGCAGAACTGACAATAGATCTTAGATAGACACAGATTTTTGAGCTCATAGTATTTCAAATGTGCTAACCCCAGTGTATACATCAATACATGCCCACACAGAGGAAATTGATGGTGGTCACACCATGTCTGAAGGGGAAGATTCTTATGATGCCAGCGGAAGTAATTCCTTTTAGAAAGTAACTGATTGTTAACAGCACTGGTTGAGAATTATAACCAGTTGACATTTTAACATGTCGATAGTTAAACTATTGTTATTGCAATAATTTACAAATGCCACCAAAAGTCATTTTAAACCCAGCTGAGTTAAGGATAGAACTACGGTATCGTCTGCATATAGTAATAATGGGATCTGCTGGTTACCAAGTTTTGGAAACCAGCCCTCAACCATCCTTAGGTGTACATCCAGATCATTTATATAAAGGTTGAAAAGCCGGGGAGCCAGCACACAGCCTTACCCAACTCCCCTGTTGCTCAGAATCTCATCTGTCAATTCACCTTGGGGTCCATAGCGGACATGACAGCTAGTATGGGAATACAGTTTTTGGATGAGAAATTTATTTATTTATTTATTTAACGACTTATATCCCGCACCATCTTCCCTGGCGGGAACTCTGGGCAGCTAACAGTATTAAAAAACACACATAAAATAAAATAAGAGTGCCTTGGAGCAAGAAGCAAGAAATGACAGTCTCCTGTCTATTGAGGTCTTCTCTAATTTGTCCCATAGTAGTTTTCTAGAGATTGAGTCAAAGGCCCCTTTCAGGTCAAAGAAAGCAGTAAACAATCCACCCACCCACCCCACATTTCTGTATTTTTCAGCCAAACAAGCCAGGGTCGCGCAGTGATCCAATGTGTTTCTTTTAGAACGGAAGCCATTTTGTTGTAGCTCTAATATCTTTTGGGACTCCATCCAGTTTGTCACTTTATTAGCCAGATGCCTTGAGGAGAGCTTGCCTGTAATGGATAGCAGAGTGACAGGACGGTTGTTTTCTAGTAAATGTGGCTTCCCCTTTTTTGTAGATGGGTACGACAACTGCTCTAATCCATGCTGCAGGTGCCCTCCCAGGTTTATCGATCAGGGTGAACAAGGTTGCTAAGGGCAAGGACCACCAATCCAAATATGTTTTTAAAAGTTCAGGTGGACGTCCGTCAAGAAGTCCGTACACTTTTAAAAGGTTTGATTACCTCCCTTGAAGTGCTACATTACAGGAATTTGGTTAGTGGTATCTGCTTCACAACAATCACTTTTAAATCCACACTGCATGGAGTACACAAGCAAGGACAGATCCATTCTATCAAACTAGGAGATATGTTTGCAATGACAACAAGAGCAACTGCTCCTTGCCTAGAAATATGAATGACCAAAATGCATACCCCACCTGGTCTCACATGTTAAAACTAGTTTGGCTTTGTCGTAACAAAATATGGTAACAACATAGCACCAGAGTTAGCTTCCCACTTTCAGCTAAGTCTTTGTTGTAGCACCAGAAAAAAAACCCTGAATATTACTTAGTTGTCCCATCTATGCCTTTAAAAAACACATATGTACACCTCACCCATCTGTAGAGAAATCTATATATAAAGGTATATACCCACAGCAGGGTTACTTAGACTCTTTGCCCATGACTTGAAAGGTGCTACTCTTCAGCCAGAGTGGCTTCTGGTTGCACCGGACACAGAATGGCAACCACATCCTAGAATCGAAGTGATTATGAGGAACACAAGCCACTAAACTCAGTGATTCACGTGCCACTCAGGCTTCTGCTTATACAAGACATGCATGTATGGCCCCCATATCTGCACACAAAGCAATTAACATGGTTCTTCTGTACAAAACTTTGTTCAAGTGCATGCGATTTCACTTCTAGGCTACAGATGGTATTTCCGCCCCCTTTTCATCTGCTAATCTGAAATCTCTCTCAGCCGCCTCTGTTTCCTTTCGACCTTCCTCCTGGCAGCAATCCTGAAGGAGCACAGAAACTTCCCAGGTACGCAGATCTCTCTTCATTCTAGGAAAAAAAAATAGAGAAAGGGGTGAGGATTAGATATGTGTAGAGACTATTTGGTTAAAATGTACATGTTTACATGGAATTTTTACTCTCTTTTGAACTGCTTGCATTCTCTTGTAATTTTAATGTTGTCTTTTAATGCTCTGAGATGCCCATCTATTCCCTGTTCTCAAACTTGGACGTGTCTTAATTGGACTGGACTGTACATTGTCCGTCATTACTGTAAGCCACCTTGGGTCCTTTTCCAAGAAGAAAG
Source organism: Phrynocephalus versicolor (assembly GCA_023846285.1). Lineage (NCBI taxonomy): Eukaryota > Metazoa > Chordata > Lepidosauria > Squamata > Agamidae > Phrynocephalus > Phrynocephalus versicolor. The sequence goes on along the minus strand of JAHTLZ010000019.1, from coordinate 7,122,614 downwards.
GCGGGTTACTGATTTTTCTCAAAATGGCAGAATGAAAATGACATTCACATGGATGTTTTTAGATATTAAAGTATTTTAAAAGGACAGCTCTTGGCTCAGAGAACTGGAGAGGGAGAAAGGTACTCTTTTCTTTTTTAACTCGAACCCCATTTCTTTCTAGCAAACACAACTCCACCAAGTACAGTGATCAACAAATATCCTGGCTTTTCTATGCACTTTGTGATTTTTCATGTAATAATAGGGGTCATCGCTGACCAAGCTGGCCAGGTCCCGTTCTTACAGCAGTGCCTCTAACCTTAGGCAGCTTTTCAACATCTGTGCTTCCTATCATGAGACACCTCCAGAAGACTGCTCAGTCCCATTGCAAACGCAGATGATTTAACTCTCCTGAAAATGTTGGCCGCAGTGCTGTGCCCGTCCAGCAGCTGATGAGACTGGAAATAACTGGCAGCGATGATGGCGGGGGATCAAGCTGCTGCGGCGGCTGGCAGAGAGGGGCAGGTTTGTAATTTCACAAGCTGCATCACATCTAGGCCATTTGTTCAATACTACCAACACCGCATGCCAGGCTGGATCGAGTCAGTCTGGCCAAACCTTTCAAGGTGATGTAAGAGTGCTCTGAAATCTGTTCCCACCCCCCCCCCAAAAAAAACCAGACTTATAACACAATACCCCAGCAACACAAGTCAGTTCTCTTTTATCCAGTGGGCCTATGCAAAAATGTTAAAATATTATGGAGATAAAGCAAAATTTGGACATAACATGTTACAACACAGGTTCCATACGCTACTTTCTTCTCTAAGAAGGGCAGTCAGGGAGCTACATTTAAAAAAATAAGATAACAAAACAGGAACAAAAATTATAAGCGTAACAAGTAATATTTTCTAGTTGTAAGCGCATTTTAGAGCTGCCAGGTGGTCGTGCAATAAATAGCAACTGAAAATCATCCACTGAATCCCGTTACTTTCTAAGGCAGTCAATTTCTCTGTCAAAACTGTTTACTGCCTATAAGTTCTTACTGACATTTATCCAGATACTGATTTTGTCTAATTTAAATCCATTTATTCAGGTCCAGAACACTGCTTTGATTTAGAGCTAGTATACAGACGTTAGTATCCCTTATGTCCCTCTGTGTCAGAGGGTCTTTCTTGAGGGATTTCTTCCTCCAGGTCCCAACATTTCTGGCTCCCAGAGGCATGCTAGTGCATGAATACTGTACATTCCAGACTCTGGAACTCCCTCCCACTTGAAGCCAGGACTGCCCCATCTCTGTTATCTTTCCAGAAACAGGCAAGCTTTCCCTGAATGATGGACTACCTATTACGTCTCTTTTATATAAATTGATAGGATCACATAGACTTTGTGTTTATAACTACTTATAACCTTATTATAGGGTTATTATAAATAACCTTATAGGGTTATTTATAAACCTTATATGTTATTTTTAAACATTTATAGGGTTATGTATAAGCCTTATTTGTGTTTATAACTACTTATAACCTTAAAACATTGACACTATGTTTTCTATGTTAAGTTTCCATCACTCATAACTTTTACATGGAATTTTACTCTCTTTTTAACTGCCTGCATTTTCTTGTAACTTTAATGTTTTCTATTAATGCTGTAAGATGTCTGTCAGTTCCCTGTTCTCAATTAGTAGTGAGTGACCGCCTCTTTTTTGTGGGGCATATATTTAAGAAATCAAGCAACCTAGCAGCCATTATATTACCCATTCATAGCTATAAAGTGTCTTCTGGCTGGTGAAGATGAGGCTGCAGTCCAACGCCTTGAGAGCTATTGTGAGATTACTGATAGGTTGATTGGATTTTTATACCATCCATTTGGCAGCAAGGCTGCTCAGTAATACTACTCAGTAATTGTACCCTCTGTGTGTGTGTGTGTGTGTGTGTGTGTGTGTGCGCGCGCGCGCGCGCCCGCGCTGTGTCCTTACAGTCGTTTACTGTATCTTGGATTAAAGTTGGAAAAGGCCAAGAGCAGGCAGAAAGGCTATGGAACAGGTGAATTTGAGATGTGTACCTGGGTCTTGCGATCCGCGCCACAGCCACAGACATGTAACAAATAAACAGAACAGTGCGGGCATTATCTAAGTTCACACCCTCTGACACCAGCCTTCCTGAATATGAAGCTGATTCAGATAAAGCACAGATGCACGTACATTAGAAGAAATCGAGCGACTCCTTTCAAGTGTAGCAACACATTGCTTCGCAGGTTTCTTTTATTTGTGATATAGAAATATAACAAATAAATAAATAAACAAATTCTCGGGATGCACGGGCTTCCCGGGCACCTTCCTGCAGCCCGCCACCAAACGCAAGAGTAGTGGTTAGAGCCGAGAGATGGAACTAGCTCGATCCCCCCCCCCTCCAGGAAGGTGACCTGCAGGCGTTCCCTTCGCTCCCCTCTCGCTCACCTGGCCCCGGTGTGGTGGCTTCGTCCGCTCGCCCGTCGGTCCCGGCGACGCCCCCTTCTCTCTCTCTCTCGGGCTCCTCCTCTACGCGCTCCCCCGGCGGCTCAGCCAGGCCAAGGCGGCCAGCAGCGCCAAGGAAGTGGCCAAGCCGGTGCCCGCGGACGGGCAGCGGCTGCCCACCGCCGCCGCCGCCCGGGGACCCGTCCGAGCCTGCAGCGCATCGCCGATGGCCTTGAGGCGCGCCGCGGTGAGATGCGCCGCCGTGCCAGCTCCACGGTCGCCTCCTCCTCCTCCTCCTCCGCACAAACACGAGCCCTGGGGGCGACCAGGCAGGGAGCAAGGGCACATGGCGATGCCCACCGTCCAAGCGCGGCCGCCTTCCCCTCCGGCCACCCCTAGGAGGAGGAACGGGTCGCCACGGCCGAACGACCGCGGTCCCCGGAGCTGCTGCTGCTGCTGCTGCTGCTTCTCCGCCTCCTCGTCCTGCTCCTCCCGCGGCTGTCAGGTTGGCTGGCTCAAAGCGCGCCGAGCAGCAGCAGCAGCAGCAGCATCACATGCTGGCTGAGATCATCCTACCCGACGGGGCGGCTGCATGCAGGTGGCAAGGGAGGGAGGGTTAACTCTTTCGAGGGGGGGTCCCGCTTGCTTTCCTGCTGTACAGTATTCTCCTTTTTTAAATTACAAAAATAGGTTACAGGCGATACCTTCATAGGCCACTATTAAAAATAAAAAGGAACATTGCAAGCTTTGAGTGCAGTCCATCACCCTTCTTCAAAGCAGGTCCCAGAAGTTCAGACAAGGTGAAAGATGTTCTTCACCAGGAGGTTACTTTTAAAGTCCTTATTTAGATGATGTTCTTAAAATCCATGGCTAGATGTTGTTGTAACCAGCAGGACAGGATTCTTGTTGGAGGCAATTTACAAAAATAGGTTACAGGCGATACCTTCATAGGCCACTATTAAAAATAAATAAAGGAACATTGCAAGCTTTCGAGTGCAGTCCATCACCCTTCTTCCTTGATTCCTTACCCATACGCCACAGTACACTGTCCTCTTAGTGGGTCAGAGAGGCACCCAGAGGTGCACCCCAATACTCACCCTAACCTCACCAGTAACTAGCCAACCCTAGCCCTTGTGCTAACCCTGTTGCCTAAGCCAGACCTGTACTTACATTGCACTACATGCAAGTACAATTCCCTTCTTAGTGAGACACAGCGGGGTGCAGAGAGTCCACCAGTCTGGCTCTGGGTGACTCCTGCAGGCTCGGCTCGGCAGCATGTATGCCATGCAAACCATGCCCCCGAGGCCTGACTGATGCAGGGAAGGCACCCCAAAAAGAGGGGTGCCTCTGCCAGTCTGCTGTGTCTGCAACTTGGTATGCATATCCATATGGCTATGCATGCCCTTTTGCAGCAGGTGAGGAGAGGAGCCTGCTTTCCCTTCCTAGCGGGTGAGGATAGGAGGCACCCATCCCCCAAAAAAGAGGTGCCTCCAGGAGCCCGCTTCCCTTCATAGCAGGCCAGAGGAGGCACCCACCCCACAGAGGTGCCTCCAGGAGCCCACTACCCCCCCAAACCAGTATAAAGACAGACGAAACGACAAATTTTTGCGAAGTTTCGCAAAAAACGGAAACGAGCCGACACGGGCTGCCTCCAACACACGACAACTCGAAAACGTCATTTTCCCTAGTCGTGCCCATGTCTAGTGGTGTGTGTGTGTGTGTGTGTGTGTGTGTGTGTGTGTGTGTGTGTGAGAGAGAGAGAGAGAGAGAGAGAGAGTTTGTATGTATGTATGTGTATAATAATAAAACAGGCCAAACATCTCCTGCACCCATCAACAGAACTGTTTTATCTTCATTAAAAACATATACTGCATAACCAACATGATAGTGCATAGGGAGGAGGACGGGTAAAGCTGAGCAGTATGGAATTTTGAAATGCGCAGAGATGGACAGACTGATAATGAGAATCAAGGAAAACGAGGACTCACAACATTACCAAGTATGGAATCTGTTTTATCAATGGCTAGATAAAAGAAACAAAGAATAAGAGAAAGCTGGTTGTTGTAACATAACATTGACTAAAACCCATGTATCACCCTGTGTAACAAATATTACATATCCTTTTTTTTAAGAAAATAAATCAAATATAGTTTTAAAAAAAGAATTTGGGAGGAAATAATGGAACACCCCGCTCCTCGGAACCCTCGAAGCGCATCCCCAGTTTCTGCCCGGACAGGTACTGACGCTGCTACCGGCAGCCGGAAGTGAACGGTTTCCTCCGTGTTTTTATCTTCCCCCTTTCTCTTTCCGGTCGGGCTCCTTCCCGACGGTTGACCATGGTGGAGGAGCTGGAGATTTTCGGCTGCCGGTGCCTCGTCCGGCTGGGCCGGGGAGGTTCTTCGGGAGGAGGCCGGAAGAGGCCGTCGGAGGAGGAGGAGGAGGAGGAGGGCGGTAGAGGCGACGGGGGTCTCTTCCGGCGAGGCTTGGAGGGCCAAGGAGGAAGGGGGACGCCGCCGAAGCCGCCTTCGCCCCGCAGGAGCCGCCCGCGGGCTTCGGGGCCCGGCTCGAAGGAGGACGCCCACGGAGGAGGAGGACGACGACGAGGAGGAGGAGGAGGAGAGGAAGAAGAGGCCGAGGAGGAGGAGGAGGAGGAGGAGGAGGAGGACCTCTTGGGGAGACTCATCCAAGACTTGGTAGCCTCTTTTTAGTTTTTTTTTTAATTTCGCTTGCGCTAATCTTCCTAGTTTGTTTGTTTATTTAGAAAGGTTTTTACATTCCCTCATTTCCCCTCAAGAGGACGCAGGGCTGTGTACACACACACACACACACACACACACACACACACACACACACACACACA
>JAHTLZ010000019.1:7056941-7117316 GCA_023846285.1 Phrynocephalus versicolor | reverse complement strand
ACACACACACACACACACACACACACACACACACACACACACACACACAGTGTATGTATGTGTGTGCATGCGTGCATTTCTCTCTCTCTCTCTCTCTCTGTGTGTGTGTTTGTGTATATACATATATATATGTATATAAAAATATAAGATTATACATAAGGGTTAACAACCCTCCTTTCCCCTCAAGAGGACTCAGGGCTGTGTGCACGCACACACACATACAGTGTGTGTGTGTGTGTGTGTGTGTGTTTATATATATGTGTGTGCATGGGTGCATTTCTCTCTCTCTCTCTCTCTCTCTCTGTGTGTGTGTGTGTGTGTGTAAGATTATACATAAGGTTTAACAACCCTCCTTTCCCCTCAAGAGGACTCAGGGCTGTGTGTACACACACATATGTATGTGTGTGTGTGTCAAAGACCAAAGACTAAAAAAAGAAATACAAATTAAAATTAGCTCTGGTCTGCAATAAAAGCAGTCATGCTTGCTCTGTTGGGAGGCATCTAGTCTGAGAAGGGGAAAAAAAGAGAGGTCCAGAGGTGAGGAGCCAGGCTTACCCTTCCTGGGTGGGAGCGCTACAGTTGTTATTCTTTGTAGCAGTTGCAGTTATACTTTGTAGCTTTAATGTTATCTTTGGGATTTGTTAAGTGCCTGTGCTTCTTGTAATTCCTTGTTGCTAACTTTGAGTATGGCTTAATTGTACTGGATTGAATATTGTCCCTCCTTTACTATAAGCTGCCGTGGGTCCTTTTCCAAGGAGAAAGGTGGGGTAAAAAAATCAAAATAAATAAATAAGTTTCAATTCTCTCGAACAGCCCTTCTACTGTATCCTGCGTGATAGATGAAGCAGAGATAGAGATAGAGATAGATAGATAGATAGATAGATAGATAGATAGATAGATAGAGAGAGAGAGAGAGAGAGAGAGAGAGAGAGAGAGAGAGGCTCAAAATTGCCCACTAGCTAAAATCACATCGCAGCAAGCCACCACGCTGGTGGCTGTTGACACCTAATACCTACCCCTTTTTCTTCTTTTCAGAATGAAATAAACGAAATCCCCTTCTTTGACGTGCAGCTGCCCTATGAACTAGCGTTAAAAATATTTCAGTTTCTTGATCGGACGGAACTGGGGAGATGCGCTCAGGTAAGTTTTTTCCTAATGTGCTGTCTGCTTCCCGTCTGCAGGGTATTGTGGAAATAAATTATTTTGGAATGCACAGGTCTTCTCAATAAATGTTTAGGCACATATGTAACAGTAGTCCTGTGACTGTTGTCTCTCAATGTCACTCCCTCCAGATGTGAGTTATGTCAAAAATTTAGTATGAATGGTTCTACTGCAGCTGAAAACAGTAAAGGGGGGCTGGGTGGCAACTATGATAGGCATTTCTCTGTTGCTGAAAAAACAAAGGTCTGTGAGGGTTGAATTTTAAAATCACACTTCAGACAGTCAAATACCTTATGTGCATCTAATGATAAAACCAAGGCTGTTTTTTTAAAAAGCATAATATATAATATTTAATTTTCTACAAATAAGACATTTAGGAATAAATCAGAATTGGTCAGATTGTATATTGATCTGTGACGAATTCAAGTTGGTTTGCTATACAGTATATTAATAGTTTGTAGGGATAGAATTTTTGGCTTGCCCCAGGACACCAAGGTCCCTTTCTCTATGTAACCTTTTATCTGTCCTTTACCCATCCCTATTACTCCTCCCTTTTCATCTATAATTGGAAACCCTTAAAAATGTTGAAGGAAAAAAAAAAGAAAATCTTGTTTCAGTCTTGGTTTATTTAAAATTGCAAAATAAAATTTTATAATTGTACAGTGGACCCTTGTATAACAAATGATTTGTATAACGTACAATTTGTACAACATAAAAAACTCCAGAGATAGGGGAATTTTTTTTAACACAGGTATGTCCAGAGTCAGGCCCGGGGGCCAAATGCTTCCCGTTTACAAATTTTGAGTGGCCCACAGCCTCTTCTCCCCACCGTCTCAGCCTGTCATGCATCCCCACCAGCTGGCCCTTCCCCATACCGGATGGAGACGTCAGCTTGCCGTTTTATGTTTTGCCTGCTCTCCCTGCCTCCTTCCACCACCACCCCCAGCCACCTTCCCAGCCTACCTGCCCCTGGCTCTGTTGCTGCAGCATCCTCCCAACCTCCTTGCATGTTATATTGTCCAATGTCTGGGTTGGCGGCCAAATGTGGCTGAATGGTCGGCCCCCACACATTTTCACCTCGGCAAATCTGGCCCTCCTTGCAAAAAGTTTGGACACCCCTGGCTTAACATAATCGCCTGTGGGGTGAATCTGTACAAAATGGGATCACTCCATTTTCAATGCATTCCTATCGGAAATTTGTATAAAGAAAATTTGCTTAACATAATTTCATTTGGAACGAATTAATTCCTTTATACAAGGTACCACTGTATTTTTATGTTGTAAACCACCCAGGGTAGCCCTTGGGCTAGATGGTTGCAATATAAAAGTCAAATAAATAAATAAATATACTGTACATGTTTTGGTATCTTTCCTTTTGATTTGTACTGAGGTGTTTTTAATTGCTGTTTGCTTTGTTTGTACACCGCCCGGAGTTCCCTTGGGAAAATTGGTGCGGTTTATAAATCTAAAAATAAATAAATAAATCTAAAAACAAACAAACAAACATATTATGTGCTTGTAGGTGAGCAGAACATGGAAAGTGCTTTCAGAAGACCAAGTCCTTTGGTTCCGGCTTTGCCAAAAGGAAGGCTACCTCCTTGACTGTCAGATCTCTGATTTTCCCTGCTGGAAAATAACTCTTCAAGAATGTCGCACCAAGGAGCAGGCTTTAAGAGCCAATTGGAAGGTAACACTCCCGGATTTTTCCAATACTCAACATAGAACGTTAAAGCAAGACATTGGGAAGAGACTTTTTGTTGCTCATTGGAAATCACTTCCGGTTCACTAGAAGCCACTTCCAGGGCCTCCGACGGGCCGGGAAGCCCGTCGGAGGCCCGTTCAGGGCAGCACCAGGCCTCAAGTAAGTGTAGGAGGCCCCAAACAAGCCCCCCCCCCCGGTCCCAACTCGACCCAGCATTTGCATAGCGTGGATATTGGGTCCCTAACCCCCATGATAAGCAGGGGATTACTCTACCCACATATGCATCCTTATTGCCCAATTGCTGTCTGCTTGCTGCCATTCTGGGTTCCATATTCAATATCAGTTGATGGTGTCTCTTCACTCAAGGAGACCCTGCCCTACCAGTATCAGACCCTATTAACTGGACATGGGGTGTGTCATGGGCTGGTTCTGTCATTTTACGTATCACAATTGGGGAGTATTTTTTATTCAATACTGTAGAGAGGAAATATACCGATCGCGTTGATATGGACACGTCTTGCATGCCAATGAGGAAACTCTGCCCAAAAAGTGTCTCACCCTGGAGGTCAGTGGACGCCGACTGAGGGGACGACCCAAACAGTCCTGGCTGAACACCCTTGACAGTGACATGAAGTTGTCCCAGGTTCACCCGGACCTAGCCTGTGACCGTGCCAAGTGGAAGGCAAAAACCAGAATACCAGACCTCCACCATCAAGTGGGGCAGATGCTAAGGAAAATAAGACGAAGAAGACTGTAGAGAAGAAACCTTTTTGTTTTCCCGTGACAATAGCAGCACCTCCTCAAGGAAGAAATGCATCTTGTTCTTGCATTGTCGAGTTCAGTTTGTAACCTCGGAATTGCTTTTGTCCTCCATGCACAGAAATTAGAATAATAATCTGATACAACATATATATTTTTAGAAATGATTTGGGAAATATTTTAGCACCTTATTCATCCTGTGCTAAATGATGAATGGTTTAAGGAATAAAACATTGCAGAATCATATTTCTTTTAATTTTTTTCAAAAATTTTATGGGGAAGAAGAAATAAGGCTTCAGGAAAAAAAAAATGGATTTTTAAAAATTGTTCCGGGCCCCCCCCCCCCCTGCGCCTTCACATCACTGATTGCAGCACATGAGTAATTAGAGTGAGGTCTAAAGAACCCCTGACTTCTTCCAAGGGAGTAGTCATTGCCTTCATGGCAGAAAGGCCAAAGGTACCACAGCAGAAGTCTTCTGATGTAGAGCCTTCAAGTCAGATTCATAGAGGCATGTAAATCTAGCTACTCTGTGGTTTAAGGAAAAAAAGGGGGTTAGCCATCTGACCGGAAAGCCAATGGAAAACTAGACTAGGTGATACTTTTATAGGTCATTAATAATTTTTTTAAGAAATTGCAAGCTGAGCTTTCAATGGCAAGCCATCTTTATCAAAGCATTGTATCAAAAGTCCAGTCGTGGCAAGAGTTGTGGTTTCCCAGGCGTTAACCTTCTTGGCCAGATGATACCAGCCAGGCACTCTTCTGATGGGGCAGGAAACAGGGCTGGTGTAAAGACCCCCACCTCCACCATGAGTCAAAACACGTTAAAATTCTAAAATGATTAAAAAGGAAAAATAGAGTGGAGATTGACAGAAATACTGCACCACTCTGTAACTCACTTTACATGACTAGATTTTGGCAACTATATTCTTAGATCCAGAAAGATAGGATCACAGAGTTACACGCACACACTCAATTGGTGGCTGTATGATTTTTTCCATCTCCCAGCCCCCATGAAATGGAATGGCTTTGAACATATAATATTGCCTCACGCATGTTCCAAATAATTGGTCTGCATGGACCAGTATTGCTGCTGCTTAAGGTCTTCAACAGGTACTTTCATATCAGATTTAGCAAATTCTTGTGATCCTTGCAAATCTTTCATTGACAGATACCTGTTTCGGGGCTCAGGCAGTCACATACTGGATGGTTGGCTCATCTGCCTCTGTATTTTCTGCACTGGGGTAGAAAATATAGCCCTCAATGCATGGCTTAGGATACGTCACTTGCAAAAATAATTAAGCCACCACCAGTTCTCCCCCAAAAGATTTTCAGGCAAAAATTGAAGAAAAACAAAACAAAAGACACAAACATGTGGCACCTTAAAGACTAACTTTCATATTTTAATGTGACGTTTCGTGCACATGTGCACTTCTTCAGACCTAGAGATTGCTATTCCTGTAAGCCTCCACAAAATGTGATTGTCCTGTAAACACGACACAAGATAAAAATCTTGTCTCACGTCTAGTTTCATTTTGATGTAGAATTGTGAGCATTTCAACCATGTTTCCTTGTCTTGAAATGCAGAATCGCATTGGTGCTGTGAAACAGCTGCAGTATGAACTTGGAAAAGTTCTGTGCGATGTGCATTCTTGTGATGGAGTGATCATTGCTGGGTAAGCATGTGGACAATTTCATCTGAAGAATTTCTTTCACAGTCTAAACTCCTCGTATTCTCATGACAGCTTATAGCAGTTGTGGCGAACCTTGGACACTCCATATGTTTTGGACCACAACTCCCAGAATCCCAAGTGACAAAGGACTGTGGGAGTTGTGGTCCAAAACATCTGGAGTGCCAAAGGTTCACCACCATTGGCTTATAGCTTGTGTAAAACTGAAGTCGACAGCCTAATTGTAGCTTATTTGGTCATAAGACCTTAACTATCACGCTGTGTAATGCCACTGGGAACAGAAGACTAGATGTTTTTGCTGCTGCTGTTCCTAGAAAATAATCCTTTATGTAGCAGGTCAGAGTGTTGTATAGTGAGATAAAAATATACAGAAATCTACAGGAAACATGGTCAGTCTTCCCGGTGGGCAACCACCTGGGTAATATTCTTTGATTTTTATACCGGCATGGAATGGGCATGTGGGTGGGAAGTTGGACTTTTGAATTCTGTCAAAGAGTCCTATCTCTTGTGGGTTCTGGACAAGGCACACCACACTTAATTCTCTAAAATGGACCTAGGTACGCATATAGCGTGGGGCGTGGTGGCTCAGCGGACTAATGCTCCAAAAAATGTTGGCTGCAAAGTCGGCAGCTTGGAGGTTCGAATCCCGTGTGCCACGCAGCGGCGCGAGCTCCCGCTGATAACCCCAGCTCCTGCCAACCTAGCAGTTCAAAAGCATGTCAATGCAAGTAGATAAATAGGTATCGCCGTAAAAAGCAGGTAGGTAAACAGTGTTTCCTTGCAGCCGTGCTGGCCACGTGGCCAGACTTGCACAACACTGGCTCTTCAGCTTGAATACGGAGATGACCACCATGCCTGAAGTCGGGCACAACTAGCACTCATGTGCGGGGGGGGGGCTTTACCTTTTTAAGCGTATAGCGGGACATTGAATTCTAGTCCTTTTCCGGCTTTTTAATTTTTTAATTTTATTTTTTATTTATTTATTTGTTTGTTTGTTCGTTTCTTACCTGGTTTTCTTTCTCTGGGTTTTTGGAACTGTTTAACCTGCATTCTTTTTCAGGTACACATCAGGAGATGTGAAACTGTGGGACACTCGCACCTGGGACTACACAACAATTGTCCTCGAAGCAGAGCATGACTCAGATGAGCCTGGGTCCTTGCCGCACGTCTCTTTTGTGAGAATAAATAGCTCCCTGGCTGTAGCAGCTTATGGAGATGGTAAGTTGACTCACAACTCTTTTCTAATACTGTGATGCTGCTTTTTTTAAAAAAATGTAACCCTACTGAATAAGGAGGTCTTGGATCAAGAGAGCTGTTGAAACTGCTGCCTTCGATTCCTTTTGGAGCTCGCCAAGTTCCTGCCTAGCCAAGATTGCTTCCAGCAAACAACTTGATACAATCCATTTTTCTTTCCTAAAAGACGTGAGATGCAGACGTTTGCCTGCATTTCCCCATTTCCTTTCTGTGCAAAGAGAGAGAATATACAGTAATAACCAAGGTTACAAATGACCCAGGTTACGTAATTTCTGGGTTACGTAATGAAGTCAGTTGAAAAGTAATGGCTCCATTTACATATTTTTCTCCTGGAATGCCGCGGGTTATGTTTTTTTTTTCCCAAAAGGAAATTACAGGGGGGAAATACCCAGAATGCACTTGCACCCCATTGTGGTTCTAGGTTATAAACTCCCCAGTTTACGGAGTGGTGCGAGGAATGGATTAAGTACGTAACCACTGTATAGCAAAATAAGATATGCAGATTCACTGATGTGTTTTGCTGTTATTTGTAGCAACAGGAGAGCTCTGGTTTGCAGAAATGTAGAATATCAAGTTTTTCAAATTCATGGTCCCTGAGTTAACCAAATTCAATTACCCGTGAATTCAAAATATCTCATTGAAATAAAAGTGTGTGTTTTTTTGGAAATACAGTAGCACCCTGTATCCACTGATTCATTAACCAGTAATTAATTCTGTAATCCAAGATTGGTAGAGGGAAAATTAAATAAATAATCCACTAGCCGCAAAGCAAGCTACTATCACAATCAACAGCAGTAAAGCAAGCTACTGTCACAAGTAGTAGCAGTAAAGCAAGCTACTGTCACAAAACAGTAGTTGGGGGGTGTTCCTTATTATCCACAGTTTTCATTATCCATGGGAAGGCCTGGAAATGATCCCCAGCGGATACCAGGGTCCTACTATAAATAAAATTGCTGCACTCCATCCATGCCAACCAAGAGTGAAACTTGTTTTCTCCCACCCCTTCCCCACCTCCTCTCTACAGGGTCAATTAAAGTGTGGAGCCTCATGTTTGGTTGTGGTCCAATTCATTGCTACCAGCACAATCAAAAAATCCAAGCTTTAGCCCTTGCCGTGGAAGGAGCAGCTATTGCAACGGCATCTGCCTTTCAGGTCAAAATGGAAGGTGCGAATGACAAGGGATACTGGGAGACCATTGCAGAATTTGAAGTGCAGAAGTTGGTGAGTGTCATTGGGGCATCTAAGTTTTGCCATAGTTGTAGGCAACTTGTTTTCAGATGTTTGGGATTACAACTTTAGTAGGACCCCTGTATCCACTGACTCAGTTATCCACGGTTGGCAGAGGAAAAAACAATCCAGCAGCCACAAAGTAAGTTACTGTCACAAACAGAAGCTGTAAAGCTAGCTTTAAAAAAGCCGTTAAAATCTGGCTGTTTAGGGATGCCTTCGGCAATCGCTAGGGTTTGTATCACATGTTTTTCCCCCCTAATTTGCATTTATTATTAGTCTTATGCCTCTTGCCAATTACCTTTTTACTTTTTTAAATTGTTGTCATCTTTTAATCTTTTTATTATCTTGCGGATTTCCTGTGCTTTTTATGTGAACCACCCAGAGTTCCCTTTGGGAAATTGGTGCAGTATATAAATATAAAAATAAATAAATATAAATAAATGAGGTACTATCACAAACAGCAGCCGTAGAGCAAGCTACTGTCGTAAAACAGCAGCCGTAAAGCAAGCTATTGTCACAAAACAGCAGTTTTGGGGGTTTTGGTCGTCTCTCTTATCCACAGTTTTTGTTATCCACGGGAAGGTCTGGAACCGATCCCTAGCGGATACTGGGGTCTATACTGTCTATTTTCATCTGTAATAGACTATGAAAAAAAATCACGACTTTGAAGAAAAGGGCAAAGTAATGTTAAAATTACAGTGAGTGCAGGCTGGGGTGTATGGGAAAGGAACATTAACGTAGAAGAAAATGTCCGTCCCCTATCGTCTCTGACCCCATCTGAATCCTTATAGGTTGGTTCCCTCTGCCTGGTGCCCCATCAGAGTGAGCATCCTGTGGCCGTAGCAACTGCAGAAGAGCTTGTCTACCTCCTGAAGGCAGGGGGCCCAGCCCAAGTGCTGCATTCCATCTATGGCCAGCCGGTCACATGCCTGGATGTTTCCGCCAGTGAAGCAGCCTGTGGCATCAAAGGCTTTGGCTGGCTGATCAATGGCACCAACAAGGTAGGTAAACCTTTTGGGTTGTTCCATAACCACAGCTGCCTACCTGCCCTAAGCCAGGCATACCCAAACTTCGGCCCTCCTGATGTTTTGGACCACAACTCCCAGAATTCCAAGCCTGTATTTCCAATGGCAAAGGACTGTGGGAGTTTTGGTCCAAAACATCTGCAGGGCCGAAGTTTGGACATGCCTGCCCTAAGCACATCCGATCTTGCCTGATTGCGGAAGCAAAGCAGGGTCAGCCCTGGTTAATACTTGGATGGGAGACCACCAGGGAATACCAAGTGCTGGAGGCGCCTGGAGTAGGAACAGGCAAACCACTCCAGTATTCCTACCAAGAAAACTCCATGGACATGGGGTCACAAAGAGTCGGTCACGACTGTAACGACACAGCACAACACAACACACGCACACACACACACACCACCATAATGATACCATCCCAGAACCTTTCCTTGGCTTTTGCCGAATATATAAAACCTCCTCCTTTGGACAGTCCCTTCACCCTTGGAGCTTCTCCCTGCAAAGACAGCTTTCCTAGGATGATCTTTATATCAAGGGAAGGGGAAATGTGTTCTTTTACAGGTTACCAACCTTATCTTGTCTGGTAGCTAAACAAAGTTATACTGAGATCAGGTGTTATTTTTTTTTTTTGCCCATAGTCATTATGGATTTCCAGCTTCCACACTATCATTCATGCTCAAAGGCTTTCACATCCGGGATCAAATAGCTGGTGGTGAATTTTTTGGGCTGTTTGGCCGTGTTCTAGAAGTTTTTCTTCCTGACGTTTAGCCAGACTCTGCGGCTGGCATTTTCAGAGCACAGAGAGAACTCCTAGTCCCCTGAGCTCCTTGCCTTCTGAAGATGTCAGCCACAGAGTCTGGCGATACATCAGGAAGAGAAACTGCCAGAACGCAGCCAAACAGCCCGAAAACTCACCACCAGCTATAATTCATTCATTCATTCATTTCTACCCTGCCTTTCTCTCTGAAATGACTCAAGGCAGCTTCCATAATACTGTTGTTTCAACCAAGCTGGGAAGGATTAATAAACTGATCCTGTTCTTAATGATGATGTGTTTTTATGTGGCATTTCTTCCAGATACTTCTGTATAACTTGGAGACAGGACAGTGCATCACACAGCTAGGCAGCTCCTTGGGTGACTTCACCTGCGTCAACCTTCATGGCAGCCCACCCTACATGCTAGTGGCAGGAAATAAAGACAGGAGGTATATCTAAGCAGGAGCAGCACATCTAATATTTTGTGGGCATCTCTGCTGGCATTTTATTTATTTATTTATTTATTTATTTATTTATTTATTTATTTATTTAAATAGTGATAGAGGGGAATGACTCTATAGAAGCAGTTGCAACAGTAGAGATGTGTTCAGCACCATCTTAAGCCAACTTTGCTGAAATTAGTTGTCATTTTCATGAAAAGGAGAGCGATATACCCTATTTTTCCACGTATAAGACTGTATTTTTGTCTAAAATGGTTAGACTAAAACTGAGGCTCATCTTCTACACGGAAGTAAGCCGAGGAGAAAACTGTGCTTTTGCAAAACTGTAATTTTGGCTTGGAAAAGTGTGTGTGTGAGGAGGGGGGGATCGTCTTATACATGGTGACGTCTTATAGACGGGAAAAGGCAGTTAACTGTAGATGGTATGAACAAACCCATCTGCCAACCTGTATGCCACAAAAATTGACGACTTTCATTTTCTCTCTCTTTTTTTTAGGGTGAGAGTGTATGACGTCCGCCAGAGCAACCCTACCTGTTCGCTCTATGGCCACCAGCTCGGGGTCTCTGCCGTCCAGATGGACGAGTGGAAGATTGTCAGCGGAGGGGAGGAAGGGCTGGTCTGTGTTTGGGATCAGCGCATGTGCATCAAACTCTGGGAAACACATGCCAGGTGAGAGAGAGAGAGAGAGTGGCTCTTCGGAGCTAGTTTCCTAGCATTCCGGCTGGAGGTGAATGAATGAATCTTTATTTACGGTTGTTAACCAAGACAAGAGATACCAAATAATATCAATTTGCCACAATAAAACGATTTGCCAGAATAAAACATTAAATTTGACAGGATAAAACACCTTAAAACACTTATAAAACATTGTAAAACTTTTGATAAAAGCCACTAAATAGAAACAGGACTGTTATAAAATAGTCAATATCAGAAGAGTGGGTAATGTAATGTATCAAAGATCAGGCCAACATCAAACCCTAAAGTGGAAACCACACTCCATAAGGTGATCAAGAACTAGAATTACTGGCTTTGAGCTACTTCTTCACAGGGCAACGACGCTGCACTGTGTCATCTCTGGAGGGCTTTCTTTGCAGCTGTTCCCAGGTTGTAGAGGGCGCTCCCTCGTTTGGGAAGTTAGATGCATCTCCTCTAATGTTGGGCCCCTTTGCACAAGTGTACTCACTCACACATACCCCTTTCAAGTTTTGTCACAACTAGGACAAAATAATTTAGAGACGGTGGAAAACCTTTCACAAAGGGTCTTAGTGTGTCTTAGAAGGAACGCTTGAGACCTCAGCTATGACTGAGTCCCTGGATGCTGGTATTTTGCTTTTACAATTTTTAGTATTTTTGTAGTTTAATTACTTTTTAATTTGCAATTTATTGTGTTTTCACTGTTGCTTGTTAAATGTGAAAATATTGTGAGCCACCTCAGGTCCCCTCACAGGTAGCCCATGAGTGATACTAAATAAATAAATAAATTAAATACATAAATAAATAGTCTATCTTCACTGCACCGCTCAAAAGCAATTAGATATTGATTTAACTGGCATGGCTATATCCAGTAAGTAATTCTGAAATTTGTAGGTGGCTAGGGACTTGATATTCTTTGTTAGAAAACTCTAGGACTCAGTGGCTTTTAGTTGTTGAACTGCAAATGCAGTTTGAATGATACTGATAATACATAGGGGGATATAGATTCTACAAATGTTGAGGTGGTGATATTTATGATATACCAAGGAATGTGAAACACAGCCTATATATTGTCAAACACAAAAATATATCATTATTTAAGTTGACCAATTGAATCATAATAAGAAAATCTACAAGACAATAAGTTCAGATGCAGATCTTGTGAACAGCATTACTGCGAACATTGTGCATTATTCAACCTGTAATTTGTGCATTGAAACTTCTGGGGACTTTGCTGATTTTTCTGTACACTTGTTTAGGTTTGTTCAGCTCTTGAATACAAGCTTTGAATAGTCCTTTGAACTTAAAAAGTTAAGAGCTTGCATGTTACATTTGACACTTTTAACACAATTCTTATTAAGATTTAACGCTTGTTTCCTTTTTTCCAGGCACCCAGTCCGCCACCTTCGGTTCAATACTCACAGCCTCATTACTGCCAATGTTCCTGATGAAAAAAAACCTCGAGGAGCCTGCATCACAGACGATGACTTAACAGCACATCGAAGGTACAAACCAACCCACTTGCACAAAACAGAAACAGAATTAAGAAGTAGGAAGCGCTGAGTACAAGATGCAGAGTTGGGAAGCTAGAACCTGTGGTTTTCTATGGGTTTGTAGGTGTTGGGTCGGTGATGGCTGACACAGTAGAGCTCAGTGGCGGAGGACACTGTATACATGCAGATTGTCTCACATTCAGTTCTGGACATGACCATGTAGGACAGAGTTGAGAGGGACAGTATTGATTGGAGAGAAGTGCGATGGAGAGAAGTGCACATGTGCCCACTTGTTTTTGGAACCCCCACCTGCCAATTTGGCAGTAGGAACAAGATAGCTAGTATTTTACCTGTAAAACAAGGTGTGCAATGAGCACACATCTTGTTCTCAAACTGCAGCACGTTCTCCTAGCAGTGGAGTCCTCCTAGCAGTGGCATTCATGTCAGAAACAAGCTGCTTATAAGCCTTGCTCTCAAGCGGCTTGGGCAGTGCCATCAGCAGCCATCTGGGGCCTTGGAACGGATCCCCTATAGAGACTGAGCTCCTATTGTATTTACAGTGGTACCTTGTATAAAGGAACTAATTCGTTCCAAATGAAATTATGTTAAGCAAATTTTCCTTTATACAAAATTCCCATAGGAATGCATTGAAAACAGAGTGATCCCATTTTTATGTTGTACAGATTCGCCCCATAGGGGATTATGTTAAGCAAATTTCCCCTATCTCCGGAATGTTTTATGTTGTACAAATTTTATGTTATACAAACCATTTGTTATACAAGGGTCCGCTGTACTTGAATTTATGTTTCACCCTTGTCTCCCAGATGATATGGGGCAGTAAGCTTTTGAAAATCAAATGCCACGTGTTTTTTCTCTGTTATTTTTTTTTTGCCCACCAGACATCGAGGGATCATCTATGCATATGAATTCTCTGTGGACCAGTTGGCTGCCAAGAGCGTCCTTCCTATTTGCTGCTCGTCTTACAACGAAGTGACAGGTTACAACTACAACGTTGGCCTTGCAGTGCCGTACGATAACATCTAGGCAGCTCTGGAGAAGAGGACGCTTTGCAGAGGCCAACGTGGATTGGAAAGGTTATGGTGGCTGCCTGGAAGTTTCAAGTGGCGGCGTGGATTTGCACTTGCGACAGCGGAAGGAGAATGTGAGGGTGAGTAACCGGAGCTTACCCCAAAAAGCATTCTTCAGCAGCATGTCAGAGGAGGAGAAAAGCCAACGGTGGTGGTCAAGCACTGGTGCTGTGTACATTAGTGTGGTGCAAAGAGATTGGAGAAGTATTGCTGGCCCACAATAGCAATGGAACGAAATGTCACAAGAGAGGAGCTGTCGCATTAAGCCAAGTGGGCACAGAAGCTGGACTTGGTCAGCGCTTCCTACAGCTCAAGAAGTAGCCTAAAGGTTAGTAATGAGTACAGGTGGAAGGTTTGGGTTTCTTGGACTGCAAGGCACAGGCCGTAATTCCCTAATCTGGGAGTTCTTGAAAACCAGGTACCTCAATGTGTCCGATTATAATGTAGACAGATATGAAGAGTGGTGCCTTGATATACGAAAGAAGCTCCATTTGGGGGGGGGCAACCTGCATGGCATTTCTTTCAAAACCCGCCAAGCTGAAAGAGCACCTACCTGCTAGTACATTCCGCTTGGCAAGGTGGAGGGATTAAAGAAACTTCATACAGTTTTTCCCCCAATGGAGCTTCTTTCGTATCTCAGGGCATTCATATCTCAAAGTACCGCTGTACACGTCTGCCTACATTCTCAGATACATACAAACCCTTTTATCTAAAAGGGCATATATGTGTCTGATAATGTAGACAGAGATGAACAGTGGTACCTTGAGATACGAAAGAAGCTCCATTGGGGGGAAAACTGCATGAAGTTTCTTTCATACCCTGCCAAGCTGAAGGAGTGCACGCACGCATGCACATATGCACGCACACAGTCTCATACACGCTAACAGTTTGACTTCTAAGACTAGGAAGAGGGGTAGCAATACAGAAGAATATTCCACTGTGATAAATTAAAAACAATACCTGCTTTTATTTAGATTTCAGGTTTCATAAGGTACATAAATCACGAGCAACTCTGTCAAGCTAGATCTGCTCTGGAAAAAAACATGTCCTGTTGCTCAGTAGTCTTGGGGGTGATTTCGCCACCGTTGCAACCTATATTGATTGCCTGACATTTTGCCCCATCTTGTTCAAAAGGCACCAGCATCTCCTGTACCGTTTCTTCTTTGTCAGTTACATAAGGAAATCGGCTCCATAGTTAAGAAGCGGACATGCATCTTTGTCTCTATGTCGATTCCTTCCCAGATCTGTCATTAAAAGATGCAAAGGCAGAGTTGAAAAAACAGGTTGTAGTTGTAAAACAGGCAGTACACACCTAGTGAAGCTAGAGTACAGAACTGGCAGAAGAATTTGAGGCACTCTGTTAACAGCACTTAACAGAGTGCCTCAAATACCCTTAAGAGTATCTGTGAAGATTCCTAGTTATCCAGGTGAGTTTATCTGGACGTGGAGTCATGGCAACTGGGCTTCTTTTCGTGAGAGATTGAAACGTTTTTGTGCTCACCCAAGCAGCTTCGTCAGATCAGTCTCTCAAGAAAAGAAGTCCAGTTGCCATGACTCAACTTCCAGACTCCCTTAAGTGCACAGAACCACAGAATTAAGAGGGTGGCTTGTTATGTTACTATTTTCCCCCACTGAATAAAACATAGAGCACCTGAGTAACTTGATATTCAGATACTGCTTCAAGACCTTTCTGTAGATAGAAAGTTGACCACCCCACACACTTATAATTTGTCCTATTGCTCAACTGTTCAGTCAAGCATTGATCCTGATGTTTAACATATCTACTCTTCTTACTTAAGCCTGTAGGATCTAGTTTCCCCCTCAGACATAACCATCTTTGTTCTCTTTGTGACAACCCTTCATACATTATTTCAGGCAATGTTTGACAGCTTAAACCAGTGATGGCAAACCTTTTAGAGACCGAGTGCCCTAACTGTGATTCAAAATCTGCTAATTTTTCACCAAATTTAACCGGAATACAGGTGGCTGTGAAGAGGCGATGTGGGGTGCCCACAGAAAGGGCTCCGAGTGCCACCATTGGCACCTGTGCCATAGGTTCGCCAACACTGGCTTAAACCATAGCAAAATATAACAATACAATTACAATTGAAAGTGCCCGTGCACATAGGCCGAAGCACCTCTCAGATCAAATATGATGAGGTACAAAAGTCAAACGGGTATAAATGGGTCTTCAGCGAACGTGTTGAGGAATTAAAGAGGTGCAGTGCAGCAACTGAGGGAGGGAGTCACAAAAGCGTGAGGCCAACAATAAAATGGCTGCCAGTTAAATGACTCGTGCTGGTAAGACCAAGAGCAGAGTCTCCATCACTAATCTTAATGCAAGCCTAGGGAAAGTTTAGCCTCCTGGAAGTCGATGAGATTCTCATGGGAATGAAGTTGAACATCACAAGGAAGACCAAATAGCTCCCTCTCACTATCACCTTGCAAGCAGGTTAAACATGCAAACAACTCACCTTAAGGAAGTCTTCAAATGTTATTCCCTCGTATACGTCATCTGGCTCCTGAGGGGTGGAGGTAAAGAAACATTAATTTCGGAGAAGAAACACCACCTTTTGAGACAATAGGGAGAGCACCTGCCACTCAGATCCGGAATTTTAGTCCTGCACTAACCTCCCACCAAGTGAGGATTGTCATGCCACTGTTACTATTATTATTTTTAAGTTCCTGAAGGTCACTAGATGCTGAAGGGAGAATGGGAGCCATGTGCATGCATTTTGAAAGCAGGTATCGGAACAGTTACTTGTGGCTCTGCTAGAACTACAAGAGCCAAAATAAGATGTCAGGTGAGCATACCATTTGTCCTACGCAGATGCTGGCCGCCTCCATCATGGCACCGTCTGCGATGCATCTCACTGACTCCTTATCCAGATGAGGGTTCCCTGACAGCATCTCTTGCACCACCTGTCAGAGAACAGTAAAAATAACTGTTAGAAGCAGTAAACAGGTCCTGGGACGTGCAATTTGAAGAGCAAAAAGGCCAAAACGATACTTTACATTTCTGTATTCTTGCAGGGAGATCTTTCCATCACTGTCTTCATCGTACATGTGGAAGAGGACTAGGAAATGAAATCAAAAACCGTGCCAGGGTTAGGCTGACCATTCTTGGCTACCAAGCTAAGTCACAAACTGCAGTTCTCTAGAAATAATTACTGTTAGGTCCAATGTCTCTCATACATGTGTTTATCAGCAAATTTGGGAGAAGTTATCATTAAACTAAGGAACACTTAATACTTTGTGCTCTTGAAATATGCAAGGAATCTGTACTTTCCAGAAGCTACTTAACTGTGCTTTACAATTGTAGTCTGGGACTCTTTATGTTCTCTCACCACCCACACCAGACACACAAGCACACAAAAGGCAAACCTATGTTAAATATCCCTTCTACAAAAGGATGTAGAAGAGCATGTGTTTTAATCCAACAGATCTTGGAAGAGAGGAGATTGGATTTGGAAAAGCTGCTGTATAAATGTATTTTATTTGTATATTAAAAGAAGTTTTCAACTATCCTTCTTTCCTGCTCATTGTGTACAACATTCAGTAAAACAATAAAAAACAAAAATACATTGTCAGAAAAATATTAAATATAGTGGTACCTCGGTTTACGAATTTAATGCGTTCTCCGGGTCGTTTTGTATTGCGAAAAATTCTTAAAACCACAATGCAGACTCCAGCATGCACAGGGGTGGCGCTATAAACCTCTGAAAAAAATATGTAAACTGAGGCACTGTGGAGAAAAATTAGTAAACCGAGGCATTATTTTCAATGGATTTTCATTTGTAAACTGAAAATTATGTTAACTGAGGTGTTTGTAAACCGAGGTACCACTGTAGTAGGTAGTGGGGGGGAGGGAGGGAGGGTTAATGAGGAAGGGACCAAAGGATGATGTAACGTTTTGGAAACTTGTAAAGACTGGAAATGTATGCTGTTACTTCCTCAATAAAATCAAATCAAATAAAAAAAACCACTGTGGTAGGTCCAAACAACCTAGAAAGCATCTTCCAGTTCTAATGGCTGGCTATATAGGACAGCTGTTTGCTTGTTTCAATTTTTAAAATAAATATGTCTATAACATAAAATTCTACCCACACAGATTACATGCAAGCATACATACAAACACACACACACACACAAACAAAGCAGTGTTTTCTTCACCCTGGGGACCAATCTATCTTATTTATTTTCTCTCTCTCTTATACATGACCTTCCATCCATCCTTTACCGGTCCCCAGATCCCTACAAAAATGCATATAATCTTGATTTAGTTTTCTCCTCTTTCCCCAGTACAGCCTTTATTAAAGTCATCCCGCACTTAAAATATTTACTCAGTGACACGAACAAGGAAACCACTGAATTAGCGACTAAGTTTGTTCTCTCTGCCCAAAGAATATGGAAGGCAATTTTGGCTTCTGTTTGCTCTTAATCTAACCATGGTAGTAAATATAACCCAGACCAGTTATAAGAACTTTTCATAAATCTTGAAGCTGAACCAAGTGAGAGAAAAGAACATGCAAGGCATGATGATGGTTCGGCAGTAAAACAGCAGCTAGAGTGGAGGAGTGGAAAAGTTTCTTTTTGAACTGTGATAGAAACTTAACTAAATCAGCCTCAAACAGTCTGGAAAGCACTTAATACACAGAGGGACAATTTTACAAACTTTTAAGTGGTCTAGGAGTGTGAAGGAGAGGGTGGAGAACAAGGGATTTTAAAGAACCTCAAAGAGAAGAGAACCTTCCCTCCAGAGCTAAGCAGAGGTTGCTGCATGGGAGATTATATGCTTGGAGATTTAAAGAGAACAAAACAGAGAAAGAAAGACTCCCAAGAATTGCTTCTGGTGTCATACTAGAGCAGTGATGGAGAAGCTTCGGCACTCCAGATGTTTTGGACCACAAATCCCAGATTTCCCAGCCAAGATTGCCAATGACAAAGGACTGTGAGAGTTGTGGTCCAAAACATCTGGGGTGCCGAAGGTTTGCCATCACTACTAGAGGGTGTTGAGAAGAGAAGGAATATCCATCTGCTGGTAGAAAAGGGAATAACAGTTGAAAAGTTGAAAGGATTGTCCTTTTGCTTTGCTGATAGATTGAGCGATGTCAAAATCCAGAATTAGAAGCTGGGAACCAGTTGGCCAGAAAGACAAGCCATCAGATCAGAGACTGCATAGAATTCAGCATGATTTGGTTATGGAGCCAAGGGAAAAACACCCAAGAAAGATAAGAGGCCTTAAGAATACTCTCAAATTATGGTTGAACTGAAACAAATTGTCATTGAATGTGACATCAAAAGGGCTGTCAAAAAAATTTAAGGATATTAAAAGGGCAAGAGAGACTGGATACTGCTATGGAAAGATGTTAGAGAAGTTTGAGGAAACGGCAGAATTAAAGAGACAGAATCTAAGGTGAAGATGAACTCTCTGAAACTAGATGAGCAAGATAATATGATGAAGAATATGAGAAAGGATCTGATTGCACAACAGGATCAACAAAGATGTCAGAACAGGATAAAGGTTTTGGCAGATGAGGATGGTAAACTGACCAGCCAATGGTACAGGACCTGCTCAAATTAGCCGATACAGTAGAGCTTACCCTTGGAAGGGGAGAGCAGACATTGAGAGAGCCCACCAGATGGAAGATTTAGGGGGAAATGACCACCTAGAGACATTGCAGTCAGATTCTGGTTTGACTATAAGAAGGAACAGCTGATGCCGAAACTGAAATAAATTCAAATTAAGGAGCAAGTTGTGCAAATATTCCAAGATTTACTGTATGTGAGAATACACTCTGCTGGCGGAGACAAATGTGTCAACCTTACCTTTTGAGAAGTGAGAATGTGGAATACCGTTTGGGTTATCCAGTGTTTGTGAAAATTAAGTATCAAGGAAGACAGCTAATTTGGATCATGCAAAGAAGCTTTGAAGAAATTGAAGGAGCTTGGGATCATTAACAAAAAGGAGTTTCAAGATGAAATAAGAAAGCTGGATATAGATCGAGAGATAATCCAGGCTGGAGATGAAGCAACAGACCGCTGAGGAGCAAGAAGGGAAGCAGAGTGTGGCTGTAGATTGGCTCAAGAGCACAGGAGGGAGAATATGTGGTTGTGAGAAGGAAGCAGAAGTCTGGAGATTAGAAAAGAGAACAGTACGACATTGTTCTTATAAGAGACAGAAATTATAATGTAAGGTTCAGTAACTGATCAGCTAATTTGTTAAATTAATTAAATTAAATTAAAACTCCTGCCCCCTGGCACTGTAATCAGGTGCCCCAATCTAATGATCCACACCAACTCCACTTACTCACAGATGTACAGTATTTTGTTGGACTTTTCTCCTTATCAATTTTTTTCTTGGATTCCTATCTTGATCTTGTTGAATTCTCTGCAGTCTCTGATCTGAGGGTTTACTCCTATGCCAAGCACCAGCCACTCTGTATTAGCAGAATAAAGGCCTCTAGTCCTTTTAGCTTTCCACCTGTTATTGTGTTCTCAACCAGCAGATGGAGTTTCCCCCACCCCATCCAATGTTCTCTATCTGTGGAAACCACAAGCATTTACTAGGTCTGTTCCCCTTCACCTCCTTTCTTGTCTTATATTCAAATCTCAGAGCATATGAAGTCTCATGCAGCAACCCATCTCAAGTGGAAAACTCTTATTTCTTTAAGCTTCTTGCATAAATTCTAATTTTAATCCAGCACTTTCACTCTTCCCACAAACTACTCAAAAGTCTATAGCAGGCGTGTCCAAACTTCGGTCCTCCAGATGTTTTGGACCACAACTCCCACAGTCCTTTGCCATTGGCAATCTAAGCTTAGAATTCTGGGACTTGTGGTCCAAAACATCAGGAGGGCCAAAGTTTGGACACACCTGGTCTATAGTGTTTCGTTCTCTCTGTACTTGGTTACCTCCACAAAAGTGTATTCCTGCAAAGAGGGCAAATCATTTTTTCATCTTTTTTTTTTCACAGTTCAAAAGAAACATGAACTCCTCTGCTCAGTATTGAATCTTGGTTCTTACTGCTGTTTTCTCTGCCATCTTAAGCTGCTGAATCTTTCCAACTGATTAGTACTCATAAATATGCCTTGTATTTCCTCATCTCCCATATTGTCAGTCTTCAAGAGAAATTCAAGTTATTACAGTGGTAGCCTGAACTGCTTTTCAACCGGTTGCTGCCTGTATTTATTTTATCGAAGACGGGGTTTGAGATGGCACTCAATTGCAATATTAGCAATAGGCTCACCTGCAACAGCCTCCTTGCAACTCATCTACTTTATACACTGCACCACAAGTAAAGGCTCCAAAGATGAGAGTTGCAAGTTATGTTTATTGATGCCTAATCTCTGCAAAACCTAGCAGTTCGCCGAAGAGAAAAAAGGACCGAAATACACTCACATTTCAGTTTCTGTTTCCTGAAGTGATCCAACTGCTGTTCATCCATGTCCATCTCAATGGGCCGGAAGTTAGACATGATGGTCAGAAAGTCTTCAAAGTTGATCTCATCAACCAGACCCTCTGATGGGTCTTGAAGGTTCCTGGAGAAATAAAGACGACATCCACACCCTTGGAAAAAGACTGCAGGTTTGCAGAAAGGCAGTGCAAATGGGGGGAGACTACCTACTCCTACCTTTTCCAAAGCGTCCACCTACTCCTTGTAAAGATGTCTCCTCATTAAGTCCTTGAGTATCTCGCTTACTTTTAAAGTCTATTTGGGCTTCCCATAAATCTGGTCCGACTTGATAGCATGTGTGTGTGTGTTGTGTAGTTATAGACGTGACCGACTTCGTGACCCCATGTCCATGGAGGTTTTCTTGGCAGGAATACTAGAGTGGTTTTGCCAGTTCCTACTCCAGGCGCCTACAGCACCTGGTATTCCCTGGTGGTCTCCCATCCAAGTACTAACCAGGGCCGACCCTGCTTAGCTTCCGAAATCAGGCAAGATCGGTTGTGCTTAGGGCATCTAGGCAGCTCGACTTAATAGCATATAATACAGTAAATGAAAATATGATGTTTAATATTGCACAGCTCATTTACATGGACCATGTCAATTAGATTTAACCCATGTACCTATGCTTTTATGCAGTCTTCTTAATGTTGCCCTTCAAACACTACAATAAGGCTAAGATTTATCATCGTCATGTTGGATCCTATAGCTCCGTGGTGGCCAAACTTCACCCTTCCAGATGTCTTGGATTGCAACTCCCAAAATTCTGAGCTCATATTGCCAATGACAAAGGACTGTGGGAGTTGTGGTCCAAAACATCTGAAGGGCCGAAGTTTGGCCACCACTGCTATAGCTTATCGAATCTAGTACCTGTAAAAAGGCACAGCAGGGACTTGAACTCCCAGCCTTTGGCCATAAATAGCTATCCACCAGTAATAAAATAAATAATAAAAATGCATTATCCGCTGAACACCACATCACCTCAGTTATTTATTTGTTATGTCTATGCTGCCTTTCAACATTTCCTTCTTACTCCCTGTGTCAGGAGTACATCTGCAAGACACAAGGCGCTTGAAGTTGCGTAGATGAACTTTCCTTTGTTGAGGAGCACAATTTATCATCTCTAAGGGATCTTAAAACAGCTTCTAGAAAGCTCACTGTGTGCAAGTCAGGTGATTTTTGCAAAGGGCTTTTCTGAAGCGACCTTATTTCGGCACTGTGAGTTCACAGTGGAGAGTTGAATTAGCAAGCACTTTGGTGTGGATGTGGCTGCTGCAGGTGGCACAATTGCTTCTATGCTGGCATAAGTCACTCATTGTGCTTGGGGTGCATCCAAATCACCATTAGAAATGGTAAAAAACGGGGGGGGGGATTGGTAGAAAAAGCACTTTTGAAAAGAGAACACACATGCTGCAGAAAACTCCTCAGAATAAACTGGTATAGGCCAAATGTTTCAAAATTAGCAATTGTAGCCTCAAGTGGGTGGTGCATGTTGATAGCATTGTGATGGTGAACCTTCAGCACTCCACATGTTTTGGACCACAACTCCCACAGTCCTTGGTCACTGGCAATCTAGGCTCAGAATTCTGGGAGTTGTGATCCAAAACATCTGGAGTGCTGAAGGTCTGCCACCACTAAACTGTCTATTGTATTAACAAAATAATCACATTCATATTAACATACTTTTAACTATACTATCTACTAGAGTTGGTTAGAACATGGAACTGCTTTTTACTGATGTGAAATTACTCCACCATCTGAGGTGAGATAAAGATGCTGTGACTTTACCTCTTGTCAAAAAAGGCATGGACAATCTTGGACCTAATTGGATTGAATTCCAGGTCAGGGACGCGATCAAAGTTCTCCTTGCTGTAGAGGTAGAAAGGACAAAAATGAATGAGAAGGCTTTCCCGAAGTCAAAAGAAATATTGTAGTACAGGCCTGCCCAACGGGTAGACTGCTGGCTACTGGTAGCCCGCGAAGGGTTCAAAAGTAGCCCGCCGGCCATCAATGAAAAAAGTGAGGGGATAAGTTCTCCAGCCCTCCCTCCCCCATCCCAAGGACCACCACTGCCCTAGCAAAGTTCTGGGTCTGCTAGCCCACTGTCTCAGCCAAGCAGGGCAGTTCAAGGGCCATGGCGCATTGAAATCTGTTCCCTCCAGAACAGATTAATTGGTTTTTAATGCATTATTATGGGAAACCGCTGCTCTGCTTACAAAAGTTTTTACTTATAAGCATGTGCTCGGAACGGATAAAATTCGTAAGTAGAGGTTTTAGCGTAGTAGCCCTCAGGCACTTTGGGCTGGAAAAAGTAGACTTGGCCTGTTCAAAGTTGAACAGCCCTGTTGTAGCACAACTTAGTGTAGGGGTGGGTAATTCTACTGAAGTATGGAATCATACATTCACCCTGCCACAGGCTGCTACAGATCCCAAAATGGCAGAAAAATGTGTAAAAATGATGTAAGAATACATTTGGTTCTGATTGAGGCAGGTTAGGGATGGGAGTGGGAAGGCTCTGTGATCCCAATGTCATGAAAACATAAGCTGCCCTCCAGGAGTGGAAAAAAGCTAACATTTTTGTTAAAATAAGAGTGAGTACGGGCATGGGTGTAGCCACAGAAATGCCTAATTGCTGCATACAGCCCACAGAAACCTAAAGCCATAGAACTGCCCAGAGTGGCCTTTTAGGACAGATGGGCAGGATACAAATATAATAAATAAACAAATAAATCCCCTGCTCAAGGCAGTAACAAATTATAGGGTACATGTCAAGTGGTTGTAAATGAATGCCTGCAGGGTTGGAGCACTTGAAAGGGAAGCATGCTTTGCCTGAATCCGGTCTTAATCTACCAGTACAGTGAACTGCCCTGCATCCAACATTGCAGTGAAATATTATAAATGTTTAAGATATGCTAAGGATTAAGGCGAAACGTTCTCACAAGGATCTTACCGGATGGTTGGTTGGTCACCACTCAACTGCTTAAATCTCCGATGCAGATTCTCAATTTGATCTGTAGTAACTATCAAGAGATAAAGAGATAAACCATTTGTCAGTAAAACCCAGGGATGTTTTTTTTAAAAAAAATGGTGATGGGTAGGTGAGGAGTCTACGATGATTCACCTAGAAAAATTATGGCCCCTCCAAGATTCACAGAACCTGAAGATGCCATTTCTTTGGAGGTTTTGAAGCAGAGGCTAGACGGCCATGTGTTGGGAGTACTTTGGTGGGGTTCCTGCATGGCAGGGGGTTGGACTAGATGGCCCTTGAGGTCTCTTCCAACTCTATGATTCTATGAAGAAACCTTTTAGCATGTTGGGCTCATACTGCATTACTGACTTAATAAAAGAATGTGACGACATCATAAGCCAGGAAAGATGCCCAAGAATTAATTAAAGTGTTCCTTCTTTGATCTGAGAGGTCCTCTGACTTGACTGCATCTTGTACTCAGGTCCTGTCCATACCAGTTTCAGTATATTTGCATCTCAGAAGAAGGCTGCTTCCACTTTTGTTTCTACTTACAACAATCCAGACTTTTGTGGCAGGGAGCTCAGAAGGCTCAGGGCCAGGCAGAGAAGAGCAGCCTCCTTGGCTTCTCCGCTGCCAGTCCCTCAGAGGCAGATGCTGTGCGCAGGCTCCCCATGGCAGGAATAATGCAGGGCATGAGTCAAGTGGATAGAGGGAAGCTCTTCTCCCTCTCACAAAATACCAGAACTAGGGGACCCTACACTCAAATTGAGGGTTGGGAGAGTGAGAACAGACAAACGAAAATACTCCTTTACCCAGCGCGTTGTTAGTCTGTGGAACTCCCTGCCACAAGATGTGGTGATGGCATCTGGCCTGGATGCCTTCAAAAGGGGATGGGACAGATTCCTGGAGGAGAAGTCCATCACAGGTTACAAACCATGAGGGAGATGTGTAATCTCCAGGCTTAAAACTGGGGGTAATTCAAGGGCCAGATGCAGGGGAGTGGTATCAGGAGACAGAGATCTAGTCTCATGCTCTCTCAGAGGCATTTGGTGGGGCCACTGTGAGATCCAGGAAGCTGGACTAGCTGGGCCTTTGGCCTGATCCAGCATGGCTCTTCTTATGTTCTTATGTGGCCTGGTGGCTGCCCAATGCCCTGGAGGCTATATCTCCTCCAATACTGCAACTCTAGCAACCACCTGAGCAGCAGCAACAGTGGAGACATCAATATTGGCTGCCGTGGAGAGGCTGCCCGGAGGCCACAAGCCCCTCTGACCCTGGCGTCAGCAACTGGTGTCCCACCTGCACCAACCGGTTGTGGGGGTGGGAGAGGAACAGCTGAAAGGTGGAGAGCAGCTGAAGGAGAGGTGGGCGAGGCTGTCCAACACTGGCAAGCTTCCTGAAAGCCTCAAGACTCGTGGGCAGAAGGCTCGCTTAAGAGAGAGTTTAAAATAGATTGTACCGAACGTAAGGACCTGTTAGCAGACTGGGCACCAGCTTTCACAGTAGACAGACTCTCAGTTGCACTGGGGGTGAATTGGGCAACCCTGGGTTTGAAAAGAACACTTATATTACAGGCAATCTGCTGATGCTGGAGTGTTAAAGTAACTATTGAGTGATACACACTGCTTTGCCTCCTTCTCCTTCTTAAAAGCCAATTAGTATTGCTTTCAATCATGAGAAAGAAGAGGTCCCACATGGATTCTGTAACAGCTGCCTGGAGGAGATGCAGGTCTAGTGACATCTGTAAGTAGGCTATTTTGGATGTGTTTTCTCCAAATGATTAAGAACATAAGAACAGCCCTGCTGGATCAGGCTAAAGGCCCATCTAGTCCAGCTTCCTGGATCTCACAGTGGCCCCACCAAATGCATCTGGGGTCACACAAAACTAGATATCTGTCTCCTGATAACACTCCCCTGCATCCGGTCCTTGAAGTACCCTGGTTTTAAGCCTGGAGATGACACATCTCCATCATGGTTTGTAACCTGTGATGGACTTTTCCTCCAGGAATCTGTCCAATCCCCTTTTGGAGGCATCCAGGCCAGATGCCATCACCACCTCCTGTGGCAGGGAGTTCCACAGACTAACAACATGCTGGGTGAAAAAATATTTTCTTTTGTCTGTTCTTACTCTCCCAGCCCTCAATTTGAGTGGATGTCCCCTAGTTCTGGTATTTTGTGAGAGGGAGAAGAGCATCCCTCTATCCACTTTACTCATGCCCTGCATTATTTTGTACGCCTCAATCATATCCCCCCTTAGGCGCCTTTTTTCCAGACTAAAGAGCCCCAAATGTTTTAGCCTTTCCTCATAAGGGAGGTCCCCAAGCCCAGTAATCATTTTAGTTGCTCTCTTCTGCATTGAAGAAAAACGTTCTATTTTATATAACTAATTACACAACTACTATAAGTTAGTAGATAGGCATTCCTATTTTATAATATCCTTTTATAACTATTTATAACGCAAATACCTAATTTTATCACATTTACAAATAGCAACATCATCAACAGGTACAGTTAAACTTAAATTTGGGCGAAAGGGGAAGGTCCGTTGGGTTTGGCCAAAAAAGCACCGTCTGATAATGGAGTGCCAGTTCCTTTGGTTTGGAAAAGGAGAGTACAGGTACTGATTGCTCTTGATCGACAAGCTCCATAGTAGATGAATTAAAGGGTTGGTTTCATTTTATTTGCATTTCTCATGAGCTGCACCTAGGAGGCACCTAAACTAACAAAGGAAACAACACCTTTGATGCCAAAGCTCTCCGCCCTTTTAATGAAAACATTCTCCAAGCCAGGGATTGGAAGGCGAGTTGAAAACACACATTGTACTCAAACAGGGAGGGGTAGACTAGGTCAGATATGGCAGCACCAATGAGAAAGGTCCTTGGCGCCATTTAACGCCAAGTGTCTTTTGGAAGGTGAAATGGAAAACCCAGGTAAAGCAGTATCCAGAAACAGACAACCATCATGGTATTGTAGATTGAATGTCGGGCTCATAATAGAATCAAAGAATAACTGAATTGGAAAGAACCCAGAAGGCCATTCAGTTCCAACTCCTAGTTCAATGAAGGAATCCAGATCGAACAGATCTGACAGATGGTTGCCCACTTTTCTCTTGAATGCAGCCCTCGCCATGTCCGGTGGTAATCATTTCCACTGTTGTCTTGTTCTAACAAAACAATTTTTCCTGATACTGAGCCTACATCTGGCTTCCTGGAGCCTTGATCCCATTGTTATGAGTCCTGCATTCTGGGATGATTGAGAACAGATCCTGTCCCTCTTCCGTATGACTACCTTTCAAGGATTTGAAAAATGCTAACATATAGGATCTCTGAATCATGAAGTTAGAATGGGCCGACAAGGCCATCCAGTCCAATGCCCTGCTCAAAGGTGGTTGTCTTAATTTTCTCTTAAATGCCTCTAGCACTGGAGCACTTGACACCTCTTAGGATAATTGGTTTTATTGCCACTGCTCAAACTGTTTGGAGGGTTTTTCCTAATATTCAATTGAAAACTCACTTCCTGTAACTTGAGCCCATTATTATGTGTACTGCATTCTGGGTTGATCAAGAACAAAATGGGAGCCAGTAACCCTGGTTGTAATTTTAAAAATATTGTGTAAAAACTGCCAACAATTTTTAAAAATAACCATATTCATTCATTCATTCATTCATTCATTCATTCATTCATTCATTCATTCATTCATATACCACCAGTCTTCCAAAAAGGAACTCCGGGCGGTTTACAATAATAAACGGTTTAAAACATAAGATATAAAGTATTAAAATAGAGAAATAGACAAAAAAGAGACTAATTTAAATAGCTAACCAGCAAGAGCAACTTAAAGCAAACCCTGGGATAAAAACAAGGACAAGGAAGCAAACACACCAGTGGTCATCAGACGCCTCAATAAAGAGCAAAGTTTTAAATGCTTTCTTAAAAGCAGACAGGGACTGTGCCAGACGTATCTTGCTAGGTAGCTAGTTCCGTAAAGTAGGGGCAACCACTGAGAAGGCCCAGTTTCGAGTGAACGTTTTTCGGGCCTCCCTAAAAGTGGCTGCTCTAAGCAAGAACGTCTGTGAATCGCTGGTGGGCTGAACCACAGCTGACTTTAGGGAGATGCGCTCCACCAGGTAATCAGGTCCCAAGCCATGGAGGGTTTTGTAAGTTAAAACCAATACCTTGAACCTTATTCGGGAGGCAACATGTAACCAATGCAGGTGAGCCAGAGTTGGGGTGATGTGGTCATAACTGCTTGCACCAACCAACAATCTGGCTGCTGCATTTTGGACCCGCTGCGGTCTCCAAATAAGGGTCATGGGAAGCCCCACATAGAGGGCATTGCAGTAATCTATCCTTGAGATCACCAGTGCTTGCACAACTGTCCTCAAGGAGGCCATGTCCAGGTACAGGCGAATCTGGGCGAACAGCCGGAGATGAAAAAAGGCCGACTTGGAAATGGCTGCCTCTTGAGCTTTCTTTATCTTGTCACTGTAACTTAACTACTGCTTTTCAATCTGTTCTCCTAACAAAATCTTTATAGAAGCACATGTCGATACACATGATGTTATCATGGACACAGGAGAGATTGATACGCAGATGATAAAGCATTAGTAGCTGACAATTTAGATGTAAACATAATGAAGTCACTAAAGGTAAGATAAATGCAAAAGAGGTGCCAGGCTGCTGCGGCCTCAACATTAGCTCATTCCACAGTGGGCTGCTTTCCCCCTTAGGGAAATGTTTCAAAGGATTTTCTGCAACTGGAAATGCTGGAGCTTCCAAAGTCTCCTGATATTTGTTTCTGCCATAGCTAGACTGTGCCAACTTGGCACAAGGACTGCCACTTAGAAAATGAGATTACTTTTAGTTTGCAGGACAGAGACACCAGACATTCCAGTTCTGGACATAAATAAAAGTGGCTTTTTATCTGCAGTCGCACACTTCCGATAAACCTCCTGGAAGTCAGAGCCACAAGGCTGCAGACAAGACGAGGTTCTGCAATTTAGAGGTCTTGTTGACAAACTTCCTTTCGCCGAACTGCACGGCATCTGTGCAATGCTGTCATTCCTGATGCATGTGAGCACACTGATAGCGTGAACACATTGCAGAGAGATAAAAAAGACACTCGTGGGGAAGGCTGGGGGTGGGGAATTGCTCAAGCTATTACAGCCACATTCCTCTGATAACGATCAGCCACCATTTGAAGAGAGAGAGAGAAAAAAATTGATGGCCAAGAGAGAAAGAGGGGGTGAATCTTGTAACAAACTGCAAACAAAGAGAAAGAGCCAGGGTCAAAAAGATAAAGTGAAAATAAGACCGTGCAGAAGTGACAGGGGGGAGAGGCAATGAAGGAGAAGAGTGCTATGTACTTACAGCCGGTTTTATCTGCAAGTTCCTGGATCTCCTGTGACATTGAGTGGGAAGACCCCATCTCTTTGCCAACCTGGGTTCAGCTTCAGTAAAAAAAAAAAAAAAAACCCAAACAAACAAAAAACAAAACAAAACAATCTCACTCCAAACCGGGGCTCAGGTGGAGAGACGACAGGGAAGAGAAAAAGGATTTGTACGTGAGGGAGCCAGACACTGGAAACAGAAACCAGTGCTACTGAAGCAGAGAGTTTTGTGTGACTGCAGGTGCCGGCTCAGGAGTATGAACTGGGCTTCTGGGCAGAGGCTGAGTTTAAATCTTGAGGAAGCAGGAGCCACTAATTATAATACAGAGAGAGGGGGTAGAAAAAAGGCTCCTTCAGGGTCCAAGAGCCCTTCTTGTTTCCGGACATTGCTCACCAAGGAAGTTGCAGGGGCTATCACAGCCAACAGAAAGGCTACAATCAGAAACATTTAATTACAGAATGCACTATTTGTGCCACAGAAAATCTCCCGGGGGGGAGGGGAGCTGCTATAATAACCTGAAAAACACCAAACTGCATTGGAAGTTGCAAAGGAAAGGTGGAATGCGTTAACCGAACCCTGTAAAGAATTGTCTTTTTCTAACCTTTAAGTAAAACACTGCAAATGTGGCACAGTAGTTAAACTACTGTACTGCAGCTAAAACTGGGCTCATGGTCCAGGGTTCGTTCCCAGGTAGCCAGCTCATGGCTGACTCAGCCTACTATCCTTCTGAGGTCAATACAATGAACACCCAGCTTTCTGGAGGAGGTGGGGGCAATGTGTAGCTTGTATAGTTACTTGTAAACCGCCCCAGAGAGTGTTTTAAATGCTATTGGGCAATATATAAACAGCACACTTTTTTCTCATTGACTGCATTAAGCTATTATTGATTAACTAATGGCAAGTGTTGGTAGGCTAATAAGCTCTTAGCTGTAGCCTTGAAGCAACTAGTTCTGTCTTTAATAATTACTTGTGATGAACTCAGAAATGTTATGAAAAGGCTATACGCAAGATGATTATGAAAATCAGCTTCTCTATGGAATAACGACTTGAGAAATTGACTATTCTGACACTACTAGTTTTTGTGTGTTGGCATTTCTGATGTTAGATTTGTGTTAAATTTCTAGCCTAGAGATTGTTTTTTCCTGTCTATGTAGAATGCAAAACACACTGGAGATGGAGAATGATACAAGTGATTTTTCTGTTGTTGATGATGTACATGTTGTCCCAGGTTGACAGCGGAAGCCACTGTAGGTAAGGCAGTGGTATGGATGGGGGAGAAATGATGGGGGAGACATTTGAGAGCCTTTGGTGAAGGTGTCGTAACACGGTCCTGCAAGACTTTTTAGAAATGCCTGATCTAGAAGACAGGCGAGGAAGTGTTGGTCAATGTGACATTTAGAACTCCTGGCCGTGCTGGTGGGGCCGATTGAGCTCTAAGACTAGAATATTCTGGAGGGAAATTAACCCCCCCCCCAAGCACACTACAGCTGTACTAAGCAGTGTTTCTTTCCCATCACACTGCCTGCCTTCTACCATCTCCTCTAACTGAAACTTGTTTAAATAACAAAAGAGAGCTTTACTACGGGGGAGGTGGTCTGTTCCTGCACACCAAGAGAATGTACTGTGCCCAGTTGTAAAGCTGGTTTATCTGTTGGACATTGGCCAGATAAAAGAACCAACATAAAACAAATGTGCCAATTATCTGGAGAAGTACAGCAAGATGCACCTGTGTTCACCGGGCACGATAGAATAACACGGTTAACAGACTAGGATAGATCTGGAAAATGGCTGATTCTCCCCCAAGTCCAAGCTGTATTGTTCTCACAGCATACTGCGTGTCTGGCATGGACCAATTAAGTGTTTGGATCAATACAAGATCCAGGGTCAGAATGGGGTCCAGATAAGCAGAGGGCACTATCTACTTATATGACAGAAAGCAACAACTCTTGGGTCAGTCTTATCTTCATCTTTTTCCTTTTTTGGCAAAAAGTCCAGTACAGATTTCCAGATAGTTCTGAAGTTAACCAATGACCTGTCCTCAATTAAAACAGACAACTTTGCCATTTCTAAGAGCCTCTAGCGCAGTGGTTAAATGCCTGTCCTGCAGGTAAAACTGTGCTCATGACCTGGCGTTCAATCCCAGGTAGCAGGCTCATGGTTCACTCAGCCTTCCATCCTTCCGAGGTCAGTAAAATGAATACCCAGATTGCTGGGGGAGGGGGGGCGGCAATGGGTAGCCTGCATACTGTAATTAAAGATTGTAAACTGCCCAGAGACTACTTGAAGTGATATGGGACGGTATATAAGCAGACCATTTTGCTTCGCTTTCTACAAGTCCCAACATCTTGATTAGCCTGTCTTCCACTGAGGGTACTTGATCCAGTTTCCATTATTGAGCATAGAGGAGTCTTGTGGCTATTGTAAAAAAATAAATAAATCTGATAAGTACCGCTTTATTCTTTTCTATCTGGCTATCTATTATACTCAAAAGAAACAGTTCTGGCTTGATTGCACATTAATATTCAATATCTCATACATTATTGAGTGAATTTGGTTCCAGAACTTAAATGCCACTCCACATGTCCACCACATATGATAGAAAGCACCTTCTTTCCCTTGACATTTCCAGCACTTATTAGAGAGCTCACTGTACTTTTGAACAGCTTTTCTGGTGTTAAATACCACCTACACATCATTTTATAATTTTCTCCCTTAATATTGTAACCACGGCACCTAAGAGGTGGCCTGATTGAAGTTTGTAAAATCATACATGGTATGGACAAAGTAGATAAGGAAAAACTGTTTTCCCTATCGCACAACACTAGAACTAGGGGGCACTACATGAAACGTTTGGGTGCTGGATCTCAAACAAATAAGAGAAAATCCCTTTTCACCCAGTGGATCACTGGTCTGTGGAACTCCCTGCCAGAAGAAGTGGTGACAGCTGTCAACCTTGACAGCTTTAAGAAGGGACTGGACAAGTTCCTGGAGAACAAGGGTCTTAATGGCTGTCATTATGGATGCCTGAGGACACCCTCCGGGTTGGAGAGAGAGGCAGGACATCTCTCAATACCTTTGCGGGGAATTGTAAGCAGGTGAAGACATCTGCTTGGGAAGACCCTGAAGCAAATGGTGAGCCGCTGTGTGAGACAGAATGCTGGACTGGATGGCCTGTGGCCTGTTCCGGCAAGGCTATTCTTATGTTCTTGTAAATTTTAGCCCATGCTTCCACATTCCCTTGTTACATCTGGATGTTCTCCCCAAACTTCATACACACTTTGGGCCGCTCTTGTTCTGTTCAAATTTCAAAAGCATTTTGTACGTCTTTGAGACCAACTTGTTGATGCACAATTCCTTTTCAGAGATGGATTTTTCTTCTTCAAATTCACTAAATGTATGATCCTAGGAGCATATTTTCAAATTCAGGGAACTGGGGAATGTGACATCTAGTAAGAGGGATGGAGTTGCGGTAGAATATTGCCACTCCGACACCCCTGGCCTTGCCTGTTGTTCTATAGAGAATCCTGGAGGAGAGAGCTGATTGAGATTAACACCACCAGCCTCATCCAACCAAGTCTCTGTGATGCAAGTGAGACCAGCATGTTCTTGCAGGATCAGGTCCTGGATGGTTACTGATTGCCCAGTGACTGATCAAGCATTAAACAACATTTCCAGTCCATGGATCCTGTCATCAAAGGTTTCAGAACATTCTAAATTTGTAGATACCTTGGGAGTTACCAAAACCCTGTAGCTTGTCCTTCTTTGACAGTGCTGAAGAACCTTGCCAGGTCTTCCCCTATCCAGAACATTAACAATAGGTGGTACCTCATTGCCTTGCATGGTCTTTTTTCGATAAAATGAAATCTTTCTCAGGGTAGTTCCACAACCATCTGCAGCTCTTCCTGTGGCGTCGAGTGCAGTGCTAACTTAGCACTACACAAGGTGCATGCCAGAGGCCCTGCCTCTGGCAGCCAAGACCAAGTTATAGCTACCTGTGAAAAAGCGAAATGGAAGAGGCCTGGAGCTGAGGCCGGCTTTCTGCCTTGATGCAATCAAAAGGTCCAGCTGAACTGCTTCCCTGGGAATGGCTACAGTTTTCCTCCTCCCCAATACATAAGCTCCCCTACTTTTGGAGTAATTGAATAAGTAAAACATATATCACATAGTTAACCCTTCCTGTTCACTTGCTTTCAATTATTCAGTTGTATTTTAATTAGCATAACACGGTTTAAATGTTTTTCAATGTTTAATTTAGTACATTTCTAACTCTGTTCCTTTTAACACTGTGAGCTGCTTTGGTTCCCCCCTTCGAGAGAATGGTGGCACTTAAATAAAACAAGCAAAACAACCAGCAAAATCACAAGGTATTGACGCACAGGGGGCGTGGAATAGGGGATAAAGTAAAGGGGGAAGCGGAGGGCTAGGTCTCAAGAGATGAAGTTGAACAAGAGTAAATTTTGGCTCATTTCCCACACTCGTGATTTTCAAGTAGTGGCTGGCCAGCCATCAGTCAGATGTGCTCTAGATTTGCTACAGAGGGAAGAGAGGTAGACTAGTGGCAGGAAACAAGTACCCTTGGATTTTTTAACTATATAATCTTCTTCCTGGTTCCTTTTGTGTTTTTTCTTCCTTTTAATAAAATATACAAGTGGGTTGGATTTCTATATACAGGGGAAACTGAGGTACTTTTCCTGATGTCTGAACCGCTACTGGAATCTAAAGAAAATGTGTTGGGGAATGGTGGTTAGGGAGACAATGAATGCATCAGCACAGAGGTGTAATTCTTCCTAATAGACAGGAAGTGGATGGGGAATAGCTCCATAGGTTCTGCCTCTGTGCCTTACTTGAATTTCCCTCAGAGTGGAAAGGGCCAGGGAGTAAAAGGCCAATTAGAGAAGAGCCAGACAGCTGTGCAATTACAGCTGAGTATTGGCTCAGTGGACTAAGGCTCCGAAAACTACTGGCTGCAAAGTCGGCAGCTCGGCAGTTCGAATCCCGTGCGCCACGCAACGGAGTGAGCTCCCGCTGATCACCCCAGCTCCTGCCAACCTAGCAGTTCGAAAGCATGTCAATGCAAGTACAATGGGCCCCCATATAACAAATAGTTTGTATAACATAAAATCTGTACAACATAAAAAATTCTGGATTGCTTAGCAGAATCACTTATGGGGTGAAACTGTACAACATAAAAATGGCTGTGATTAGGGATTACTCTGTTTGCAATGCATTCCTATGGGAAATTTGTATAAAGGAAAATTTGTTTAACAGAATTTCATCTGGAACGAATTAATTCCTTTATACAGGGTGCCACTGTAGATAAATAGGTACCGCTATAAAAAGCGAGAAGGTAAAACAGTGTTTCCTTGCAGCCATACCGGCCACATGGCCATGGACTTGCACAACACTGGCTCTTCAGCTTGAATACGGAGATGAGCACCGCCCCTAAATTCGGACATGACTAGCACGCATGTGGTGAGGGGAACTTTTACTTTTTTATTGTCACACAAACATTACACCAATCCTAGAAACATCCTAACATCCATAGCATAAACCTTAGAGTTTTCCCTTTCCTTCATTTCCACATTTTTCCCTTTGTGCCTTGTCCCTTCTAACAGTAAAATAGGGAGCGCATCCTACCCATTACCAATAAATAACAAAACCGGTTTCAAATCACTGGCTGTACTTCACTTATTTCCATGTTCTCCCGTTTTCCCTCCCCCATTTATTCCTCATGGACTTGCAATCACATTGCAGGAGAACAGCAAGGACGGCTGATGAGACACAGCCTCCATCATTGCCAAGAATTCTTCCTCTGCAATTCCTGTTTTGGTTTTGTGCCCAGATATCCAGAGATTTTGGTTTTGTGCCTAGATATCCAGAGAGAATGCTGGTACATTGTGTAGGAGTCTTAAACAGTGCAGCTTCTTGGCTGGGTCCTCACATGTCCTAATTTTCAGAGAATGACCCTCTGTTTAAATGGCTGTCCATTTCAAGTCTGGTTTGAAGTCAGAGAACCCTAAGGTGGAGATAATGAAAGGGACCTCTTTTACTGCAAAGACAGATGAATTTTGCATCTGGGTTAACCTCCATGGAGGTCTGGGGAGGAACCTTTCTGAAATTAGGCAGAGCACAATTATGACGCAGTGGTTCCCAGCCTTGGCTCCACGGACCAGTGCTTACAACAGTGGCTTTCGGAGGAAGTCTCTCAGAATTCTGAAATGACTCTGGAAACTGTACACACACAAGAAGGTAATATTTTCAAAGGCTTATATGTTGTGGACTGCAACCCCCAGAATGCGTGCGTGAACGGTGATCCTACTGGCTGGTCCTACTTCTGGGAGTGAATGTCCCAAGGATAAAATAGTTTTGTGTATTGGTTGCAGACACTCTTTTTTTGTCTATATCACATCTCCACATGGCCTTTTCCTACTGGGACACTACCTCACTAACAGGTTAGGCACCATTGGCAATGAGGTCTAGCAGTTACCAGAAATCTAGTAAGATGGAACTGCTCTGTTACCAATATTTGACTTAAATTCTGCAAAATCTCCCCTGAATTGTTCACAATACAATTGCTCAAAATTATTCAGGGACATTGTGGGAAATTAAAATGGTAGGCACATTCATTCTTCCTGCCTAAAGCTAAGCCTAAGGACATTTTTTTCAGGTTCCCCTCTACCTGCACTCCCCAAATATTCCACATCCAGTTGTCAATTGATATTTTTAAATCCAATTGCCCTGTCTTATACCTACATTTAGAAACCTTCCAGATAAGAGCCCTATTACTCTTTGAGATATAAGCATCTCTCTTTTGTTGCATTTGAACAAATTTCATTATATTATCTTCCCAGTCTTGGTTTGCTAGACTTCATTAAATATGAAAACTTTTTGCATATTTTAGTTTGCATTTTTCCCTAACACACACACTTTTGTATGTTTTGTAATTATTTTTCCCATTGATTGAAGTTTTTCTGCATATACCCATTTTAGTGGTATGATTTAATTTAAAAAAAGAAAAACACCCCCTTATGTTTGTAGTTTCTACTCAATAGTGGTTACTGAAATGTCTTTTCACATCTAACTACCTCCAACAAATCCCGCAGGCCAGCCACGTAACATTCAATTAGTTTGTTGAGAAACAACATGCTTCGGTCTTTTCCTATCAAGCAAGCTTCCTGCTACTACTAAAACAGATGTCAGGTTCATCTTTGGCAAGAACAACAGACTGAAGTAGCAATTAGATTCCATTAAAAGGGGGATGGTTGGTATATAGCAAATCTGAGTAATAACAGTACAGTTTAGGCTGTGCAAACCCACGAAATGCCACTGCATAGCATTCTAACATGACCAAAGCAAGCAGAAGGCAAGGGGAAGAAATTAGTTCTGCTTTATGGCTTCACTTCATGGGCAAACACAGAATAATGGGGCAGCATTATTGGACGGAACATCTGAAGGTACAATAATCTAATCATTGCTCAATGCGGGATTTGCAATGCAGGATACTTACCGGCACCTGTTTTAATAGCTTCAGTCTGATTAGGAAATTTTCCAGCTTCCTTGAAGTGCCACCCTCTAGTTCCACGCACCAGTGGTAGCTTCCTGGCCCTTGAAATATTGGAAAACAACCTTAATATTTTCTTCTGGAGGCCCCAAATACCCAGCTTTTTCAACTATCCCTCCCATCCTCGCTTTAAAGACACGGTGTCATTCTGTCTATCGTATTATGGACACCTATTATTTGTTAAGACAGAATACAGGAAGGGGGGGGGGGACAGCAAAGCACTGCTTTATTTTGAACCTGTAAAACAAATTTTGCTGATGGTGAGGGCTCTGTACTAATCAACACTTTCCTGGAAGGGAGAGCGGGAAGGATGCTCTTTAATTTGATCTAATAGTGTTCAGGGTGTTGAGTCCAGAGAGCCACCTCCAGCTTTCTGGCCCTTTGCACTGGAGTTATTCTTCCAAGCAAGCAAGTTCTTTGTAAGGAGAGGGTCTCCTGATTAGTTTTCCACTATGACAGAGCTAAGAGCACCCAATATCAGCAACATGCCTGATGTTATTTCTGAATAGTTATGAACTTGCATGAAACAGAAATGGCTTGAAACTCTTAATCCCTCCACATAAAGTGTTCTGCTTATATACCGCCCCATACCACTACAAGTGGTCTCTGGGCGGTTTACAATTTTAATTACAGCGTGCAGGCTACACACTGCCCCCCCCCCAGCAAGCTGGGTACTCATTTTACCGACCTCGGGAGGATGGAAGGCTGAGTGAACCTTGAGCCTGCTACCAGGGATTGAACCCAGGTCGTGAGCACAGTTTTACCTGCAGTACAGGCATTTAACCACTGCACCAATGATTAACACCTATTCTCCTGAATAGGACAAGTTCCCCCTTTCCCACAACTATTAAAAACACCCACAATCTCACTCTCTAACTCAGAGCACAGAGAGAACTCCTAGCTCCCTGAGCCCCTGCCCTGTGAAGATGCTGGCCGCAGAGACAGGCGAAACATCAGGAAAACTTCCAGAACACGGATAAACAGCCCGAAAAACCCACAACAGCAATCGGCTTGGATATCCTATTCACTATTAACTTCTACACTGGGGGATATAGAATCTCCGCTGTCCAGATGTT
The DNA here is from genome assembly GCA_023846285.1 of Phrynocephalus versicolor. Lineage (NCBI taxonomy): Eukaryota > Metazoa > Chordata > Lepidosauria > Squamata > Agamidae > Phrynocephalus > Phrynocephalus versicolor. Next base: position 7,079,561 of record JAHTLZ010000019.1, on the reverse strand, counting down.
GATGGGACTTCAACTGCTATCAATCCTAGTTGCAATAACCAGTAGTCCACTCCAGCAGGACTGGGGAGGGGGCACACACAGAATGTTGACTCTTACTCAACAAAATAGATTGGTATGGCTTCTATCTGGCATTCGCTCCCAAATCAATGTTCATCCCTAATTCAAGCTTCTTGGAGAAAGGACAACAGTGCGTTAACTAATGGGATAGGGCTTGCGGGGAGTCCGATCAAACGGCTTCAGTCGGCAGACCTGCTCCTTTGATTAGAAACCATTCACTCTAATCAAATCAATTATGTAAAAAAAAAAACCACAAGATAGACCACTGGTGACTCGGGGTGCTTTTTTAAAAATCAGCGAAGCGTTCTGATTCCCAGTGTGTCTGCTACTGTGCTTCCCTATCATTTTGTCTCATCTCTTCCTGACAGCCTTCATTTAAACCACAGTACTGTGTCTCCTTAAAAGCTGCCTCCTTTTCAAGAAATCCGCAGACTAGTAATAAGAAGTTAATTATACCTTCTAAACGCAGAGGCCTTCCAAAAAGAGCTGCTACTCCACATTGCCGTGATCAGGATTTTTGTCAATAAAAGGAAACGTGCCTGGTTGAGCGGCTTCTTGCAGCAACACGTGCAAGCGATGTTTTGATAGAAGCAGTGGCTTCAATCTGTTGGGACATGCAAAATAACAGCTACTTGGTGGTATTCAACATACCTTTCAATCGTCATAAACTGTAATAAAAACAGCAAGTAATAACAAAATTCAACTTTAATACCACAAAAACCAGATAAACAGAGTATGATCTCCCCCCCCATATTTACAATCTACAAACAGTTAAATTGTGACAATAAATTAAACAACAGTGTAAAGCAATTTTTAAAAGAAAATTGTTCTTAAAAACAATGAATCGATACTCACTGCAACTCTGAGACCACCAATCTGAGGGCAGTACATGCCATAATGTGATGGCCACACGGAAGAAAACCTCTCCCACATGTCTGTCAAAAAGAGCCTCTGAAGCTATTTGTTTCACAAACCCAGAAGTCTATATTGAAAATATTTTAAAAATCCACAAAGAAAGATTCACATTTATGTCAGTCTGCAGGAATCCATTCGGCCAACTTGTCAAGCTAGACAAAGAGCAATATGTACTTCTAAATCATCTAAAAGATATATGTATGCAGGCACACTATGACATGGTTAAGTTTTTATTCCATCATGTGTCAAAAGTAGAAGAACTCCAGCAATGAAATTGTCCTAAAGACAGCTTGTTTTGTGACCCAAACTGCATATTGAATTTCAACAGTACAAACTGCATTGTTGTTTAAATCTTAATACTTACTTACATCAATAGCACCTTTTGTAAGAAGTACAAGTTCTAAGTATTCTATAAACAAAAATGCAGAAAGGTACAACAGACTAATGTCAGGTTACAGACCAACAGGGAAAACACCTGTGCTACTGGTTGTACAGCGAGGCGTTCTGCCATGCTTTCGGGCAGCCATTCTCAATGGGGGCTTCTGGGAAATCCTTGCACATTTGAAAAGGGTCACAGATTGAAAACATTTAAATTCTATTTTCATATCCGTCTGTTTGTGTTATACAGTATCCTTATTTGAAAGACAGTCCTGGAATCTGAGAAGAACTCCTAAACAGGCCATGGCAAAAAAAAAAAAAAAGTTTTAGTGAACCGTCTTCAGACTAAAAAATACAAAGTTTGAGGCAGACACATTGTTGCATAATATATTAGCAGTATTCCATCACACAATGAGGGACACCCCAAGCTACATACTGCTGCATTATTTGCTCCTCAACAAATGACATGTGAACTGTGTAGGATTTCAACTTCTATCTAGGACTCTTCGATTTAAATTAAATTTATTACAAATACTTTGTATCCTATTTTTCATGGCACTTCTTGAATTTTTCATTTGCATCTGCAGATCATCCCTTGGTTCATTATCCCAAGGTGATTCAGGTTGCTAGTCCACATGAATCACCATCTTCTAGGGCATGCCAAAGCAAATATGCAACTGTAGGTGACTGGTTTTTAGTTGGAACTGAAGGAATGTTTTTGAGTCAACAGCCATGATTGCTAACATGACATTTGCACAAAACATGGCGATGGCAAGTGTGACCTAGAGAAAAAAAAAGATGCCTGAACTAAACCCCGAGCTATTTCAAGTCACACGAGAAGATATGTGGACTTATTGTAAAAACACAACATGCAAACCAATCGCTATTCTTAAAACAATGATTTCACTGCTATAAAAAGCAGCTCAGGAAGTAAGCTAAAATCATTACCGTGCAAACGTTATCATTTGCAACATAATTAAACCTTACCTGTGGTGCCACTAAGTGTGTAATTTATTAAGTACTGACTTAACTCTGCTCAGGCATCAATTTTAAAATCACACAGTCTATGTCTTCACAATTAACAGTTTGTGATGTGTAATAAAATGTAGTGAGGCATTATGTATGATTTTTTTTCTGCAAACCCACATATCATTTGGATAGTCCATTCTGAAAATTCTTATCCACATTTAATGAAGAAAAAAACCACACCAATGATCCAGGAAATTCAGAAGCCACACTATCTGTTTTCATTCTTGGTTTTAGATTAGGGGAAATACTTTTTAAAACTATGAATGTTATAGCTGACTTATCCAAAGTATGGATGCAGTGATAGGGAAACCCCCAGCTACTTTAACGGTATGACACAGACAAGTGCAGAACAAAAGAAGGCTATGCATATCCAACTGGATCATAAATGTGGCCCCATCAATAGTTGACTTTTGGTACCCCCAGTGCATCTGTGTCAGTTGTAAAAAAAGAACTCTGCCTGCAAAAAAGAGATAGACGATCATGATCTTTGAGGAGGAAAGGTATAAATAAATATCCTTCCCAATATTCGAAGATTAGATTGGTGGCTACTGTAAAAATCAGAGGAGGAGGGGGGAGCCTTGAGAAGAAACTGATGTGCTATGTCTAGGGCAAAATGATCATGTATAAACTTTAGACATTCAAAATACTGGAGATAAGACAAGCCCAATCCATATAATGTCAACAAGTTCGGTGCACAGGCTGTTGAAAGTACCTCTAAATCAAGAGCAAGAACTTTAAAAGTCCAGGAAAAGTAAGTAGGACCTGGTGCTTCTCACAGTGGGGTTATTTCAGACAAGTAACACCTTGTTCCAGCAATCCGTGTGTCCATATTATTTCATTATTGTTGGGGAAATATAACTGCATGGTTACATAAGAAAAATATTTCACTGCTAGTTGCTTTGTAAAATATGACTCCTACTTAATCCAGAGAACCCACAACAGCATCCCCACAGCTATTGTAACAAGTCATTTTCTGCCTTTGCACAAGATAAAAATCTCATTCACTTTTCTCGTATGCCTTTTGGACAGTTTGATGTGTAAGCTCCGTATCTTCAGGGTACCGGATCTGTAACTCCTTGTTTGCTATGTAGTGAGTACCAGCAAACTCCATAAAGTAGCGGCCGATGTCTGGGTGAGGAATTTCATTAGGCTCCAAGTTATACTCCAAATTTTCTGCAAAAAGAAAGCGGTATTACTGCATCTGTCATCTCCCAGGAAAACACGGCTTGGATCTGCTGCTGTTTGAGGACTCTACTGTCAATTCAGAATAAAGAATGTTCAGAAAGGAATCGCACCAGCTCCAGCAGTATGTCATATTGGAATCTTGATTGTTTGATCATTATACCACACAAACACATATCATGAAGCCCATCCTAATGGAAAATTTATTTGGTGGTTGTTGCCAGCATCTACTGCAGTACTACTACATCTTTTTGATGTCTGGTACCCAAAGTAGTGTAGAGCGATGAATTCTTGTTCATTCACAAGAGACGTTTCCCCATACTTTGCTAACTTATTTTCAACTTGTAGGAAATTCCATATGTTCTTGCCTAATACAAATCTCCACTGACTCAGATCTCATTCTGTTTCTGAAACTTTACCGAACTATTTTGACTATCTTACAACTTTAGGAAAATAGTACAGTATCTTCTTTTCTAATATTCAATTATAGCGTACTGTTGAATTTCTCAGGGTTCAGATATTTACACTTTCCCCAAAAGATGGTGTTATTTCAATGAAAGATACTCAAGTATTTAACTGTCAAAGTTGTTTATGTATTTGATAACCTTGATCTGCACAAGATTGGGGGGAAGCATTATGAACTGATTCATAGTAGTTCTAAGTAGTTGTTTTAAACTACACTTGAAAGGTTATCTGTCATGGTTTAGGACTGGAGTGAACAGCTTTAACACAATGCTTTAGCAATCATCATTATGGATGATTCAAAGAGTGTATTTCCATTAATGAGGATATCAAAATATGCCTTTCTCCTTACCTTGTGCAGCATATCGGCATGATCCATCCTCTGCTAATACATTGTAGAATGGCTGATTGGGACCATGTGGTAAGCTATGGACATTCATGTTTCGAATCCATTCATGGCCCATCATGCATGATGGGTCCCAACCATAGATCACACAGCTATAACCATATCTAAATAAACACAGAAAAATAGGTCCCATAGAACGCCATCAAAATCTGAGTCTGAGAAAATCCGGCATGTAATGTATTGAAACGTTATGTTCTAAGAAACCTAAGGAACCACTCTTCTCCTTCTCATAAAATACCAGAACTAGGGGACAACCACTCAAACTGAAAGTTCGGAGAGTGAGAAGAGACAAAAGATAATATTTTTTTTACCCATCATGTTGTTAAGTCTGTGGAACTCCCTGCCACAGGATGACATCTGGCCTGGATGCCTTCAAAAGAGGATTGGACAGATTCCTGGAGGAAAAGTCCCTCACAGGTTACAAACCATGATGGAGATGTGGAATCTCCAGGCTTAAAACCAGGGTACTTCAAGGACCAGATGCAGGGGAGTTGGATCAGGAGACAGATATCTAGTCTTGTGTGCTCCCAGTCACATTTGGTGGGGCCACTGTGAGATACAGGAAGCTGGACTGGATGGGCCTTTGCCCGATCCAGCATGGCTCTTCTTAAACAAGGAATAATGACAAAATACAAGTGGAAGCGTAGTTCTCGTAACGCTAATTTTGAGCATATCTGGAGAGGTGCATCAAGCTTAAGACTTTTTTGTATTGATGCATGTAATATGGCTTGACTTTTCAAGTAACAGCAGTTCACATGGCAACTGGACCTCCTTTCTTGGAAGATCGAAGCATTTTGCTGCTCATCCAAGCAGCTTCGTCAGTCTGAATAAAATTTGTGGTGAGGCTTCCAATTTATGGTTCACCTTGGATTCACATCACCCTGGTCTGAAATGAATAGGCTCATTAGGTGGACAATGGCCTGAAGAAACTTGTTAGATCTACAATGGCCTAAGCCTTACGCCCTAAGGTGTGTGAAAGTCCCACCTATGCAACCTTTCTCAACACCCATTAAGTATGGACCCTTAGCTATGGCATCACTTTTGGAGGTGTGAAATGCTTCTGATGTGTCTGGGGAATGATGAAAGTACTGCATGATAAGTAGCAGACAGATTGTGTCTGAGTTCCCCACCTCTGTTGAAAGAGGGGTTTTCAATAAACACATGAATGGCTTCCCTGACCCCTCTCTCAAACCACCTCTCTTCTCTTTCTAATATGTGTACGTTCTTTGTTCTTTACTTAATGGGTGTTGTAACTTTCCTGGCTGTTGAACCTGCTTGGATGAGTAGCAAAACACTGTGATCTCACAAGAAAGGAGGTCCAGTTGCCATGACTCAACTTCTAGATCAGTGATGGCAAACCTTTTAAAGACCGAGTGCCCAAACTGCGTTTCAAAACCCACTATTTTTTTTTTTTGCAAAGTGCCAATACCACCATTTAACCTGAATACAGGTGGCTTTGAAAGGGTGATGTCAGGTGCCCACAGAAAGGGCTCTGAGTGTCACCTTTGGCACCCGTGCCATAGGTTCACCAACACCGTTCTAGATAACCTCACCTGGATGACTGAGAATCTTCACAAACATACAGCAGTTTACATGGAAGTTCCACTTACAGTAGAACTAACAGTCCGTTTAACCCCCGAGGTAACCACCGAAGAATGCTGTCACCTAGCACCACAATATCCCAGGCAAAGGAATAGAAAAAGGACAGGATGGATTCACCTCTTGTGTTTCATGATCAGGCCGACTGAATAGCAGACACCTTTATGTTTCTCCTCGGAGTGGAGCTTCACCTCAGGCCCTGCCTCCTCCTTCCTGCGCTCAATATGTTCCAGTGTATGCTGAACCAAATAGCCCACGGCTCCATGCTGGGAGGGGTCCAATGCTTGAATGTGCTGCAAGATGTCCAGAACCTTTGGAAGCAAAGACAACGCGCCACTGCGATGACTACCATTTCAACCAGCCCTGGTTGCTGGATGCGACAAAGAATCATTAGAAAGGGAGTTCATGGGACTGCGAATGTGCTTTGGGTTTTCCGTCTATATTGCACCTGTATTCATTCCCAAGACTATCTGAGCCCCCAAGGGTTTACAGACAAGACATTTTTAAGTCACTATTTTGCTGAGCCCATAAATGGAGAGTATTTGCAAAGCTCTGATCTCACACATTTCTGACACACTAGAGACTCAATGTTTGAATACACAAAGATGCTATATTTGACAAAGAGGTATTTCTTTCAGAGGGAGCAAAAAGAGAACCGTTTGGGAGAACTTTGGAGTACATGGCTGAGGGGGTGGAGTTTCTGACTCTCCTTCCTGTGACCCCACTGCTTGAGGGGGCAGGGCTTTAGCTTGATATAACTACTGCCAATAGTTCCTCTCCCCTCCCTCTGCTTTGGAGGCTTGCCTGAAATGAAATATTCCAGACAATCCCCCATAATCCAGCAGGGAGAGAAGAGGCACCATTGGCTCACTTGTGATCCTGCGACCTACTCTAGTGCTTGTACTGCAAGAAATTGCTCATTGATCAAGGCAAAATTGATCAGAAATGGTTGCTTGTCTTGCAAAACACCCATAAACCAAGGTATTACTGTAAATGAATGTTGGATACATTTCACATACTGATTAACTCTCTCTCTCTCTCTCTCTCTCTTTATTTATTTTTAAGAGCTCACCAATCTAACAGTCTCACATGCTGATCTTAAAGCCTGGAAAGACTCATTTCAATGACAGCCCAACAAATGCTGGGAAGACAGCATGGTTGTTAAATTGTGGAAGAAATAAATTTAGTAGAGGAAAAAGGGTTAGTAGGAGAAAGAGAGAAAAACACTTGCATTTAGTTTAGTCTATGTAACGTATGAATCAATCAGTATAAAACGAAGGCATACAAACCCAAGTACCTTCTCTGGCCAGATTCCCAGGTGGAAATACAATCTAGCTTGAAGCATTAGATGCTGTACATTGTCTGGATACATGGCCAGGTATAAATCCAAAGAGTCCCTTAGGAGTTGGTAAGACTGATCAGTGCTTTCCCTAACAAACAGAGAGATGAAAAATACATTTTTATATACACAAATGCCATCCAATGACAAAAGCCCTTTTGTTATTGTTTTAATGACATCCTCCTTTTCCCATATACAGCATTTCCATACACTGATGTTGGAACTTATTTAAGTTATTCCTTTCACTCACAAGTATATGTCCCTCTCACACACATTTTTAAAAGATAACACACACACACACACACACACACCATAAAAAGATATAAAAACATATTCCTCTCGCACACATTGATGGCAGGCTAATTTGAATTAATTCCCTGGATTCCTCTTGCCCTCCTGCCCCCTGTGGAAAAAAACAACCCAGAGATCTAGTCTCATTTCCAAGCTTTAGATATACACAATAGAAAAAAACTTCTCTCACATTAATTAATGACAAGATAGTTACTAGATAATGTGAAACAGTAATTAGTAAGCCTTCAGGCATCTCAGACCAGTGCAGATTTAGAAAAAAGAGAAACTACCCAGCTGCACATATGACTTTACAGGACTAAACAGGAGTGGAAGGTTTCTACTTATGGCAGAGTGTATTGCAATCCTCTCCAGCAGTGTCACTGTAGTCGTCTCATAGCAAGATTGTAATGCATTTTGCCAAGATCTGTTTAGATAACCTTACTTTCAACTGTTTGTTGAAACAGTGAATCAAAGAATCTAAAATCTTTTGTCTTGCCTAGCCTTATCGTTCTTTGAACATCTCATATGTTGACAGAACAACAGATAACAAGCCTGCTCTACTTCAGTGTGGCAACCCTTCAGCAATTATGTATCCCTTAATCTTTTCTTTTCTAGGCTAAATATTCCCAGCTCTTTTAACCTCACGCCATGGGTTATGGGTTCCATATCCATCCTGGTTTTCCTCTTCAAAATATCCTCCAATTTTCAAATGGACAGGCTGCCCACCTGTAACATTAGTTCTTAAGGGGGGAAACTGGAGGTCTCTTAATTTTTTTAAGAGGAAAAAATGGCAAAGGACTCACAAGGAAGCTGAGGAGTACAGAACAAGGCGAACAACACAGCACTTGAAAGGAGATGCATGGCACCAATGCACATATAGCAGGGGAGGTATATTAAGGGCTCATATTTCTGTCTGCTTTGGAACATGCTGTTGAGGCTCTATATGCACAGATCAGCCATCAGCATGATTCACAAAGGCCACAAAAATGTTATAAAAAATTAATGGAAAGGAGTAAGAACAGATTTGCAAAAGATACCACTCTTTCCATATTCTGATGAACCCTCATCAAAAACACCCACCTAGTCAACATCCATCACTCCAGCTTGCCCTGAGAGTTTCTGGACATTACACGTTTGCTTCTCCCGTGTTTTTATTCTCTCCCAAGAGAAAGGTGGAGTAATAGAGGTGCTGAGGTTGGTAATGATGTCAACATTTGCAATGAGCTAATTTGCAATATGAATTCGTCCAGCTCATCAAGCTTATGCAACATCACTGACCCAACCGATAATCTTCTCAAAACCATTGTCTGGTAATAAGCACCTTCCTCCCTATCTCCAAAAAGCACCCTAAATTACCGAAGCCTTTAAGATGGCTATCACACAACCTAGAAACAACAGCTCATGGCATGCTGAGTATTATGCCTAACTCCAAGAGTTTCTAATGACCTGCATTAGAGAGTTTATATTCCCCTAACTCTTTCAGCACCAACAATGCTGCTGTTGCAATTGGAGAGAAAAAGAAATCATCTCAGAAAAAAAAATTAGCTATTTTGAGTGCAATGCCAAATGAATCTTCCAGGCTTCACCTACCACTATTTAAAGTCCTCGGGACGAGTGAAAGTGGGTTCATTTATTTTCTTGCTGGTAGAGACAGGGACTGCTGTTAATAGATATATTTTTGTGCACCCTCCGTAGATACAAAATACTTTCCAATGGGGCAAAATTCACAAAAACTTGTAAAGTAAACCACTACTGTTATACTTTGTTTTAAAATTACGGGTAACAGAATATGGCCTCAGCAATGTTCATCCTTCTTAGTTCATCCCCAGTCTGCTGGTAGTTTCTCCAGGGTGCAGCTCCCCCAATACTTTAGTATTCTATGACCCTTACCGTTTCCCGATGTTTAACAAGTTGCCCACCATCCGCTGCAGGACTTCCTTTGCTGTTGCGATGCCGTAAAATTCTTCAGTCACATGATGTCCAATCAAATACTCGCACTCTTTCACGGTGAGCTGTTTCCCCTTTCCAAACGCATCGATGTAAACATAGTCAAAGATATTTGTGCTCCTGAAAAAAAATGTCGTGGAAGCTTTTACCCACTGCACAATCTGCTGGAAGGGAAGGGTAAGGGAGATGAAAGACAGATGGCTATTTTTTTGTCTTCAGTACAAACACTTACAATCCTGCCTGTCAATGGCGGTCCATTCCACACCCACAACTCCCCTGTCTTGAAACAAACATCAGTGAAAGCATATTTCAGTGTTACCCTCAGAAGGCATGACTGTCAGAGGCCAACAAGAATGCTATCTTAAACGTCTTAGTGGAAGATCTTTGAGGTAGCTGGCTTCCTCGTGGGTTCAGCTGCTGAGTGATCTAATGGCACATGCTGTAAGTTCTCAGCATTCTTAGAACTTTCAGATCTTTCAGATCTCAGAAGGCATGACTGTCAGAGGCCAACAAGAATGCTATCTTAAACGTCTTAGTGGCTGATTGTGAAGGTACTTTGTCAGCATCAGTTTCCAGCCCTAAGTTTGTATAAAACAGATTAATTGACACACAAGGGGGTCTGCGACAAAAGGTCATTTTGTGTGTTAGGAATGCCACTATTAAAGCCAGAATCTTATGCTTTTGCCATCTTACAACATAAGAGTACTTTATTTATTTATTTATTATGGCGCTTATATACCACCCGTCTTCCTAGAGGGGAACTCTTTGCAAGTAACTTCATATTGTTACATTCAAGCAATGCTAGCTCTGAAATGAAAGTGGACTTCAATGGTACATGACTGACTGCAGTACGGCAAACAGCAGCATTTTGAATTGAATGCAGCTTGAATGATGTGGATGTAACAAAGGGGGGGGGGGAACAAACACACTGGCAACAGACACAGCAACAAATGCCCTCTATCATGACTTCACCATCTGGCCATCGTTGAGCTAGGAAGGGCGCCACGGCCTGCTTCCCCACCTTGCTGCCGCCACTCTTTTCCCAGCTCGAAATACAGCTTCTCAGTGGAAGGAGCAAGAGCCAATTAGAACACAATCCGCTTACCCTTCGGTCCCTTGGCACCATCTGAGCAGAAAGTGACTGGGAAAGTTGACTGGCTCGAGCTGAACACCCAATTGCCTGGCAATGGTCAAATAAAGCACGGACAAGCTGATTGGGATTCCGGTTCTGTGGATTAAAACCTTTTTAAAAAAGGAGAGGAACGGGAGAAGCTTATAAGCCGTTAGTCCTTTGATATGAGAACATGAGCAACATTACCATATAACTGCTGACAGTAAATCTTTCTCTTGAAGGCACTGGCCCAAATAACCACATGATGCCCAAATAACCACACACACACACACACACACACACACAGAGAGAGAGAGAGAGAGAGAGAGAGAGAGAGAGAGAGAGAGAATTCACCAATATGTTGCTCACGTTTTCAGTCTGACATGTTTATGAAGGGCACTGCTTTACCTGGCGGATGTACGAATTCAGAGAATTGTAGTAATCCACCTCATTTCCCTTGTATTTTAATTGCTCGTAAAGGACAAAATTCATGGCCTCAAGAACCTGCCTCTGCAGCTCTACCTGAGAGATGATCAAGTCTTCTCCTAAAACACACGAAGAACAATTGCATAAGTAGGTGCAAAAGAGGGTTCACATTATATATGTCATAAAACTGTTTGTTTATCCTGCATCAACAGCCAACCAATTTTATTTTGGCCATTCCAGTATCACTTGGGGGCAAGAAAGAGAAAACTGCCTTTCCTTGCATTTCTAGACCCTCTTTACTTCTGTTCTTGATTTGTTTGACTCAGTTCACTTTCCAGTCCTTCTCTGCATTCGGCTTGCCTCCCTTCTTCTTTTATGCTTTATTTCCTAGGGCTTACTATTAATTCTGCTCCTTTTTAGAATTAGTCAACTACGACCAAGTGGCCAGAAATTCTGCCTGCCTGCTAAGTCAATCAATGACAGAAGATCCATCACAGAATCTCTTAATGTATTACAAATTCATGTTACGAACATTTCACACCTCTTATCACATAAAGGAACAGCAATGCCACAGAAAAAAGGTTGACAGTAAAAAACGTGAGAACTGCACCTGCTTTGGGAGTCACGCTCGGATGTCTGGAATTTTTAGATTTAAGGTATTTCCGCACTTTAGCAACAATGTCATCCACCTGGGCCCAAACGGTCTCTAGGCAAATGTCTGACAAGGGATTACAATATTGATCAATCAAGACAGCCCCTAGAAAAAGAGAGATCCAGAATGCGGATGTATCTTTTTTAGAATTTTCACACCACTAATGAAACATTTTGATACTAACATTTATTACTATGATGCATATTTATCAGTTCCTTCTAAATTAATTCATCCTTTGTTGTATTAATGCCACTGTTTTCAACACTTTACCTAAATAAGTAGATAACTTGTCTTCAGATATCAAATCTGGCTGCTGGCACATCTAACAGACTTGAAACAAAACGTTGCTTCCCAAAATTAACCTTTTAGAGACCGAGTGCCCAAACTGTGCTTCAAAACCCACTAATTTTTTGCAAAGTGCCAATACAGCAATTTAACCTGAATGCAGGTTCCTGTGAAGGGGCAACATTGGGTGCCTACAGAAAGGGCTCCGAGCGCCACTTTTGGCACCCATGCCATAGGTTCGTCAACACTGAACTAGGGGTTTCTGGCGACATGGGGGTCTCCGTACAAAACATTAATATGTGAGCTTTCAATTAGGAGAAAAGGGATTTTTAAGCACCTCCTATACTTTCAGCTCAAGGCCTGACAAAAACTGTTGAGTTCCAAGGATGTGTAGAATGCTGAAGGGAAGGAAGGTACAGACAATTGTAGCGAAGGGCACAATAAATTGCTAAATTAAATGTCCTGGAGGTATGGGGAAGTGAACCATCAGAGAAAAAAGGCCGCCATGGAGGTGCCCAGGAGCAGAAGTATTCATTTTGTAAATACAGCCTCCCCTACAACAATTTTTTTTTTTTTGTAAAAGCAAAATTTCAGGCTTAGTATGGCATACATTTGGCTCCCAAATCCCTGATCTTATTCTTTCATGCTCCAGAACCATTATTGTAGATTATGGCAGATCTCAAGATCTCAAACAGCACTTCCCAATCACACAACCCAATATTAGAGACGTGATTTAGGAACAAAAGAAATTTTTAAAAATGTGCAAAAGTCACTGATCACTCACTTATACAAACTTGGTTCTTTACTTCTATGCATGAAGTTCAGATGCAGGAAAAAAGCCTCTTTGTACAAGGTCTCATGGAGTCACTTTAGAAAAGGATTCTTGCTCATTATCCACACCTCTAACTAACCTTCCAAAAGGGACTGTTCATCAACTGGGAGTTGAAGGTAGGCCTTCAGTTTCTTTAAAATGTTTTGTTGTCGCAGGAAGTAAAGAATTTTCTTTGCATAGTACTTCCATGTCAGGCCTTTCCTGTAGAACAAGGATATGGATGGAAAGCAGTAGGTCAAGGGATATCCTGAACATTTCCAGAAGCTACCACAGCAGCAGTTGATAGAAACTGAGGGGGTAGGACTTTTGCGTGTCAATGCATGCACACTGGGAAGGGAAGGAGCCCAATGGTCTTTGTTTTTCAGCCCTAGAATGTTCTGAAGCTTTGTATGAGCACGTTACAAATACCCATATGGTTAATTCATGGAGGCCCCGAGGAAGAATCAGTGATTTTGCAAACACAACATCTCCTCATTTTAAGGTTTGACCCTTTGATGCGCCCTGACGTTCCAATAATGCTGAGAAATAAGAAGTGCAATGTAGTAGCAACTTCATCATCATGGTTATCAGCAGCAGCAGCAGCAGCACCAAAATTGTTGTTGCTGTTGCTGCTGCTCAAAAAACACAAAAGAAACAATGCACTGTACAGCCAGGCCAAATGATGGGCAATAGGCTGTTACTAACTGCTGCAGCCTCTTCCCAGCAGGAAAGTCCTCTGAAAGTGAAGAAAATGTGACTTTTTTTCCAGTTCATTTGCCAGAGTTCTCCTCTGCACTCAGTTCTAGAAAGATGCAAATACTCAGACCATTGGTGGGCTCCTTTTTCGATTTCTTTAAAAAGAACATCACGTTATCAAAATGAAACAATTCATATCTGGTAAGATTTGATGAGGTAGACCAGGATGATTCGGGTTCAAACCACCCTCTCAGTATTAGAATACGTAAATATGATACAAGTTGCCATATGTATGTGTGTGTATACAAGAATATATGTAACCAATCAGTTTGTGTCTAGTGTCAACCAACAGGTGCTTAGAGGCTTAACTGTCAGATATGAGAAAGAGTGTCAGTATAAGGCGTGTTTCTTGATAAATTAGTTTTTTGCAGTTAGGTTGCTTCGTATTTCTATGTATCCTATTAGTCTGTAACAGCAAAGATGTTAGGAAATTGATAAGTGTCTTTCAAACACAAAATCTTTACCAAGTCAAATGTTCAATTGTTTACTCATTCTTCAACATGTTTTAAAGTAAACGTTCTTAAAGTTTACGGATGGAATTATTATGATTTATTGGTTGGCACACATGCATCAACCACAAGGGAGATTGTTATTCATTATCTCTGTTTCTTGAAACTCACTTTAATGAGCTACGTGCAAACTCAAAAAAACTCAACATTCAGCTCACTGAATGACGTTAGGTAAGTTACTCTGCCTTTGTGTTGCATGTGTATGACAGTCAATATGTATCTAGTTCTATCGAATGGCAAACAAAACGCAGGTGTTTAAGACACTTTGAACTTATGCAAAATCAATGTGATTTTCTGCTCTTAGCTCTTCTGACTCAGCTCACCTTCCCTCCATATTAAGGATTGACATTAGCTCATCCTCAAAGAAATGGCTTGGATATCCAAGAGTTTCAATATCACTGAAGCCATCACAGGGGACCTAGCAAAAGGAACAATGCTTTATTGTTAAGGAATTCTCCACAATAAGCCAGGGAATTTTTCAAGCACAGGTTTGTATGGTGGACAATAAAAGTGCCACGCAGACAACATGGCTTACTGTATGATGATGCCACAGAAATTTGGCTGTTTGAAAAGATACAACAAAGCTGAATGAGACCCTAAAGCCACCAGTCAACAGTTGTTGGACAAGAAGTGTGAATGATTTTTGAGATTGCCAAAACCGTCAATGAAAGCTCCTCTTCATTTAACTCACTTTAAATTTACTCAAGTGTGAAGAGGACTTCAATCCGAAGTGTCAAGGGTACTTCCTGCTGGCCCAGATTTGTTATGTAGCAAGTCTGGATGCTAATGTACTGCCAATTTCTAGTAACAAATTTAATACAACCAATATTGATAGGCGAGACCAAGTAAGTTCTGGCAGATATCTCCTAAGGTGCTCCCACGGTACTTTGCAAGAGCCCTAAGGGATGCTTGCCTTCAATTTCCAATTCCCAACTTCTATCATGAAAACTCAGGGCCCAATAGCTCTCTTAGCTCCTTTGTAGTCATAACTCTTAACATCTGAGTTTTGTTGAGTACCACAGGTATTCCCTCCACTCTTAAGACCTTCATCACTACTACTAGATAGCCTTCACTTGGGCATGATGATTCTAGGATGTTAGAGTTATAACCAAGGAGATAGGAGAACTATTGGGTCCTGGTTTTTCATGCCAGAAGTGGGGAATTGGGAATTAAAGGCAATCCAGGAATTATCATGCCCAAGGGAGGGCCATTCAGCACTAGTGATGAAGGTCTTAAGGGTGGAGAGAATATCTCCTGTACTCAAGAAGACTCAGATGGAGCCTCACCACGTAACTGACTTCAGAACATAATTGGGTCGCAAACTGTGCAGAAGGTGCCCAGTGACACATGACACTTTACATCTCCTCTTCCAAAACGTTCAACAAGAGACAACTCAGACCACCTCACTCTCATTTCCAACACCTTCAATGATGATACCCCCCACTCTGCAAGCCATCCCTCCATCCTCCGGCACTGACCAACTGCTGCGAAGTAAGGAGGCCAACTGATGCATTGTGTTTCTCCATGGCTCATTGCTTTGGCTTCTGCATGTCTTGCCCCAGGCCTGCAGTCCATTTTCTTTTAGTAGCAGCAGCACTGGATGCAGCAACGCAGCATGGTTGGATAGACAGAGGAACCACCCACCATACTCAGACACTATTATGATACAAATGTTCAGTAAGTACATGGGTGTAAACAGTCTTCCAACAGAAGATACAAGGTCCCAAATGAAGATTTCCATCAGGGAATACCAACTTCATACCAAGGCTAATTGTATTGTTAAGATAACAGCCTGTATTCAGATATGATGCTGTGGAACATAAAGGCACTCCCAGTCAGCCTAGAGCAGTGATGGCGAACCTTTTAGAGACCGTGTGCCCAAAGTGCAATTCAGAACCCACCAATTTTTTTTTTTTGCAAAGTGCCAATACAGTAATTTAACCTGTATACAGGTGGCTTTGAAGGGGCGATGTTGGGTGCCCATAGAAAGGGCTCCGAGTGCCACCTTTGGCACCCGTGCCATAGGTTCGCCATCACTGGCCTAGAGGGATTTCTGCCAAAAGTTCACGCTTGCAGAAACTTCACATCACAAAATTCTGTCTTGAAAGGACTTGTAACCCACAGAAGATTTTTCAGAAGGTAGAAGGAGCTAAAGGAGAGGAGAGGCAGAAAATCCTTTCCCCCAAAATGCAACCTGAGATGTCCTGAATATAAAGTATTAACGACATAGCTATAACATAGCAAGAAAACAAAAATAAGAGAGGTCCCCTGCAGCAAGAGATGACAGCACACAGTGTTAATTGATGAACAAGAAATCTTACATGCTCTGAAAAGAATCTTTCTGAAAAGGACACTACTATTCTTCGTGCTTCCACACCAGCTTTATGCCGTTCTTTGTATTCGTCCAACCAATTTACAGTATCAGCCTGGTTGTAGTGTTTTATTAGGGATGGCCACCTAAGAGACACAGAAGTAAAAACACAGGGATTTACCTTTTAAGTCTTGAAATTCAAAATAAGAACAAGCAAAGTTCTTGACTGGTGAAAGCTATAGTCAGCTGCTGCCGGAAGACTTCACTCTCTGAGACCTTGGTGGCAACTGCTCAATCACAAGAAACTACTGACACACAACATTCTTCACAACACTGATACAGTATGTCTGTGAAGATTCTCAGTCATCCAGGTGAGTTTATCTGAAAGCTGAGTGATGACAACTGGACTTCTTTTCTTGAGAGACTGAAACGTTTCGCTCCTCATCCAAGCAGCTTCGTCAGTTTGAGGAAGGTTAGTGGTGACTCCTCCATTTTATAGTTTCAGATAATGAAATCAAGAAATCAGATCATGAAATTTATTCAGATCATGATCCACCCATGAACCTATTCAGGCTATTGCCCACCTAATGAGCCTATTCAGGCCTTCATCCAACTTATGAGCCTATTCAGACCAGGGTGTGTAAAATCAAGGTGAACTATAAAATGGAGGATTAACCACTCACATTCCTCAGACTGACGAAGCTGCTTAGATGATTAATGAAACACTTTGATCTCTGAAGAAGAGAAGTCCAGTTGCCATTACTCAACTTCCAGATACCGTACACATGTGACATGCAAACTTCCAACACCCATGGGTAAGTATCAGTAACCTTCAAGTTGTGCCTTTTCAGTGCTGTAGATTACAATTCACCAATCTCAGAGATGATGGAATCTCTAGTTTTAAACATCTGGAAGGTGGCATTGAAAGGCTAATCTATACTGTTCGCCATGAGTAAACCAGGTTTTTTTGGGGGTGGGGACAATGTTCTTATCTAGAGCTGCCAGAGACTGAAACTGTGAGATTTTGCATCTAGAGTAAGTAGCTTAGCACTGAACTACTGCATTTTACTTCCCTTAGACTCAGTGCCCTGAGTTCCAATGACAAAAGACAATACAACTCCTGCCACAGGAAAGCATCACAGGGAGAAACCATGTTTGATAACTGTTACCTGCCTTTAGAACTCACTCGGACACAAAGCATATTGTACAGCAGCCAATACATTCACAAGATATCTGAGTGAATCTCAAGAGACTAAATGCCCTGCAGCCTCCATATGCTCTTGTTCTTGCTCTAGTTTCTGGGGAACGGCAACACAGGAAGAGTCAAGAATCTGGCTTTCATTTTGACAAGGAAATACAGGTGCTTGCTGCTGGTCTTCCATTTTTATGTATATTGAGCAAAGGAGATGCATGCCAACAGCTACTTTCTGTGGCAACTTCCCCCACCCCCCTAAAATGGCTCATATATTTCCTTTTTAGCAAGGCGGGATTGACGCTGTGATCTTTTTGGTTGCCCCTTTCAAAAATAATAAAGTATCCTGTTGAGAGGGATAATCATTAATACCCACAATATACCAAATGCAGTATTATCCTACATAGATTTGCTGGCTGTTTTTCTAATAATGCTTTCCATGGTGTTATTTTCTTTTCTGAGTTGACTTCTACAGCGCTATCCAGCATGACACCCAAGATCTCTTTGTTACTGTCATTCCAGACCTTAAATAAAATGATTACTTGCTCCATTATATATTTTACTTACTTTGCACTTGCATTTTTAAACTTTGTGTGTCATTTTGCTACACGTTCACCTGCTTTGGAGAGAATAATAAAAGTACGCTTGTATTTAATTTTTAATTCATGATTATACTCTATGTTGACCAAAGAGTCTCCTATTGGAGGAACAAGTCCCTGCTTTGTTAGTTGTTATGGCAACTGTTTATTTTAGGTCAGTGAATAAAAAAAAATCCTCTAGCTGAAATTGCAGTGGAGATATAAAGGCACCGGGATGTAATTACTCAAGGTGGAATTAGGCCCAAAGTCCTGGGGTCAGTATCGTGAGTTCTGCCAAAAGGTCCAGTGATAGGAGAAATTATTTCTTTTGGAACACAGTACAGGTCTCTATTATCACCAGCCTATAATGAATGTCACAATTAGATCTGAATCCTTTACAGCCCTAGCATGGCTACTGATGGGATAAACTAAAATGGCTGAATCAAAGGCACAGACAGGAAAGCAATCCAGAGTGAACTAGTGGGGTATCCATTGTTCACAGATGTGGAGGGGATTATCTCTTCCTTTGAGCTGTTCCATCTAGTTTTAAGAGCCAACTGGCAGTTAGAAAAAGTGACAGAACTTGTCTTCCTCTGCCAATATGTGAATCAAGCCAGGCTGCAAATGAAGTTAGTCTGTTCTCAAAAAGAGGCCGTAAGTAGAATGTTACACATCAGTTCTGTTGTAGTCACTAAATGTATGTGGTAGTATGACTGCTTATGCTTACATTTTCTTCTCTGTGTACAGTATGTATAGTTTTTGTCCAAGTTATATGTAACTTGGACTTTATCATTAATCATTATCCTTTATCATTAACACTCACACTCCATATCTCTGTATATCACTCTTCCATACTAAACTGAGTATTATTTTTCAAATATCAACCTTGCCAAACTGACCATCATAATTCCTTTTTCTCTTTTTTTAGTTGACTATTGTTAATCATATTCAGCAAAGCAACCATGAGAGACAGTTGTATATTAATGTCTGTTATTTCTTCTTTTCTTATAAAATTAATAATATCTACAAATTACATTTTTATTATTTGCTACATTGTATGGAACATGACTTAGTTGGTTGACAAATCTGGTATTGGGTATACCTAACTCTCTTTCTTTTTATAGCCTGTAGTATAATTTTTAATTAACCCCTCCTCTCTTATTTATTTTTTATTTTTGAAAGGGGCAACCAAATGGATCACAGCCTCAATCCAACCTGCTAAAAAGGAAATACATGAGCCTTTTTAGTTGAGAAAGACTCTAACTAAATGTGTGTGGTGTACCATGAATGAGTCTACACCAATAGAGAAGTGTAAAATACAGGGCAGTTATTGTCCCTGTCTCATGATAATATATTTTGACATCACCAAATCAAATGGCAGGTAATTAATGATTCAGATCTGCTGAGATTTGATGGGTACTAACGGCTATAAAAGGAGATTAGACAAAAAAGGAAAAAAGAAGTCTACCTATGGCGAATCACCATGAGAGATGAATCATGGTGACTGGCCCAAAGTACACCTCTTAATACCAGTTGTGGAGTCATTAGAAAGCTACTGTATTATCTTCCACCACTGCTTTTGGACTTTGTTGGACTCTGTCATTTCTCTGTGGGAAACAGGACTGGTAGCTATGAGTTCAACAACTTGCATCTCACACCATCACTACTCTTACAGTCTTTTCCTCCTAGCCAAAGCTTCCCTAGACTGGTCTTCTATGCCAATTGAAGCTGTTGCATGGCCCCACTTTTTTTGGGAGGCAAAGGACCTAGCACATTTTCAAATTTTAACATTGCCTTCCTCAACCAAAGTACACTGTTAATATATCAGTCTGGAACTCCCTCTATGGCTGCACTGCTTAGACTACACCACTAGAGCATCAGATGCAGCAAGCCTGATTTAAAAGAATTTAAGTCTCAGACTGGGAGTGAAATTAGTTCATTAACAAAGGAGCACCCTGTCAAAAGGATTTGTAATACTGGGTTCTGATACAAAGGCCAACAATTCAACACTGGCAGTTGCGCACCATGCATGCATTATTTACAGTAGTTCTCATGAACAGCAAGGCAGTTGTTGCATAATTTTGTTCAAGACCTTCCAGTACAGCGCCTGTGTTGACTTCAGAGAGCAAACAATCCAACTACAACTGTGGGATGAGGTTTCACAGAGTGTTTAGCAGAGATATGCAGCTTTGTTTACTATTCTCCCTGTCACAAAAAAGTGTCTACAAAACAGGAATACTATTTCATAGAAAAGAAACACTCGTTTCTTTGACTGATTAATATGTATGAAATACAGTGGTACCTTGTATAAAGGAATTAATTCATTCCAAATGAAATTACATTAAGCAAAATTTCCTTTATATAAATTTCCCATAGGAATGCATTGAAAACAGAGTAATCCCTAATCACGACCATTTTTCTGTTGTACGGATTCACCCCATAGGCGATTCTGTTAAGCAAATTTCCCCTTTCTCCAGAATTTTTTATGTTGTACAGATTTTAATGTTATACAAACCATTTGTTATACAAGGGTCCATTGTGTATATCTATCTATCTATCTATCCATCCATCCATCCCACCTTTCAAGTTGCTCAAAAGGGGGGGGAGAGCTTGGGTGGCAGAGAATATTTAAGAAGATTTGAGGAGGAAGGAGTATCTTGGAGGCATAGAAGAAAGTAATAAGACTTTTATGTGCATCTCGTTTGTCTTTGTCTTTTTCTTTTTGGTGGCAGGCGACTGGGTTTGTTTTCACTGCAGTATTTTGCCTCAGTTCTGTTTATGTGTTATGTGTAAGTATGCTAGTTGCTTGAGTGTGCCTGTGTATGGTGTTTTGTGCATTTGTGTTTTCCCCAGGGTGTGAGAGCAGTGACTTCTTCTCTGTCTTATTAATACAAGCAGCACCTGCCAACAATTCTCCTTCTAAGCAACTATTACAGGAGCAAGCAATTACAACAGGAGCCGTTCTCAGCTGGTCATCCTAACAGCTTGTCAGCTTGCACACCCCAAGACTTTCACACTCTGACATTTATTGTAAATTACTCTTGGGCCTGAAATTCTACCACACCAGTTATCTCCCTGCCTTATCTTCCACCACTCCTGTTCATGCACCTGAACATGATGTCAGTCTGAAAAATTCCTGGCCATCTCAGGGTGCACTTCCAGGCATGACTTCCACAGAAGCTGGTTTGATGAACTTTTAGCACAGCATCTGCTTTGTACATCAAACCCCCAGAATCCCCAAACTGAACTGTCAATGATACAAGTGTGGGGGAGTTTGTCACTCTATGCAGTGTGGTGTAATCTATTATTTTGGACACCTGAGTACACTGTGACACCGGCCCCAATCTCTTCAGCCCCAGCAACCTGACAAAACTGTTATGAGTTGAAAAGAAGAGCCATAAATAAAACCTCAGAGTCAAGATACCAGAAAACAGAAAACAATTATTTGATCACAATGTCTTGTGACAGGAAATAAAGAACAGAAATCTAGCAGAGGTCAATATCTCCCATAAGGTACCAAAATAATACAAAATTATTTAGTATTGAAGAACTTGTCTGTCGGTAGAAAGTTATAAACACTTGATTTTCAACCCAGCCATCAAACAGAGTAACTAAGAAGCTATTTAAATACAGGAGGGCATTTTCAAGTGTATTGTTGAATCTCTTGCCCTTAGCATTACTTCAGGCATGTCCAGACTTCGGCCCTCCTGATGTTTTGGACCACAACTCCCAGAATTCAAAATCTGTATTGCCAATGACAAAGGACTGTGGGAGTTGTTTTCCAAAACATCTGGAGGGCTGAAGTTTGGACATGCCTGCATTACTTGCTTTAGGAAAGCTCTGCTGCAGAATCAGGTGTGCATAGGTGTTCATGGTATGCTTACAGGTGTATTGCTGTACTGCTCTTTCTATACTGACTGATTGAGCCACATATGGAATCCAGTAGAATTCAATGAAAAACAGGCAGGATATTTACGTACAGCAACTGGACTCAATTGTAAATCAACGTATTGGAGGCCAGGACTGCCCTATCTCTGCTGTCTTTTCGGAAGCAGGCAAAGACCTTCCTCTTCAAGAAAGCTTTTGATTACCTATTAATGTATGTGACATTTATACAAGGTACCACTTTGTGTGTGTGTGTGTGTGTGGCGGGAGAGAGAGAGAGAGAGAGAACAGGGAGGAAGGGATAGACAGACAGACAGACAGACAGACAGATAGATAGATAGATAGATAGATAGACAGACAGACAGACAGACAGACAGAACAGGGAGGAAGGGATAGATGATAGATAGATAGAAAGAAAGAACAGGGAGGAAGGGATAGATAGACAGACAGACACAGACAGACAGACAGACACAGACAGACAGACAGACAGACAGACAGA
>JAHTLZ010000019.1:7020835-7052083 GCA_023846285.1 Phrynocephalus versicolor | reverse complement strand
TAATAATAATAATAATAATAATAATAATAATAATAATAATAATAATACAAAGAAGGCACAATGACACATGGAGGCTGAGTCAAAGAGCTAAGAGCAGGAAAGTGGTCACATTAGCAGGGAATAACCCATTAGCTTGGGAGACTCCTAGACATTCAAGATGGCACTCATATTATGTCATTGTTCTATTCAGGCATATATATATTGCTCAGCCCATGACATTTATTTTACGTTGAACTCTAAAATCAATGGTAGGATGTAGAAATGTTCGCACAATCAGTATATAATGTTTTTATCCAATATTAGGAGGCAGGCATCCAGTTAATTGTGTTATTTATGTAATTATTCTTTGCCCTGGAACTGATGTACATTTAAAAAAAACATGTTTCCAATCTGTTCATTGTAATACTTGTATTCCACCACTTGGTGTTGCTCTAGTCATGTCTGCACAGTTAAGAAACACTACAGCAGTACCCAGTGTCAAAGCATAATAAACACTAGCTCATAGAAAAAAAATGCTCTGTTAAGCATGCTGGTCTTCCATTCCTTTTTCTATGGTAGGGGGAGAGAGATAAACTACTGGCTCAAAATCAGGCTGCACTATCTTTTATACAAAACAAGCAATGGCGGGGGGGGCAAGTGATCAAAAGCTCTATGCTAGCTACTCAAAGGGAGTTGCATGGAAAAGCAACTAGTCAAATGTCTGGAGGGTGGGGAAGGCATGAAAAATTGATTACAATGAAAAATCCATGAAAATTGATTACAATGTAAAAAAATAGACTCAGTTGCATTCTGAATACAGTTTTGGCAGTAATCTGATCAGCAGTTAAAGTCATATCTTTCTTAGCATTTGATCTCTGAAGGACCTGTTCTATGTGTGTGACATGTTCCAGTAAGTCTACAAGCATTACTGTTGGGCTATTTAGTCTGCTGCTGGTCCTTACTGAATTTCCTAGTTGCCATCTTCCTGCTTTCTGTACGCCCTTCTTTCTTTTTCTGTTCCCATTTTCAATTCCCCTATAGCTCAAAACATTAATATTTAGATAAAATAAATAAGCATATGCATCTCTGCTTAAACTCAAAGTGACTTGCATTCCAAGTATCCAGTTATACCCTCCAACAAGATTAAAGGTCAAAGTATACCTGAAAAAAATTATGATTGCTAACATGCTGCATATTATGGGAAGCAATTACAGTGGGGTGGAGTTCTTTTTTGCCTTTTTTGCTAGGAGACATACTACATTTGTTATTTGATGCCGGAGGCATGACACAGAATCAAGATTTGGAGAATGCACGAATTTGGGTTTAACACGGTATATTTTGAACTTGCCAGATCTAGGATATGCCAAAGGATTTTAATAGTATATAACAAGATTTGTCATTGTATCTCCACTTAGAATTAGGTCCATTGCATACAGTCAAGAGCAGTACAGCAGAACTTAGAAGTTATGCATTTGTCACGGAAGTAAAGGATTGAACAGGAGTAAGTAGTTATTTGCTATTTCCATGCTGTGCAATTAAGTTTTTTTTTTTAAAAAGCACCCCATAATCTGCTTTCTCATCTGTTCTGCTCCTAGATATGTTAGTAAAGTAGCAGTGAGGTTTGGGGGGCAGGGAAACCAAATTGACTAGAAAAACCACTTCCATTTGTAGGGAGAAAGCTTCTACAATGACAGCTCAATAAGGCAGGTTGTAGGATGGTTCATGCCTAGTTTTAGTGGGATTTCTTGTCCTCCAAGGGGTGTAGTGGCTCAGTGGACTAAGGCTCCAAAAACTGTTGGCTGCAAAGTCGGCAGCTCAGCAATTCGAATCCCGGGTGCCACGCAGCGGAGCAAGGTCCTGCTGATAAACCCAGCTCATGGCAACCTAGCAGTTCGAAAGCATGTAAATGCAAATGGATAACTAGGTACCACCATAAAAAGGGGAACGGTAAAACAGTGTTTTCTTGCAGCCATGCTGGCAACGTGGTCATGGACCTGCACAACACTGGCTCTTCAGCTTGAATATGGAGATGAGCACCGCCCCTAAAGTCAGACACAAGTAGTATGCATGTGCGGGGGGAGCCTTTACCTTTACCTTGTCCTTCAAAGACATTGTCCTCCCATTGTTTGAAAAAACAAAACTTATTTTTTTTAAGGGGGAAATGAAAAGAAATCTAGAAATCTAGGTTTTGGGCTTTGGTAGCCAAATGCAGCCAACATGACCCCCACTCCTTGTCTACAGAAACAAGAAAACCTTTGACTGGAAACATTACTGGGGCTACTCATATTTAGTATACAGCATATTGCCTGGGACAATTGCCTTCAGCTTTTCAAGCTCTTTCTGAATGGCAGACAAATAATTCTTTAAAAGGCTAAATATGTGCGGAAACAAGTTATTGTCTCAACCAGCAGTTACAATAATGTACATGGGAAATGTTCCACGGCAATTAAGAGGCTGGCATGGACCTATTGTGTTTACACTGGCAGCAAACTCCTCCACTGCAGTAGTGTCGTCTACTTACATCCAGGCTGGGAGTCAGCTGTTTTGCTACAAATTTGTGAATTTATGAAACAATCTACTGCTTTTCATTACAATAGTTTAGATTATAATTTACTGCAAATTTTGAAGACTTGTACACATTCTGGACAGATGCCTGGATTTTTTGGGATCCTTAGCTTGTGGCAGGTGGCAAGTTTGTAGCACTTTAAAAGATGGCCATGTTGAAAAAATCCAACTAAGATTCATTCCTCCTATCTGGAAGCCTGCAGACTCTGCATGTCCAGTGTAAACTTCTGCATAGGTGGTACAGGTGCATTCATCTGAATGTGGTTATGGAGTTTCCATGACTGGCTGCCCTTTCTTATGAAAATTACTAATAAGAGAAGTTATGCATTCAGCTGAAGTGGGAGACTCCATGGGGTTTTGATGGAAAAAGAAGGAACACAGTTTCAGTGTCTATGCAAATATTTGTGCTGAACCCATGGAAATCTGTAGGACTTCTATGTGAGGCAGAGATGTGGTTATAAATGTTACCTGTGTCTCCTGTGCACCATTCTTTGATCCCTACAATGCTTTCAAGGTGAACACTTGAATAGTGGCCCAGTAATATACATTCTACCTTTTTAAGGTGCACAAGGGTGGAAATACTATGAACATGTTTCTCTGTGTATAAACTTACTCATGTATCTTAATACCAAAAATGTTAATCTCTGCTTTAGAAGATCTTTCTTTATATTACAAAAACACGCAACTGAGACTGAACCATTTAAAAATAGAGAAATTTGCCTTCCTGTGGAGGAGAAGCAGAGAAGAAATTCCGAGTTAAAATGGAAAGGCAAGATATTTGAACATTGGCCTACCTCCAAGTATTTGGGCATAACTCTGGATCAAATCCTGATCTACAAAAATTTATCTAAACACCACCTAAAAAGTTGCTTCCAGAAATAACATTATTTAGAAACTGGTTGGGTCAGACTGGGGTGCACACCCACAAACAATAAGAGCAACAACTTGTACCTGTACTACTCCACAGCAGATATGCTTGTACCCTATCATATGACTAAGCACATGTCAAACAAGTGGAGGTACAGTATATCACAGAAGTGAGTACACTCCCTCACATTTTGTGAATATTTTAGTATATCTTTTCATGTGACAATGCTGAAGAAAACTTGGCTACAATGTAAAGCAGTGAGTATACAGCTTGTATAACAGTGTAAATGTTATAGCAGTGAGTATACAGCTTGTGTAACAGTGTAAATGTTATAACAAGCCGTATAATGCAACACACAGCCATTAATGTCTAAACTGCTGGCAACAAATGTGAGCACACCCCAAACTGGGCACAAAATGTCAATATTTTGTGAGGCCACCATTATTTTCCAGCACTGCCTTAATCCTCTTGGCCCTAGAGTTCACCACAGCTTCATAGGTACTGGGGTCCTCTTCCACTCCTCCATGACATCACAGAGCTGGTGGATGTTAGAGACCCTGCGCACCTCCACCTCCCATTTCAGGATGCCCCACAGATGCTCAATAGGGTTTAGGTCTGGAGACATGCTTGGCCAGTCCATCATCTTTACCCTCAGATTATTTAGCAAGGCAGTGGTCGTTTTGGAGGTATGTTTGGGGTCAACTGCCCTGCGGCCCAGTTTCTGACAGGAGGGGATCATGCTCTGATTCTGTATGTCACAGTACATGTTATCGTTCGTGGTTCCCTCAATGAACTGTAGCTCTCCAGTGCCGGCAGCACTTATATAGCCCCAGAACAAGACCCTCCCACCATCAGGCTTGGCTGTAGGCACGACACACTTGTCTTTGTACTCCTCACCTGGTTGCCGTCACATGCGCTTGACACCAAATAAGTTTAACTTGGTCTCATCGGACCCCAGGACATGGTTCCCAAAACCCATGTCCTTAGTCAGCTTGTCTGCAGCAAACCGTTTGGGGCTTTCTTGTGTGTCATGTTTAGAAGAGGCTTCCTTCTAGAATGACAGCCCTGTAGACTAATTTGATGCAGTGTGCGGCGTATGGTCTGAGCACTGACAGGCTGACCCCCACCCACCCCTTCAACCTCTGTAGCAATGCTGGCCGCACTCATATGTCTATTTCCCAAAGCCAACCTCTGGATATGATGCTGAGCATGGGCACTCAACTTCTTTGGTCAACCATGGCGAGGCCTGTTCTGAGTGGAACCTGTCTTGTTAAACCACGGTATGGTCTTGGCCACCATGCTGCAGCACAGTTTCAGGGTCTTGGCAATCTGTTTATAGGCCATCTTTATGTAGAGCAACAATTTGTTTTTGTTCAGGTCCACAGATAGTTCATTAGCATGAGGTGCTGTGTGGAACTTCAAGTGACTAGTATGAGAGAGTGAGAGTGGTAACACCAAATGTGAGAGTGAGAGTGATAACACTTGCTCCCTCTTTACACCTGAGACCTTATGACACCAACAGGTCTCATGACACCAGGGAGAGAAAACAGATACTTGGGCCCAATTTGGACATTGTCACTTGGGGTGTACTCACTTTTGTTGCCAGTGGTTTAGACATTAATGGCTGCGTGTTGCATTATTTTGAGGGGACAGCACATTTATACTGTTATACAAGCTACAATATACTAAAATACTAAAAATGGAGCTCCTTGGATACTGGACAAATTTTCTGTGACTATGGGAAAATACAATCAATGCAGCATTGATGTGCATGCATTTATATCCCACCATATATAATAAAGATCTAGTAAATGGCTGAGATAATGCTATTGAAGCAGCCCACTTTTGGTAAAAAAAATAGTGCAATCATTTTGACATTTTAAATTGGTATTAACTTCACCTCTATTTCATGTATGCCAATAATGTTAAATTGTGCAACACTCTGAAATGAATAAGGAAAGGCCAAAAGCGTTTATTGGTGCATGATGTGAATATGCCCCTCTATCATCCTTCCTCATAAAAAAAAGTACAACTAATATTTGGAATGAGTAGATGTAGAATAATGAAAAGAAATCGGGATATGGCAAGTATACAGTACATGGATGCAAACATGTATCAGAAGGAAGGAAATTATTTCAGAGGAAATACAGTAACTTCAGGATGGCCTATCAGCACCAGCGGTTGGATCACCCTAGTCTTATATGCCTACTTTTCTTCAAGGGGAGACAGTATGGATCAATGAATCCCAAGCCAACTGTCAACATGGGTACGACATGTATGGTAGCTGGATTCTCTCCTGTTCTCTCCTCTGCTGTTTCTAGAGTTTCCTCTTTGTGGTGGGAATCCCTCCCCCTCCCACAACACATACATTATAGACACAAGCAGAACATGTGAATAAGGTCCACACAAGGGCACCTCTTGGTGAGCCACAAGTCAGGACAGGAAGCTATATAAAGATCAAAGGGTTCATATCCTCAACCCATGCCAACCTGGATTCAACACAAAGTCGGAGTAACCGGAGGAGGCCATCTGGCCTGATTCTTTAAACCTCAAGAAGGGTAACTGAGAGGAGGTGCAGGTGCACACTCCTAGCAAGCCATGTGGACTCAGCACACCAGTAGTAGGTAGCTGGGAAGAGATGTGTCTTGCCAGGATCAGGCCAGCTGGATGGAGTCCATACAGCTGCAGGAGAGAGTGTGTGTATGCACATCCTGGTGAGAGCCAACTGGAAGAGACAGAGTCAAGGGGAATGAAAGAGGGGAAGGAAGGGGGTTGCTGCCCATCTTGGAATAAGATGACATATGAGAGGTGGTCAGAAGCTGTCTACCCTTGCCAGGTTTATACTTACAACAGGACTCACTCACCGGAGGCTCCAGACACATGCTTGGATAAGGCAGAGAAAACTGCTGCTGCAACTCTAATGAAAACTGATATGAGTCAAGAAGGTAAGTTGAGGAGCCTTGTGGCCCAGTGGTTAAATGCCTGTACTGCAAGTAAAACTGTGCTCACGACCTGGGTTCAATCCCTGGTAGCAGGCTCAAGGTTCACTCAGCCTTCCATCCTTCCGAGGTCGGTAAAATGAGTACCCAGCTTGCTGGGGGGGGGGGCAATTTGTAGCCTGCACACTGTAATTAAAAAAATTGTAAACCGCCCAAAGACTACTTATAGTGGTATGGGGCGGTATATAAGCCGACCAGTTTGCTTTTGCTTTTAAGTTGGAACCCATGGAGGAATTAATGAGGATCCCTGGTCCCAGTGGTGAAGGGTCTGGCATGGTGCACAGCAATATACACATTTTTCTCTCTTTCTCCCCTTGCCAACATAATTTAATTTTACCCTAATGTATTATTACTGCCGCCCTAAGTAACAAAACAATGTGATCACTCATCTGGTTTTTATTGGGAGGAGTGTTGCATTTGACTTAGGCAGCAAAATACAGCGGGCTGACTGTACACAGAATTGGCCCTTTGCCACCACTCCTTCTGGCTTTCCCATTACGAAGGCACACACAACACAGGAAGTGAAAAAAGCATAAGCAACCTCCTACCTTCTCTCACCTTAAAAAAAAAAAAACAAAAACCATTAAATCCAGATTCTGAAAACACTTGTCCGCACTGCTGTGGCTAAGCACAGCGCAGAGGGTCCAGAACAATTCGTAAACAACGAGAGGAACAGAAGGTCAGGGAAACAGATAATGCTTGGATATTGGAAACAGAACACAGCATACTGATGAACGTGAGGTTGAGAGCTGCTCAATAAGAGACCCAGCTGAAGATGCTGAACAAGAACAAAAGCATGCATACATATTGCCTCCTCTGGTCAGAGTGCAGAGGGAGAAAAAAGGTTAGAAATACTGCGTAAAGCGAAACATGCTGGGCGGAGGTTTTGGCATATATGGTGTCGATTCCACGTTTCTGTGTTGCTGTCCTTGATCTTCCATTGCCTAACCCCACACTCGGACACCAAACAATGCAGATGATGATGGCTAAAGTGTCATGCAGCCACTGGGAAAAGTGCCTTCTCTTTAATAGAGAAAGAAAGGGTAGGGTGGAGAAAAGCCATCGCACTTCAGTGGGAGAGGAATTCCAGGGGGGGAAAAGTTCTGTGCAAATAAAACTGCCACAGGGTACAAGGAGGATAATTTTCTGCAAGGGGCAGTGGAAGGGGCAAAATGTCACCAGCTTCGCTGTCATCTCCTCGACTGCCCTCCACATCGTCAGCCAACACGTATCTCTTCAGGACACGACAAGACAAAAACACAGAAGAACTTTTATCATGGGCTGTGGAGTCCCAGCAGAAAAGGGTTGGACGTGGATGTGTCAGTCAGTACAGATTCCAGGCCCTCACTTGGGCTGGAGCAGCGCAGCGGGAGCTGCCGTGACTGGCCTGGGTTTGGCATCCCATTGTGAGCAATGGTTGGTCGTGGTTAGGAACAAAACACCCTGCAAGAGAGCTAATGGTTAGAGAGCTAATGCAGCACAGAAACCATCAAGCATTATACACATTCTTACTACTCCATCTCCCTCCACTGGAATTACTGTCAACCAACATATCTTGGCTGCTTGCATTTTTCCCCCTCAAAAGATTTTTTTTTCTTTTGTGCTGCAAAAGTCTCCCTTGTGTTTCTTTCCCAACAGAAAGAGTCACAAGGCAAAAACCTGTCCTTCTAACCTTGGTAAAGAGAAATGTATTCAGAAGGCAAAAAAACCCCCTGAAAGGATGGCCTTTCTCTCCATCTCCCCACCTTCACAGGTGCACATGAAAGGGCCTCCTCTGTTGCTGCTCCAAGACTTTGGAACTCCCTTCTAGAGATGGGCACGAAACGAACAATTTTTCATTTACGTTTTTGTTTTTTCGTTTTGTTACGTAATGAAACGACAAACAAATTTTGTCTCTAAAATGAAACGAAATGACCAGAAACACCGGAAATTTTGTCGTGCGCTTCGTTTCGGTTACTGCAATATGAGTGAATTGCTTAAAATCCTTTAAAAAATCACAAAAAAATGAAATAAATGGTAACGAAATGGTAACAAAATGAACGAAAATGAAAACTTTTTTTTGGAAAAATTCACGAAAAACGGAAACGAAATGAAACGGACCCTCCAAACGACAAACGACAAATGAAATGCCATTTTTTTGATTCGTGTCCATCTCTACTCCCTCCCACTGGAGACCAGGACTGCCCCATCTCTACTGTCTTTCTGGAAGTGGGCAAAGATCTTCCTTTTCAGGCAAGCTTACCCTGAATGATGGACTGCTTATTATGTGTCTTTTAGATGGATCACCATGCATGAACACCAGTGTTTTCCATGTTAGTTTCCATCGCTCATAATGGATTTTTCCTTTCTCTCCACATGCTTTTTGTAGCTTTAATATTACCTTTGAATGTTTTAAGATACAGGTAAGTAACTTGAGTATGTCTTAAATGTTCTAGACTGTATAATGTGCCTCATTATTGTAAGCCGCCTTGGGTCCTTTTCCAAGGAAAGAGGTGGAGTAAAAATAATCAAAATAAAATAAAATAAAATAAATAATGTTCAGCCCACCACCAGTTTGGCAGGTGCCCACTGCTTCCATGTGCCCCCCCACTGGAGGGGTGGAGCACCAAACCACTGAACATCTATTATAGTGTTAAATGGCTCTCACTGTCTGGAAATTTCTTCTTATTTCCAGGTTAGCTGTTCCTCTGATGAGTTTCCACCCGTTGGTTCTTGTCCTGCCTTCAGGTGCAACTGAGAGTAAATCAATGCCCTCTTCCCTGTGACAGCCCTTCAGGTATTGGAATCTTGCTATCATGTCTCCCCTTAGACTCTCCTTAGTCTTTGTCAGGCTAAACAGGCCTAGTTCTTTTTAGTTATTCTTCATATCATTTTGGTTGCTCTTCTCTGCATTTTTCCAGGGCCTCTGTGTCTTGTTTGTATTGTGGTGACTAGAACTGGGCATTGTATTCCAAATGTGGCCTAGAGTGGTACTATCACTTCCCGTGATCTTGATGCTGTCCCCCTCTTGATGCAGCCTAGGGCTATGTTCGCTTTTTTTGCAAGCTGCAGCACACTGCTGCCTCATCCTTAGGTGGTGGTCCATCAGGACATCTAAAACCCTCTCATGGGTAGTACTGTTGAGCCAGGCATCATATATCTTCAACCTGTGCATTTGATTTCTCCTGCCTAAGTGCAGGACCTTACTTTTCTTACCATTGAGTTGCCAAGTCTTTCAAGAGCCTTGTGAATGTTAAGTCTGTCTTCCAAAGTACTGGCAATCTCCACCCCCAAGCTTTGTTTCATCTGAAAATTTGATAGGTTCTCCTTATCAAGGTCATTTATGAAGATGTTGAAAAGCACTGGGCCCAAGACAGAACCTTGAGGGACCCCACTGCACGCTTCCCTCCATGTAGATGTGATTCCATTGAGGACCACACATTGGATACAATTGGTCAGCCAGCTGCAAATCCATCTGGTAGTTGCACTGTCTATCCCATTTTATTCTATCTTTTGCAGAAGTAGGTTGTAGTCTACCTTAACAAATGCCATACTGAATATATATAGTATAGTATATAGTATACTATGCCCACTGCATTTCTTTGGTTCTAGTTTACATTTTGGTTTTAATTTACTTCTTTTGTTCTGCCTCCTAGTTTTACCTTCTGGGCCACTCATCACAGACTGAACTCTAGAGGAATGGAATCTTTATCTCTCCAGATGTTCTGAATTACAACTCACACAAACACTTGCCACTGAATATTCTGGGTGGGCTAGGGGGAGATACTGGCCAAGCAATCTGGAAGGTCAATAGAAAGCTGTCCCTAGTCTCAAACCAGAGATTATTTTTTTTTCCACTCTTGTGCTTAAGCGAAGAGGTCAGGAATTGAACCTGAGATCTTCTGGATGTGTTTGAGCCACGCTGTAAGAATCCCACAAACTGATTCCATAATGATTTCCACTGATTCTTAGCAAGAGACTCAAAATTTAAAGGACACCAGACTTTGCCAAATCTAATTCAAACAACAAAATTTTGTCCTCCAGCCCACACCTCATAGATAAACAAAAGCATGGGTTAAAAGGGGGGGGGGACCCAGAGAACTGACTTACTCATCTGCATCTTTCTTGCTCTCTTCAATGTGTGCAATTGACTCAGATCGGAGGCGGTTAGTCACTTCATATGTGCGTAAAGTGACTCCAAATATATCCTCATGGTATCGATTGTCATCCTACAAACCACGAAGCAGAAGAATGCACAGTTAATACACAGGCAAGCAGAAAGCAGATTTGACAACCAGGAAGGTCACCAAGCTACCATGGAAATAAACATGTACAGTATTCTTTGCCTTTTCATCTCTCACCTCTCTGCTGCTGCTGCTTCATCACCCAATTTAGC
The DNA here is from genome assembly GCA_023846285.1 of Phrynocephalus versicolor. Taxonomy (NCBI): domain Eukaryota; kingdom Metazoa; phylum Chordata; class Lepidosauria; order Squamata; family Agamidae; genus Phrynocephalus; species Phrynocephalus versicolor. The sequence continues at coordinate 7,041,297 of JAHTLZ010000019.1, read as the reverse complement.
CTTCATGTATTAAATGTTTACACATTGGAGGAACGTATTTGTGAAGATTGAGTCTCAATCATCCAGGTGGGTTTATCTGGCAGTTGAGTCATGGCAACTTTTTTCCCTGAGAGATCAAAACGTTTCGCTATTCATACAAGCAGCTTCATCAGTCTGAGGAAAGTTAGTGGTGAGTCCCCCATTTTATAGTTCACCTTCATTGTGAAATGAACGTTTCGATCTCTCAAGATTTCCAGATTGGAGGAACTTGTAGTGTCCTCTCATATTTTGTACAACTACCATGCACATCGATATAAAGGTATCTGTTGTTGTTGTTGTTGTTGTTGTTGTTGTTGTTGTTGGTGGTGGTGGTGGTGGTGGTGGTGGTGGTGGTGTTGGTGGTGTTGGTGTTGGTGGTGGTGTTGGTGTTAGTAACAACAATAATAGTAATTAATAATTAATAATAAGTGGAAATTATTGCCTTTAAGTGGATTTCCTGTTAAACAAGCTGCTTGTTATGCAAGGGTCCACCATACTTTAGCGCCGGATTTCATATGTTAATGTACTGATTGCATTTAAATGTTTTGATTATTTTAATATTATTGCAATTTTGATGTTTTAATTGTCTGAATTGTTTATTTTGATTGCGACCTGCCCAGAAACCTTTGGGTAGTGGGCGGCATACAAACTATACAAATAAATAAAACAAATAAATAAATAATGAGAGGGCATATACATCCCGGAACATTTAAGACATATTCAAATTAAGAACAGGGAATTCAAAGAGGCATCTTAGAACATTAAAAGAGCATCCAAAAATAAAAATCCATTATGAGGGGCAGAAAGCAACATGGGAAACGCTGGTCTCCTAAAGAAATCAGTCAATGCAATCATGGATGGTAATCCATATAAAGTTACATAAGATGATGAGCTTCTATTCCATTTTGGCATTAGGCTTCCTGGGTTCACTTCAGAACCTGGAAAAGTTACTTTTTTGGGCCACTGGCTTGGTCAATATCAGAGAGCCCAATGAATATAACGTCACCCCTGCCCTGTGGCCTTCCACGAAACAGCCACTTACCCTTAACTTGCTAATGAAAGTGCTGGACTCCTCTGATGACAGCTGGCCTTGTTCCCTTATGATGCTCTGGATGGTCTTGAGGACATCTCCAGCCATAGTGACGTCGCCACACACATAGATGTGGCCACCTTGTGCCTTCAGAGCCTTGTAGACAGATCCTGCCAGCTGCTCCTTCAGGATGTCCTGCACGTATTTCTAGAAAGAATGAAAGGATACCAGTGTAAGGCCCTGGTCAATGTGGCCATACTGCTCGGAAGGCGCTGACCTGACCCCATGCTCTAAACCAGACATTGGCAGATCCATTAGTTCTGGTGTTTCGCCTACACTATCTGCCACCCCTCTAGGCAGTGGTGGTGAACCACATCCCCTATGCCCGTGGTTCTCAACCTGTGGGTCCCTAGATATTCCTGAACTGCAGCTCCCAGAAATCCTTTCCAGCACAGAGAATGTTGGAGTCTTCTGGGAGTTGCAGTCCAGGAACATCTGGGGACCCACAGGTTGAGATCCACTGCCCTATGCAGTGGTGGCGAACACCCCAGATGTTGTGGATCACAACTCCCAGAATTCCAAGCTTGTATGGCCAATGACAAAGGACAGCAGGATTTGTGGTCCAAAAACATCTGGGGTGCCAAAGATTCACCACCACTGCACAACTTTGCAGGCTGCACCCAGCACTTCCATGAAACTAGATGTGCCTAGAAAGATATTGTGGTTAAATGCCTGTACTGCAGGTAAAACTGTGCTCACGACCTGGGTTCAATCCCCGGTAGCAGGCTCAAGGTTCACTCAGCCTTCTATCCTTCCGAGGTCAGTAAAATGAGTACCCAGCTTACTGGGGGGGGGGCAATGTGTAGCCTGCACTCTGTAATTAAAAATTTTAAACCGCCCAGAGACTACTTGTAGTACTGTGGGGCGGTATATTAGCAGAACACTTTTTTAAAAGCAGCTATTTTATGACGGGGCACTTCTGGCTTGGTATGGCCAGCTGCTAACTAGCAAAAACTCCTGGCTCCTCCATAAAGATTTTTAAAAGAATTCCCTTGAAAAGTGGATAGGAATCACCCTTGCATCTTTTTAGAAGCGACAATTTTGGTGGGAATTGTTAATGATCATTGTTTATTTTATTGATTTGTCTGATTACTGATAGTAAATGTGACTGTTGTAAACCACCTGGAGTTCCTCTGGAAGATGGATGGTATAAACATCAATAAATAAATACTAAATAACAAGGAAGGGTTTTTAAATTATCTGCACGTACAACTTTCCTCACAGCTGTAAGACTGTGTTCAATACATTTTGATATGTTACATCTTGAAGTATTTTGTGTGCATACGGAACCTAGAAACAACATAAATATAGCATGTAGAATTATGGTGTTGCCTGGAGTCATTGCAACAATAAAAAGATTTACACTTCGATTCTCAGATGAATGCTGAGATGACTATCAATTATTGTTTGGTTCCATTCTGGAACTAGAAATTTGTTGGGACAAATACCAGCTGTAATGAACAGGCTTTGCTACCTCACTTTAACATCCACAACAGCGGCTTTGGAATTATATTCCAAGTGAGATCCACCTGGCATAAACCCTGCCTACTTTCTGGAAAACCTTAAGGACCTGGCTTTACCAAGAGGCCTTTGGGCAATTTTCTTTGGGGTTGTCTGTTTGGTTTTGCCTGGACGGCTTAATTTTTCTGTTTATTCTTTCCCCATTTTATTAGGTTGTTGTTGTATCATTACAGTTGTGACTGACTCTTCATGACCCCATGTCCATGGAGTTTTCTGGGCAGGAATAATGGAGTGGTTTGCCAGTTCCTACTCCAGGCGCCTACAGCACCTGGTATTCCCTGGTGGTCGCCCATCCAAGTACTAGCCAGACCCAACCCTGCTTAGCTTCCGAGATCAGGTGAGATCGGATGCACTCAGGGCATCTAAGCAGCTCTTTTATTGGGTACTTTGTTAAATTGTATCTTATTGCTCTGCTACTTTTATGTTTGCTTATGTTCTGTTTTTGTGTACCACCTTGAGTTGTCTTTGTGCAAGCTGACAGTATACAACTGCTAAACAAAGTAAAGTAAAAACAAATGCAGCAGTACAAGACACGGCACAATGGAAACTATGTGACAATTCACATAGCACCAGCACTATAAAATTAATTTTAATTTGGCTGCTATGCTGTAAAAGATGTAACTTCTCTTCTCTTTGATTGCAGTGTAATAATATATAGTAGGTCCCCCGTATCCACTGATTTGGTTATCCACGGTTGGCAAAGGAAAAAAATTAAATAAATAATTCAGCAGCCACAAAGCAAGTTACTGTCACAAAGAGCAGCCATAAAGCAAGCTACTGTCATGAAACAGCAGTTTTGTGGGGGTTTGGCATTCTCTCTTATCCACGGCTTTCATTATCCATATGAAGGCCTGGAACCAATCCGCAGCAGATACTGGGGTCCTATTTTATAGGCATATTTGCTATTGCAATGAGAAACTAATTCCAACAAGTACCCTGTTAGTTGTAACTGTTTAATTCCAAGTTCTGGGCTTACCTTTGGCTTATCTGGCTCCCGAGAATAGGCTGTGTACAGCTCCTTGAAGACCCCTTGGCTTTTGGCAAACAGGGTCTCCTCTTTGTAAATGTGATCAATCTTGGACTGTCGGCAACCAAAGACCAGTGTCATAGGACAAGGTTTCAGACCTACAGTAGAGAAAGGGTGGTGGTGGTAAAAATGGGAAAAAATATGTCTGCATCAGTCTTCACATTACCGAAGGCAAGAGGCCACTAACCCATATTATACTATTGGGAAAAAAAAGATTAATTTTAAAATGGTTAATTTTTTTATTCTCAGCCATTGGGGCTTTTTCAGGATAAACTGATTAGGCTTTTCCAGACACCATAAGATTATTCACAAGTCAGTGAGAAGAAAATAATCACCATGTTTTCTTGCCAATATTTCTGGAAATTCTACAAAATGTATCTGTTCAGAGTTAGTGGTTTTTTCTTTTGAGAAGCAAAGCAGGTACCAGGGAGAAAGAGTAAAACTACTCAAAAATAAATAAAAGTAACAAAGAATGCCTAGCTGATTGTTTAAAAAGAACCAATTTCTTCCCTGTGTTTATAACACTTTTAAAAGTCAATGCCACAAAGCTAGTTGCAAAATATGTCCCGAAAATGCCTCAGTCTTTTGCAAGGTATGGAAAATAACCTTAATAAACTTGCTGTTCCTTAACCTTGAAAGAACAAGACTATCTGTGGAAGCTGAAGTCATGGCAACTGGACTTCTTTTCTTGAGAGATTAAAATGTTTCGCTGCTCATCCAAACAACTTCATCAGTCCGAGAAACAATACTACCTAATCTGCTAAATTTTATTGGTTTCAGACTGCATGCCAGGAATGGCTCATATTTCTCAACAGCATGTAGCTTCAGAGGCCCTGGTTATCCTTACGGATAAGCATATCTGCAGTTCTTAATTGTTGTGGAACAGCATCTCATCCCCTAAATATTTATTTATTTATTCATTTAGAATACAGTATTGTAACCCCGCCTTTCTCCTTGAGAAAAGACCCAAGGCGGCTCACCAGTCCCCCTCCCCAAGCACTCCTGGAGAACCCATCCTACAAAACCATAGCTTCAAAATGTTAACGTTAAGCCCACAATAACATATATTCTCTTTGCATGCTATAGAGGGCAACTACATATGTTCTGGGCTTCAGACACTGAGATTCACATTATTTTCTATTGAATACATGATGTACAAATAAAGGCAAATTAGCCTGGAGTTCTTCTCCCAAATCTGCATCTTTTTTTTTCCCTTCCACCACTGGGGCTTCTACTTTTTCCCTCAATGCATTCGCATCGGTTCAGATTGTGTGACTGCATGTGCTGATGCAATGGTGACTGTTCTCCACTTCCTACTTTAAGGAGGACTTTATTTATTTTATTTATTGATTAGATTTTTTTTATACTGCCCATCTTGCAACAAGGCCACTTGGTGCCCTAGAGGAGCTAGCAAAGTGTTCTGTTTATATACCGCCCCATACCCCTTCAAGTAGTCTCTGGACAGTTCACAGTTTATTTAGAGTATTCAGGCTACACATGAAGGAAAACAGGTAGAGAGATAGTCTATAGCCAATCTGAGCAGACAGTCCCAGGGTCAAACTACACATTACAGATAAACCATGTAAAAGCTAAAATCCCATTGATATGTGATTGAGGGACTGTTACATTTCTGAGAAATCAGATTTATGAAACACAGATTGGCTCTTTGGGACATATCTAGGATGCAACCCCCCCACACACACTACAACAAAACAAAACAAAGGTGAGGAGCAGCCCTCCCTTTGCAGCTTGTTATGGTAGCTCTACTATAACCATGTCTCCTGCAAATTTGGATGGCTGAAGCAGAGCTACAAAGGTGATAACAACTGCAGACTGGCAATTTCTCCCACTCTTTCTACTGATCAAATGAGCTCTACTCCCTGGATGCAACTTAGGTGGATCATTTTACATTCTCCCCGAGGCGTAATTCAGGCGGTTATTCCTTCTCTCTTTTCTAAACCAACCACAACAGAACAAAAGCCAGACCAACCTCTGTGCTTGATGTCAAAGAGCCGCTGCTGCCAGAAACTTCGGAAAGGAGCAATCCCTGTCCCAGGACCGATAAGGATGCAAGGAACCTGTGGATCTTGTGGCATGTGGAATCCAGGGGCGCTGGTTGAACAAAAAAGGCATCCAGTGGTCAGGTAAGCAGGTTGATATTAAGTGATGCGCCATCCAGTTAGGACTGATTTATAGTTACTCTAATAGGGCTCCCAAGGTAAGTGCGATATTTAAGGGGTGGTTTTTACCAGTTCCATTCCCCCATTGGAGTGACTGAGCTGGTGTTTGACTCTAGTCCATAGCTCTACTTACTACACCACACTGGCAAGTTTATCTCCACACAATGTCAGTGAAAGAAATACAAGTCATAAGAGCTGCACAATCTGTGGAGCAGAACATAGCTCCCCCCCCCCATCCATTAGGAGATTAGAGCAAAAGATGGTTTCCCTTGTGAAGACTGCTAGATGAAATGCTATCAAAGGTATTCTGGTGATCTTGAATCACTGAAATACCTGACGCTCACAGCACAGTGGCTAAACTGCTGTACTGCAGGAAAAGCTACGCTTATGGGGTTGAATTCCAGGCAGGAGCCTCCAGGTTCACTTAGCCTTGCATCCTTCCTAGGGCGCTCAACTGAGTATCCAGCTCACGGGGCATGAGGGGGCAATGTGTAGCCTGCACAATTTAAGTGTAAACTGCCCGGTGTGTGTGTGTGCGTGTGTGTGTGTGTGCCCTTTTGGTTGAGCTAATTTATCACACTTAAATATTTTGTTCATAGCCCTGGCACCTTTGCTTGTTGTATCAAAATTCATATATGACTTTTGTTGCTTTATCAAGCAAATATCACCAGCTGGATTTTACAGGCTGAATTATCTTGGAAGTCTCATTGTGTTTGATAGACCTTGCTTTCAGGAAAGGGTACATGCAGTTAATCTGCCATGTCATGCTGGCTATGGTCAAGATTATATACTCCTGCCTGACTTGTAAACCTCCACTACTACTACTACTACTACTACTACTACTACTACTACTACTACTACTACTACTACTACTACTACTACTACTACTACTTCTTCATTATTATAAACCATCAAGTCATTTCTGATTATGGCAACCATTTCCAGAGTCTCCTAGGTACAGAGCGCTCAGAATGAACTGTCCTTCTAATGGGGGTGGCTCTGCAAGTTGGCCCTTCTCCAAGGATAGGCACAGTGGGGAACCAAATGTCCAACTCTAATAATCCAACTTACTGAGCTCTTCAGCCAAGCTTACCCTCTGACAAAACATGGCACCACCTCATCTTCCTGTATCTGGTTGAGCCAGGAAGAGCAGACTCCGTGGTGAGTTGGCCCTTCTCCATCTACAAAAATCAAAGAAAGAAGATCAATAGATGCCCACTGTGGAAACAATTTTTTACAAATACTCAAAGCTCTTTGCTTCGGCCATATGGGCTACCCCCATCAACCAGAGTGGTTCTGAAATCTGCAGCCAGCTTTCAGGCCTCCAATCAATTACCTCTGGTGCGATAGGAGACCACAGCTACTGTGAGGTGGACCTCATCAGGGTTCATGTCAGGGGAGGAACTGATCGAGTAGTAACGGGGCTGTAGCAGTGGCAGTTGAGTCAAGAGGAGAGTAGAAGGCATCTGCACTGATGGGAACTCCTCCAGAACTTCGACCATGGTGGGATTCTTGGACCATTTCCACTCTTCATATTCCTGCAAACCCTGTATGAGTGAGGAGGCACATTAGCTTAGGACCTTGCCATTCCTATACATGATTTGCAGTAGCTTAAAACATGGGATGGGAGGTGTGTGTGTTTGTGTGGGTATAGCAGGGAACTCATGTGTCCCCCAACTTTACATGTTGTGGTCCAACAAGTAAATTCCAAGTTCTTATGGAGAAGAACTGATTGGGATTTACATTTTGTACCACAATGTGCAGCATTCCTAGGATTATGAGTTTTGTAATAAAAAAGTAACTTTTCAGAAAGAACATAGGAATAGGCAGGAATAACCCCTACAGTTGTGCTTACAATCTGTTACACATCTAGTTTCTCATGACTTAAGACATGTTATAAAAATTCATTAATTCATTAGTTTCTTTATTTAAAATGTTTTTACCCCACTTTTCTCCCAACCCAAGGTGAATCAGCAATATATCTCCACTTGAAGGACAAAGGGCACTCATTCAAAGACGAGGATATACACATATTAGACAGAGAAGATAGGTGGTTTGAGAGAGTGGCCAGGGAAGCCATTCATGTGAATATTTAAAACCCCTCTTTCAACCGAGGTGGGGGGGGGGGCTCAAACACAATCTGTCTGCTAATTATTAGGCGGGGATTTCAACCATCCCCATACAAATCAAAAATACTTCACACCTCCACCTGCAAGGCCATGGATAATGAATCATGCTTTATAGGTGTTGGGGAAGGTTAAAGGTGGGACTTTCACACACCTTAGGCCATTGTCCACCTAATAGACCTACTGAGGCTATTGTCTACCTAATGAGCCTATTCAGGCCATTGTTCATTTTATGAGTCTATTTTGGACCAGGGTGACAGGAAGTGAAAGTGAACTATAAAATGGAGGACTCGCAACTAGCTTTCCTCAGACTGATGGAGCTGTTTGGATGAGCAGCAAAATGTTTCAGTATCTCGAGAAAAGAAGTCCAGTTGCCATGACTCAACTTGGATGACTGAGAATCTTCACAGACATAACCCAAGGTGGTTTATTGTATAAACCAGTGGTGTCCAAACATTGACCCTCCAGATGTTTTGGACAACAACTCCCACAGTCCTTTGTCATTGGCAATACAGGCTTGGAATTCTGGGAGTTGTGGTCCAACACATCTTTTGGACACCCCTGGTATAAACTGAGACTGTCATATTCAGCAGGTGAAGAGATTCGAGACTCTTTGTCACACATATAGTTCTATTCTGGAAAAAAAATATCATCACACTTTTCTACACCAAAACCGCACAGCAATTTGCTAGTAATTTGTTAGCCTATAAATCTTCTGAGAAAAATATTTATGAAAAATTGCCATTTAAATTGTTAAAATATAAAATACAGCTCTTTTAATGTTCCATCTTGCATGGACTCCTTAAAGTAATATTCAGCAATTCCGAATTAGACTTAAAAGTAGAGTAAAGAAAGATTTAAATAAATAATCTGCAAATTAAAGTCTTGGATTTGCTTTGTTTTAAGATAAACCAGCTTTTATTGACTTGTTATTAAAGTGTTAATGCAACTGCTGACTTTCCCAAGCTGTCTTTTATACAGGAAAACTACCCAGGTGAAAGGATATCATTTGTGACACATACATTTGTGAAAAAGAGTTTGCATCATCCATATGAAAACCATGCAGTGGAAGGTGGTGATGGGGATATATACTGTATTCCTATCATGTCATATTCTTCCATCCAGTCCCGACTGTACTTACCCTGCTGAGAACCTGCAAGTGCTTCTTCTCCTTGTCATTGGTGGCCAGCAAAGCAAACTGTTGCAACAGGATTGGCGTGGGAGGGGTTGTGATGTCCAAATAATATTTGAATGCGTGGAAAATGGTGCAGGGTGGGATGCGGTTCTCATCTGTCCAGTTGCTGATAACACCTGTGGGGAAAAAAATTCAGTGCATCTGCAGTGATAGACCAGTGTGGCTCAGTTATTAGGCAAAGTGAGTTGGTACCTCGGGTTACAAATGCCACAATTAACATAATTTTCGGCTTGCAAATGAAAATCCATTGAAAATAATTCCTCACTTTACATTTTTTTTTTCTCACAGTGCCTCGGTTTATGAATTTTTTTCAGAGGTTTATAGCACCACCATGCATGCTGGAGTCTGTATTTTGGTTTAATAATTTTTAGCAATACAAAACATCCAGGAGAACACATTAAAGTCATAAACCAAGTTATCACTGTATCATGTTGTATTGTTTGTTATGTATTTTATGCTAATAGTGAATATCTTTAATAGAGAGCATTGTTTGTTATATATTTGGTTATCTGGGTGTTTGTGTATGTGTGTGTATGTGTGTGTGTTGTAATTTTTACACAATAATAAAAAGAACTATTACAATTTGGATAAAGACCCCGACTTAGCTTTCTAAACTAACAGCAAGAAATTTACAGCCACAGAATGGTTGTTTCTGGATTCTTCCTATAAGTTTACATGCAGGACAGGTTTTCTTGCTCAGTTGCTGTGTAAATGCTAAGACTATTAGGAATATACTAAATAATACAGTTCTGTCCTCATTTAAGAAGTGTCCAAAAGCACCATTTATGTTACTTTATCTATTGAAAACAAATGAAAAGACAAATAGGTATCCCATGCATTTTATTCTCCCATTTGTTTTCAATTGTCTTTTCAATGCATTCAAATCAGCAGAGGCCACAGTGGACTTCTTAGGTCAAGCTGAGATATATTTTGGCCATGGACCAGCTCTGCTTTCTGCCAAAAAATTGCCAGAAGCAGAGCTGTGCTTAAACAACTCTGTTTCTTATCCTCTGCCACCACCTCCTTCCTCCCCACTTGTTACAAAAATACCACCTGAAGCAGAAGGCAGACTTTAGTACTAAAAGTGTGATAGAAGAGAGGAACCATGATGGAAGAAGCTGTGCATATAGTAAACAAAGCAATGGACAAGCATGGGTACTATAGTAGCTTCTACTTCATTCAGATACAGTTTTGTTCTGTATAGACTGCCTAAAACATTACATAATTTACAAAAAGGTTATGGGATGGGTGTCTAGGTCAAGGGAAGAGATAGTACCACTCCATTCTGCTCTGGTCAGACCCCACCTGGAGTACTGTGTCCAGTTCTGTGCGCCTCAATTTAAAAAGGATGTTGACAACCTCGAGCGGGTGCAGAGGAGGGCGACCAGGATGGTTGAGGGTCTGGAGGAAATGTCTTATGAGGAACGGCTTAGGGAACTGGGAATGTTTAGCCTCTCTAAAAGAAGACTGAGAGGGGATATGATAGCTATGTTTAAATATTTGAAAGGATGTCATATTGAAGAGGGAACAGGTTTGTTTTCCATGGCTTCAGAGACTAGGACTCGGGGCAATGGTTTCAAATTACAGGAAAAGAGATTCCATTTGAACATTAGGAAGAACTTCCTGATGGATTAGAGCTGTTCAGCAGTGGAATATGCTGCCACAAAGAAGGGTGGTGGAGTCTCCTTCTTTAGAGGTTTTTAAGCATAGACCGGATGGCTATCCGTTGGAAGTCCTGTGATGGGGGTTCCTGCATGGCAGGGGGTTGGAGTAGATGGCCCTTGAGGTCTCTTCCAACTCTAAGATTCTATGATTCTATGAGAATCTGAAACTGACAGATTGAGGGACTTTTTTTTTTAAAAAAAAGGAAAATACAAACATTACAGGAAGCAAAAGACTTGTGTTTCTTATTAACAATAAGGGGAGGCTTATAAGATGAGTGTTAGTTACTTATCTTTATTTACGATCAAAGACCAAACTAGATGAGTGTCATATGCATTGTCTCTTAAATGCAGAAAGCCTAACATTGGGAGCGAACATTGTAAGGTGCTTGCAAATTTTATGAAATTTGGATAAAAAACATATAAGTTACTTGCAGCAAGATGTAGGCTGGGCATTCAATGGAACAAGTTGAAAAATGGGAAAAGAATGAACCAACAGATGTGAAGCAAAACAAATGCAGTTGCAACTAAAGGAAACAAGTTTTTTAAAATTTAAATGATAAAAACATGAAATGACAGTATTTTTTTCTTGCCCACATCTTGCTGAGTACTGTATAATTAAAATAATGGAGCATCCAAGTAATAGATCCTGCAGATGGAAGAAATCTATGACCAACTGACGTATTTTAAAAATGTCTTCCTCCTCATTACCTAAAGCTGTGCTCCTTTCTTCCAATAATTCTACTTTTACTAGCTGATTGGTGGGAGGTGCATCTTCCAGGCGTTCGATCAAGGCGTTGACTAGTTCTTCATGGTTGCCTGGGAACACTCCCAGGTGGTCTCCAGGTTTGTAATGTAGTTCCTGATGACCGTTAGTGTGAAGACGCAGGAAGATTGTCGAACGGCTGAAATAAAGAAGGAAGGCTTAGAACACCCCACCCTATCCAGCCAAGATACACAGCTGCTACAACACCCTAAAACAATACCAGCAAATCTATGTATTCCAAGGTACTACCCACCCTCCAAAACGAAATCACCCATTGACTCACCTTACCTTACCTCACGTGGGGCTAAACTCCAACCAGGAAGCTGCCTCTGACACATCATTGTTCCTTCTCCCTGGCGCTTGCCAATCAGGAGCTGTGCAGGGTCATGCACCATCCCGCCTCCCTGTCTGATTGGCCAGCGCCAGAGAGAAGGAACGATGATGCATCAGAGGCTACTTCCTGGTTGGAGTTTAACCCCTCGCGAGGTAAGGCAATGTGAGTCAATGGATGATTTCATTTCAGAGGGTGGGTCCAAGTTCTGAACAGCAGCTCTGCTGCCGTGATTCATTTCGGAACCGGACCCATTCCGAAATAAAAGGCCCATGCTTAAAATGCACCATACATCCTACAGCCAAAGAATATTTGGTATGAAACTGATATTCCATTGTATGTTAAATTAAATACCTCATTCTGCTGCTGTATGTCCAAAAAAGTGGACGTGTCCATTAATGCTTACATTAAAATATAATAGTCTTTAAGGTGTCACATGTTGTAGTAGCTGCTTTGGTACCCATCCCCTGGGGAGGCAAAGTGGTTAATAGATAGTTTCGTACCTGGATGTGGAGCTTTGCAGATTCTGACGTGTTAGAAGTCGGGCTGCAGAGACTCGCTTTTTGTGGATGCTATACAACCCTACAGAAGAAGGAAAAAAAGCTTTTTAAGAGATGAAGAGAGAAGAGCTGAACATTTCTCCCATTTTGGATTACCGTATTTTCTTTTTCTGGGATACACATTTCCTTTCTTTGTTGACGGCCACAGATTGGAACTGCTTACACATGTACCAAACACAGCATCCGGAAAACCTTCAGGGATGGAAATGTACCTTGTAAACAAGCTGCCCTCCCACCTCCCATAGCTTTTAAATTTCAAATCTCTCCTTTAACCAAATCAGAATTAGGCAACCAGCCAATTCCCCCCCCCCCCAAATAATCGTGATGAAGAGACATACTGGTGTGTGATAGGTCCCAGATGTGGGAAATTGGCTCCTGGTTCTCTGTAACCCATCTCTCCCTGACATGTTGGCTTCAAAATAACAGACACAATAGGTATTATAACCCAACACAACTACAGATGCCTAGATGCCCTAAGCAGATCCAATCTTGCCTGATCTCGGAAGCTAAGCAGGGTCGACCCTGGTTAGTACTTGGACAGGAGACCACCAGGGAATAACAGGTGCTGTAGGTGGCTGGAGTAGGAACTGGCAACCCACTCCAGTATTCCTGCCAAGAAAACTCCATGGACATGGGGCCACAAAAAATCAGTCACGACTGTAACGACACAACAACACAATTAGAGGGAGGTAGAGGGAGGAAGGCTGCTCGGTGTGTATATTGATAAATGGCCTGAAGAGTTATTTGAGCACTGTAGGTAATAAAATCTTGCTAAAAGCTGCCCACCCCACCAGCTCTTGCTGCCAGTCTTGGAAGCAGTGATAGCGAAGGAGATAGTAAGAACATAAGAATATAAGAAGAGCCATGCTGGATCAGGCCAAAGGCCCATCTAGTCCAGCTTCCTGAATCTCACAGTGGCCCCACCAAATGTGTCTGGGAGCGCACGAGACTAGATATCTGTCTCCTGATACCACTCCCCTGCATCTGGTCCTTGGGTACCACGGTTTTAAGCCTGGAGATGACACATCTCCATCATGGTTTGTAACCTGTGATGGACTTTTCCTCCAGGAATATGTCCATTCCCCTTTTGAAGCAATCCAGGCCAGATGCTATCACCACATCTTGTGGCAGGGAGTTCCACAGTCTAACAACTAACTATAGCGATGGAGTAGTTGTAACAATTACCTTGTGTCAGTTCAGGGGCTTCAGCTACATAGGTCAGGCGGAACTTGCTTCTCTTCCAGCTCCGGTCATTGCTGATGAGGGAGTTGTTGGCCATCTCGATGTTGACATCATCACCCACACAGAACACATCACATGCTGCCTACGGGAGACATTTAGTGTTCAAGACAAAGCAAAACCCCTGGGCCCTTGTCAGGATTCTGCAACCCATCCCAACGGTGCATGCACGGGCTTACACTAATCACAACCCAGGAAAGAATGACTGCAGACAACTGTGTAGAACAGTGGTTCTCAACCTGTGGGTCCCCAGATGTTCCTGGACTGCAACTCCCAGAAATCCTGGCCAGCTCAGCTAGCGGTGGAGGCTTGTGGGAGTTGCAGTCCAAGAACATCTGGGGACCCACAGGTTGAGAACCACTGGTGTAGAACAAGATACTGTGCATCTGTTTTGATCAATTTGCTCACGAAAGCTACATGAAAGATATGGCAATCTCTCTCTCTCTCTCTCTCTCTGTCTCTCTGTTCTCTTTTTCCTCTGAATCCCACCTACAGTTTCTGGTTTTGACTTTTCTTCTTCAATAGACATTTTCTCCTGGTAGTTTCTCTAATGCAAGCAATTACAGTATATTGTGCTTTATCTATACCTTTTTTCCATGGATGAAACTATGTTCAGAACTGCCCTGTAGCAAACATAGTCTTACAAATTAGTTTTAACACAAGTTAAACACCTACCAGACTAGCTGCAGTGAAATCTTCACGCTGGCAGTTTAGATAAGCTATTTCCCACACCCTAGTGGGGATTTTCATTTTCTTTTCTCTGATTATTTATTCTAGTCACCATTGAAAGCATCTTAGAGATTATATAAAAATTAGTATATTAGGACCCTGGTCTCCACTGGAGATAGGTTTCAAGCCTTCCCGTGGATAACGTGGATAAGAGAGAATGCCGCCACTACGAAAAAAAAACATGCTGTTTTGTGACGGCAGCTTGCTTTGCAGCTGCTGTTTGTGACAGTATCTTGCTTTGCGTATGGTGAATTATTTATTCATTTTTTTCCCTCTGCCAACCATGGATAACTGAATCAGTGGTTAATGAATTAGCGGATACAGGGGCCCTACTGCATGTTGTGTCATTTCCTAGTGTCTCCACCATAGAGGCGAGTCTCCATCGGCCTCTGTGAATCCGTCACAGAAGCAACGCCACATAGTTAGAAGCCCTCCTCCATTATGGTGCTAGAGAGAAACCTTTGCTTTTGCTTTATCCTCTGCACTCGTTCATCATCACTAATAAAATTATAGAGTTAATAAAGTGATATTAATTAATGGTTGTAATGTCGCATTATTATTTCATCACCTTTCGACAATATTAAACAAAGTGCAACAGCTCTCAAGGTAAATAAGGTACATTCATTATTTCTCTTCGGCACTTCAAAAGCACAAGTTTTAAAAAGGAAAATGCTACTTTTGCTGAGAGGGATGACATTTCTTCCCATCCCTGAATGATCTGTTTATTTAAACGCACACAAATGCAGCAATATTGTCTGCAGTTCAAAGAACTGATGAATGTTTCGCCAGAAAAGAGGAAACCGGTATCTACCATAGGTATTTTTTAGCCTTCCAGAATCTGCAGACTGAAGCCATGGTTTCCTGATGGGCTATGTCGACAGACGCTTCTCCCACACCTAACCCAAAGGCTCTTTTTCAAGGAAGAGGTGGGAAAAAATTAAGCAGGTTACCTTGAAGACTCTCTTGGCCCATGTCCTGAAGGACTCCTCCTGTCCACAGAGTTCATCCCCCTCACCCATCCGGAGGATGCGCTCGCCCCCCAATTCTTCCAAGAGCGTGTCCACGGCACGGGCAAAGGCACAGAAATGAGGGTAGGCGCGTGACCCCAGGCCAAAGACAGAGAATCTGCAAGCAAGCAGGCACAGAGGTGGCTGGAAGAAGCTGGTGGCCAAGCAGAGCTAAGGGCAGGGATCCTCCTCCTCTCCTCACCGGAGGTCATTCGCGAGGGAAGGTTTTTGCCTTTCTGAAGTCGGGATGGGACAACATGCGCAGCGGTGTGGCAAAGCCAGGGATCACAGGGTTATGGCACAAGGAACCTTTCTGCTTCGCAGAGGACATTATATGGTGTCATTCACTCAAGTAATACTTGAGCTTCCGTATCACCATAGCTTCTCTGAAGCCCTCAGAGCAGCTAGTGGGGAAATGGATTTTGCTAACAACAGATTGTTGTGAGCTGTCCTTGTAATACAGGAATATTTTTTGCATTGAAGATACTTTGAACGAGCAAGTAAGAGGTTTTACAAAAGTTCTGCCACGGGTTGAGGAACCTTTTGGCGCTTGAGATGTTTTGGACCACAGCTCCCAGAATTCTGAGCCTAGACTGCCAATGACAAAGGACTGTGGGAATTGTGGTCCAAAACATCTGAAGTGCTGAAGGTTTGCCGCCACTGATATAGATCATGCATGGGCAAGCTCTAAGAGCCACTAGGGATGGTAACAAGCCCCAGAAAATTAAAAGTAAACAACTGACCCTTGAAGTGGCCAGAAGTCCACTTTTAGTTTGGCAAAAAAGGTTTTTTTGTTTTGATTTTAAACAACAACAAAATGCAGAGCCTCCTGCAACTTGCTTAAAAGGTGAATACCAATTATCATTAACTTATAACACTTAAAAAAAATTATAGCATAGAGCCAGGGGAGTGGTCCCATAGAAATTGGTTTTTTTTTTAACTGCAGGTGGCTTGATTTTCAGCCCTGATTTAAAACCAGCACTATACAGTATTTCTGAATTCCCTTGGTCTTCAAGAAGTGTCATACTAAACACCAGGACTTCAGAATTTATCCCTGCCCCAGTAAATATGCTGATGTATCCAAATATCTATGCTAAGAATACAGTACTCCCCTGTTTATCGTGGGAGTTAGGTGTCTGACCCACCCACGATAAAGGGAAATCCTTGAAATGCAGACGCCTCAGCAAACTGACCCTGGGTTGCTCCTGCTGACTGTGCACTTCCAAACAGAGGCTTTTAACCCTTGCCTGTCACCCCAGCAAACAAATCTGGGGCTGCAGCTGCTGAAGATCTGTTTGCTGAGGTGTCAGGAGGAGGTTAAAAAACTCTCTTTGAAGGCCCAGGCCAGCAGGAGCAGCCCAAAGTCTGTTTGCTGATGTGTCAGGAGGGGTTTAAAAACCTCTCTTTGGACGTGCAAGCCAGCAGGAGCAGCCCAAGGTCAGTTTGCTAAGGTGTCAGGAGGAGGTTAAAGCCTCTCTCTGGAAGTGCACGCAGGTCTGTTCGCTGTGGTGTCAGGAGAGGGTTAGAAGCAATTTTTTAGAAGTGTGCTTCTCTCAAGAAAAAATCTATGAGACCATAATATATGAACAGCATTGTGGTGGGGGACTACTGTACTACAGATTTGTCTCCGGAGCTCTGCTTAGCCTTGCTCCCTTTGATTCACTTCCAGCAAAGTACAGTTCAGCCTCCGCTGCTCACCTGACATTGGCCAGAGGACCAGCACTCTCAAACTGATCCCTGGCATCGGGGCCATCTGAGGAGCATTTCCGAGCATCCGAATACGAGGATACACTGTTGAAACGCACTTTGTAGCTCCTGCAAACAAAATTGAATTGAATTAGAATCACCACTATAAAATAAATGGAAGACAAGTGTGAACATGAGTGTGTTTCGACTGCAATCTAGCTGCTGCTGTTTGGCCATGCTGAAATTTCCTAACACTTTCGATTGGCAGGGAAACTGTGGTACAGTAATCCAGCCAGGAAGTAACAAGGGGAGTGTCACAGTAGCCAGTTCAGATATCTAAAGAAGGAGACTCCACCACCCTCTGTGGCAGCATATTCCAGTACCAAACAGCTCTAACCGTCACAAAGTTCTTCCTAATGTTCAAATGGAATCTCTTTTGTTGTTTTAAAACACTGCTCTGAATCCTAGTCTCTGAAGCCACAGGAAACAAATCAGACCCCTCTTCGATATGACAGCCTTTGAAATATTTAAACATGGCTATCATATCCCCTCTCAGCCTTCTTTTTGTAAAGCTAAAAATTCCCAGCTCCCTAAGCCACTCCTCATAAAGCAAAGTGTTCTGCTTATATACCGCCCCATAGCACTTCAAGTACTCTCTGGGCGGTTTACAGTTTAATTATGCAGGCTACACATTGCTCCCCCCCCAGCAAGCTGGGTACTCATTTTACCGACCTTGGAAGCAAGGAAGGCTGAGTCAACCATGAGCCGGCTAGCTGGGTTTGAACCCCAGGTTGTGAGCAGAGTTTTAGCTGCAGTACAGGCATTTAACTGCTGTGCCACAAGGCTCTGTTGGATTGGAACCAAGCTAGAAGGCTGAGCACTGCAGAATTGATGCTTTTGAGCTGTGGTGCTGGAGGAGAGTCTTGAGAGTCCCCTGGACTGCAAGGAGATCACACCTATCTATCCTGAAAGAAATCAACCCCAAATGTTCACTGGAAGGACAGATTTTGAAGCTGAGGCTCAAATACTTTGGCTACCTCATGAGGAGAGAGGAGTCCTTGGAAAAGTCCCTGATGTTGGGAAAGATTGAAGGCAAAAGGAAAAGGGGATGGCAGAGAATGCAACAATATGGATTTGATCAAGGGCTGGGAGGCAGTGGAGGGCAGGAAGGCCTGGTGAGCTCTGGTCCATGGAGTCACAAAGAGTTGGATATGACTGAATGACTGAACAACAACAAGCTGTGAGAAGCCATGTTTACTCAGAATTGTCACAGAGTGGGGGATAAACAGGTTTAACTCTCTCCAGTGTGCTATATACCAGTAATGGATTGGCTCTGATAGTTTGAGGGTGATGTTTCGATTCTCATGGGCCCTCTAGAAAATGCACACTTTATATGAAATCAGAAGTCACTTGTGTTTAAGACAGCAACTGCCAAGGTTTATTTTTTTTTAAAAAAAATCACACCTGCGTTTCTTAAAAATAATGGTAAAACTTTTTATAGAGAGATCATTGAAGATTAAATTAAAGTTTAAACCAGAACTCTTTTTTATTAAATATAACTGACATGAACATTTCATATGACCAAAAGTATGTATTGCATCATGTAACTGTTGCAGCAAGGATTCTGTATGCACAACTCTGGAAGCAATCTGAAGTACCCACAGAGAGAAACCTTTGCGAAACGATAAGAGAATGTATTGAAATCTATAGACTTTCCGGATATCTGAAAGATTACAAAGAGACAACTAAAAGAAGATGGCAAGAAGTAGTTAAAGTACTAGTTAACTGATATATTACTATATTCTGTTATGTATGATCTTTAATTCAATGTAATCCTTTGTGTTTTTTTATTTTCCCTTTCCACCTTCCCTTTTTCCATTAAAACTATTAACATCTTTAAATTTAAAAAAAAAAATGCATCAAAGGACCGACATCTAGTGGTGGATCAGTGTAACTGCTAAGCAATGGAGGAGGAGGAGGAGGAGGAGGAGGAGGAGGAAAGCCAAGTGGAAATAAAAGTCTTTTGATCTTGCTGTTTACGCTTCATTTTATATTTGAAATATGCAGCCTGAAAGAGAAGATGAAAATATTTTCATCTTATCCTGGAGTGGTCATGGCTATGTCAAACCACGGCAGGACACATATTTTATATGCTTTCTTTAGGCAAGCTGTTGTTAACTGACTTCACTGTAAAAGAAGCCAGAGTTTGGACATGCTTGGCTTAACACATTTCTGCACATGGAACACTGTTTATCTTCCCACTTTTTATGGTGGTACCTATTTATTTACTTGCATTTACATGCTTTTAAATTGCTAGGTTGGCAGGAGCTGGGGTTAACAGTGGGAGCTCACTCTGCTGTGTGGCACCCGGGATTCGAACTGCTGAGCTGCTGACTTTGCTAGGTCGGCAGGAGCTGGGGTTAGAAACCTGTAAATAACTGCACCTTCCATCTCATGTTCCCCAGCACATGGCCTCTAATACTGGAGGTAATATACACCTATTACTGTATGTTTATTACTGTAACCTGCTTCAGTATAAATCCAATCCCCTTTTACAGATGGCTCCAATTAAAACACCCCATGACACTTAAGCATGCTATAATGTGGACTAAAACCTTCCATCTCTCCTGACATTCCTACCCTTAAATTTCAGTGGTTAACCAACGTTTATGGGACAATGGGTGAAGATTCTAAGAAATCTTACCTGATCAACACTTACCTACTCTCTTCCAGGCTGGAGTTGGGATTTTTCATTTCCATTAGAGCACAACCAAATCTCTGGGATCCAAAGGAAAATGCAACATAGAGACAAATGCCACATTAACAAGCCCAATACAGAAAAACAATTCAGGTAGTAAAACAGACCCCTGCTCCATTCCAGGGTCAGCCATGCATCCTAGTTCTAGTTCTAATCTGTCCTACCTTTCTTCCTCTGATTAAGCGTTGAGGAGGGACTGAATAGAATGGGCATCCCCTCTTATATGAAGAAGTCTTGTCTGGCTGTGGTCACAACAGAAAAACTGCACTGGGTAGTTGAGATCTACCTATCGTTTCAGTGTCTTATAATACGTGTAATGATCAAATGGAATTTATATGACATTTTATGTTGATTATTTTTTATTTTTATTATCTTTACTGTAGTTTTATGTTGCTTTTACATTATTGTACGAGTTATATGGTTGTTTAGTTGTTTGTTGTTGTTGTTGTTTTGAATTGTATTGTATTGATTGTTGTTAACCGCCCAGACTGGCCTCGCTGCTAGATGGATGGTATAAAACCCCAACCAACCAACCAACCAACCAACCAACCAACCAACCAACCAACCA
>JAHTLZ010000019.1:7003274-7020825 GCA_023846285.1 Phrynocephalus versicolor | reverse complement strand
CCAACCAACCAACCAACCAACCAACCAACCAACCAACCAACCAACCAACCAACCAACCAACCAATCAATCAATCAATAATGGTTTTAAGATAAAACCTTTACTCTTTTTTTCTTCTGTTTTATGCAACCTGCTTTATGTTTAATGCCTCCTTGCTGGTCTTGGAGGGTAATAAATTAAACTAAACCATACACTAAAGTAATACTAGATCCAGGAGCACTGCAGAAAATTAAAAATGACCAGAGCCATTTTCTCCATGATCAAGGACAGTGACGCATTCTTACCTCCCCGTTCTCAGGGGGATCTCCATTGCCAAAGGTGCTTGTAACCACCAACACAAGGGTCTCATGCTCCAGGTGGACAATATCATATTCATCCATTGACATCACCTGAAATAACAATAATAATAAAATAGGATTCAGTCTATGATGTGGTTGTCGTGCTTAGTGTGCTGGACTAGAACTCAGAAGGTTTGGGTCCAAATCCCCACTCAACCAGACAACTCACTGGTGACTGGAACCCATGTCCTTGAGTGGTGGTGCGTGCTCCAATACTGGTGGCTAGAGATGGGCACGAATTAAAAAAATGGTGTTTTGTTTGTCGTTTGTCGTTTAGGGGGTCCGTTTCGGTTCGTTTCCATTTTTCGCGAATTTTTGCAAAAAAAATCATTTTTGTTTTTGTTCATTGCCTTACTGTTTTGTTACCATTTATTTCAATTTTTTGTGATTTTGTTTAGCTTTTAAAGCAGTTCAATGTATTGCCATAACGAAAACGAAACGGACGACAAAATTTCTGGTGTTCCTGTTCTTTTTGTTTCATTTTAGAGATAAAATTCGTTTGTCATTTCATTGCCCATCTCTACTGGTGGCATTCAAGAGAAATCTGTGCAGCCACGTGGCAGATATGGGCAGAACATTTCATTGGGCATGCTTTCCCGGTGCGCTACACCTGGCTCCTGAAATGACCACACTAGCAGGAGCAGAGATAAAAGACAAACTGGATAAGGGGAGGAAGACTGGCAAGACGCAGAAGACTTGTCTGTGTTCAGCCAAGGAGACACCCATGCTGAATTGCTGTGAGGAGGGATGGCTGCCAACACCTGAGGAAACAGCCAGGGTAAAATGACATGGGGCAAATCTCCAAGAGCCAAAGTATCTGGAAAGTTAGAGAGGCGCCGTGCACTGCAGGAGACAAAGTAGGCAAGTGGCTGGTCCCCTGAGTTCCTACCTTGAGCCCTGATTCTCCAGCAGCCGCACCCAGCCAGATCTCTGCCTCTACATCAGTAGTTCTCAACCTGTGGGTCCCCAGATGTTTCTGGACTGCAACTGCCAGAAGTCTTCATCACTAGCTGAACTGGTCAGGATTTCTGGGAGTTGCAGTCCAGGAACATCTGGGGACCCACAGGTTGAGAACCACTGCTCTACATCTATACCCTGCATTCAGACATTTCCTGAAGCATTTTGTTTGTTTATTTATTTATTTACTTTTGAGTATGGACCCAAGGTGGCTTACATTAATGAGGGACAATATACAGTCCAGTACAATTAAGACATACTCAAGTTCTGGATGAACAGCTCCTGTCACAAAATACTGCCAAGTGCTTTTGTTATATCTGTGTAAGTTAGAACCGGGATCCTACCTTTGCATCGAAGGCATGCTTGAAGATTTCACAAAGGGTTTTTGCATAGACCTGAGACTTCCCTGTTTCTGTGGCATACAGAATGGTAGCTTTGACCCTCTTTGCCATGGCTTGTCCCATCAACTTGGCAGAGAACTTCACCGCTCTGTGGGAAGAACAGAATAGAAAAGTCTCATCGATTTAATGAAGCTTTCATTCACCCTTGGGGTTTCTGGCAAATACTGTTATTTCAATTTTGGCAATATTAGGTTCATGTGTGGCAAGTGACAACACAGTAAGAATGATTAGAAAGAAAAGTTTTCCGTCTCTCTCTGAGAATTTTGATCAGTCCATCTGAATTGGTATCTAAATGCTATAACTGTGCAATGTAGATCTAGTCTATTTTTGGGAGACCATGACTGTATGGCCGTATTACTTTGAAAAGTTAGTGTTCCAAGTTCTGTCTGATTAAGGGTGAGGGGAATAGAAAGGCATGGGTAGGAATATTATGGGAATGGGCCGTGATTGATTAAAAAGGGGGCAGAACAGCCCATGTCTGAGGCAGATGGAACAGTGGGCTAAATGTCCACCTCATCATCCCCTAAGACAGTGTTGGCGAATCTATGGCACGGGTGGCAAAGGTGGCACTCGGAGCCCTTTCTGTGGGCACCTGCCATCGCCCCTTCACAGCCACCTGTATTCAGGTTAAATTGCTCTATTGACACTTTGTGAAAAATTACTGTGTTTTGAACCACATTTTGGGCACTCAGCCTTAAAAGGTTCACCATCACTGCCCTAAGACATTTAGCATCCCCAGTTAGGAATAACAATCATATTTGTCCCTATGTGTTTAGAAGGTAAGGAACAGAGGAATCAGCTATTAATCAGGAGGTCCCGGTTGAAATTTCGTTTTATGAAATCATTAACCTGTCCTAGGCCAGCTTGTCCCTGTGTGGGCTTTTCTTCCCTTCTGCAATTCAGAGATAAAGCAGAAGGACAGAAACAAAATTACATTTACTGGATTGTATATTTCACTGTATTTCACTTGATGATACGTCTGAAGAAGTGGCCCTCTTGACAAAAGATCATGCTAAAATATAACAGTTTATGTGCCTCCCAACACCTAGTTTGCTTGTTAAGCAGAATATCATGGGGCACTCTGTCAAAAGCTTTGTGAAATCAAGATATACGGTGTCTGCATCATTCCCTCTGTCTTTCAGGAAGGTTTCCAGATTGGAAAAAAAAATAGATCAGATAAGTGGGATTTGTTCTTGACAAATCCGTGTTGGCTTCTAGTTATTACGGCATTTTTTTCTAGGTGCTTGCATAGTGACTGCTTTAAAATCTGCTACAGACTTTCCCCTGGAATTGCTGTCAGGCTGACTGGTCTCAAGTTCCCAGTTTCCTCATGTTGCCCTTTTTTGAAGATAGGGACAACTGGAGACCCACAGGTGGAGAACCCCAGTTGCAGATGTTCCTCTCTCCTCCTTAAAACAGATCTTCTATTGGATCTGATGTTATTGCAGCATACTTACTTTGCTAACTTCTTAAAGCCAATAGCTCTCTTCTTGGTGGGGGTGCCATTAAGCCCTTTCCAGACATGGATGTTCCAAGGATCAGGCTAGGAGATGGGGGGAAAACACTCATTACAAATGATACATGTATACTTTTAAATGTGGTTTTATTGAGATCCATGTAGGAGTCTACAGTATAAAAGTATACCCCAAAGAGACACCCAAAGACACAAAAAAAAATTAAATTGCTGAAGGAACACAGACTTCCTGGGAGCCTCCGAGTGATTTTCTGCCAGCAGGATTGGAAACTATATGGTTCCAAGGTCATTTTTGTGACCCCACCCCACAGTGTACTCAAAGGAAAATATGTAGTTTTACTAAATATATATTTCTTCACAATGCTAACTAGACATGGGATTTTTTTGGACTACATTCTGGGAGACAGATATCTAGTCTTGTCCGCTCCCAGAGGCATTTGGTGGGGCCACTGTGAGATACAGGAAGTGGACTGGATGGGCCTTTGGCCTGATCTAGCAGGGCTCTTCTTATGTTCACTCAAATTGAGTGTTGGGAGAGTGAGAAAAGACAAAAGAAAAAACTTCTTTACCCAGCATGTTGATAGTCTGTGGAACTCCCTGCCATAGGAGGTGGTGATGGCATCTGGCCTGGATGCCTTCAAAAGGGGATTGGACAGATTCCTGGAGGAAAAGTCCATCACAGGTTACAAACCATGAGGGAGATGTGTCATCTCCAGGCTTAAAACCGGGGTCCTTCAAGGGCCAGATGCAGGGGAGTGGCACCAGGAGAGAGAGATCTAGTCTCGTGCCCTCCCAGAGACATTTGGTGGGGCCACTGTGAGATACAGGAAGCTGGACTAGATGGGCCTTTGGCCTGATCCAGCATGGCTCTTCTTATGTTCCTATGCAGAATTACCCGTAAAGAATTATGGGATTTATAGTCCCAAACCCCCAACGTGCATACATCATTTAAACAGAAAATCCCTTTTACTGTCAATGCTTTGTTTTGTCTGTCTCCTTTAGGAAATGGTCCCATGTGGTATGGTCTCAAAAGATAGCTAGGTCCATATCCTATGCTGATTTCTACAGCTTGCTCATCCGTGGTTTAGAGACTGGTTTTCAAGTGACTACGTCACAGTTTGCAGTGCTAATCAAATATATGGAGAGGGCTTCCATCAAAGAGGCCATTGCCATGCTCGTGGGCAACTCAAAGATCCATCTATGCTAAATACTTGACATGGCCTCCCAACTATTTTCTTAGGGACCACGTTAGCTGCAGGGATAGGCTAAGAAGCAGGCAGCACCTGATACTCGAAGGAAGGGGTGAGTCTGTAGTTGAGCATTTCCTGGTGAAAAACAGGGGTGATGCTTCCGGACATGGGTGGGACGATCCACACCCAGTCGGCCGGACAACCCCCCCGGCAGCGGTACTCATTCTCCATATGTTTGATGAAGGATTCCGTAGCTGAGTGATGGTCCACAATGGTCACTTTGTCACTCTGCAGTCAGGAAGGAGAACCAGAGAAATAAATAAACAAATAAGAACCAGATAAATAAACTAACAAAATTAGCAAATAAGTGGCCTTCTCCCAGCATAGTGCTCATAAACAGAAATCTCTCTCTCTCTCTCTCTTTGGGTGTTACCTCTCATCCACTTTGTTGCTCTAGAAAGTGTGCTGAGTTGCGGTACTTAACATTGGTCCCCCACGGCCATCGTGCTTTAAGCAAAATAAAGTGCGACCATGCCCCACCCCCCCGAAGTGCGACTCGGTGCATCTTCCTTGTACCTGGCCTCGGGGTGGTGGAATCCTTGTCACGTTTCCGCTGTGGTTTTTAAACCAGCACATGCATCCACGGGGTAACCTATATCCTGCAACATAACTGTTTTTCACTGTCTTTGAAAACAAAAACAAAATGCACCTTGTTGCGGCAGCCGTCTGTGAGGTCACAGATGCTTCGTAACAATAAAGTGCGTCCTTGAAGACGCACGAACAGCCACAAAACTATGTGACCACAACAAGATATATTGCACATTTTATTTTGTTGCGGTACAAAGTGGATGTGAGGTAATGCCCCCTCACCTCTCTCTCTCTCTCTCTCTCTCTCTCTCTCTCTCATAGGCTAGTGTCACTGAAGTCGATTCACCAAGAGAGAGCTCCCCTAAGTTGTGAAAGATTGTCAAAGTATGCAAAACTCCTCAGCTATGTCTTATGCATTTAGCATGGTTTGCTCTATGGTTGTCGACAAGATGATCACCAGTTTAACCTGGAATTTCTACGGCCTCTAGCTGAGAAAATCCATTGTGGGAGGGAAAGTGGGTTAATATTAGGGAACAGGCATTCATTCTCCTTAATATCTAATCTGACCTTCAGCCAAACTCCCTTAGACTCACAAGCTTTCCCATGAATCCTAAATAGCTACAGAAGTCAGGGCCGGAAGGAACACTTTGCAAATAACATAGCTACTTGAGATGAGTGACCTGCTTTTTGGTAATGAGTACATAACAAAATTACATTTCAACAGTAAATTCATACAAGGCAGAATGATGGCGTGGGGCATCTAGTTACTCTTTAGTTACTGTTGAAGGGCATTTTGGAATCTCTTTGAGCGCTCTGAAGTTTAATACATTCTCTTGCAAATTCTAAGAGTTTTTTTTTTAAAGGAATGCAATCATAAATGCAACAGGCAGTTTTTTAAAAAATGCTGTAATGAGTACCATTAATTAATTGATTTTTAAAACACAACAATGAGTAACAGGAAGCGCTTTTTCAGAAGCAACCATCCAAACCTCGTAAGAAGCTGAACGTCTTCTCCAGCAAAAAAAAAAAAAAAGAAAGAAAGAAAGAAAGAAAGAAAGAAAGAAAGAAACAAAGCAAAAACCAACACTAGGATTGTGCTGTAACTCCTCAGGGACTTGAAGCAGATGTCTGAGGAGCCCACTAGAGATGGGTATTTCATTTTGGAAGGGGGCTGGTTCCGAAACGAGACATGCCACCACGGCTGGTGCTTGGAACCCAGTCACCCTCCGGAACAAAATCAACCACTATCTGACCTTGTTCTAGTTCGCGCTGGGCAAAAATCTAACCAGGAAGCAGCCTCCAGTGCATCATCTTTCCCTCTGCCTGCCACTGGCCAATCAGGAGCTGTGCAAGGACATACACCATCCCACCTCCCTGTCTGATTGGTCAGTGCCAGGTAGAGGGAAAGATGATGCATCGGAGGCTGCTTCCTGGTTGGAGCTTTGACCAGTGCAAACTACAGCAAAGTAAGACAGTGGTTGATTTTGTTCAATGCCCATCTCTAGAGCCCACTCATAAGAATGAGCAGGACTGTCCTCAAGTGCAGGAACACATGTCAAAGGATATCAACCAGTGGTTGTCCAAATTTCTCTTGAATGCTTCCATGCTGGAGCATTCACCACCTTTTGAGGTAGTTCCTTCCATTGTTGTATTGCTCAAACAGTCAGGGCATTTTTCCTGATATTCAACTGAAATCTGGTTTCCTATACCTTGACTGGTCTGTAATTCCCAGGTTCCTCTTTTTGCCATTTTCGAAGATAGGGACAATATTCGCCCTTCTCCAAATATCTGGCACCTCACCCATTTCCCACGATTTCAGGAAGATAATGGACAGTGGTTATGAGAGTTCATCAGGCAGTCCCTTCAGTACTGCTTGATGCATCTTATCCGGCCCTGGAGATTTGAACTCATTCGTGGTAATAAGGCATTCTGGCCTTGGATGTTTGAACTCATTCGTGACAATAGAGTATTCTTTGACCATTTGTTTATCAGTCTCCAACTGCAATCCTGCCCCCTGCACTTGCGCTTTATATTTGTCTGGAGGGTCATAGTCTGTCCTTTAATAGCAGCCCTGTAAATACTTGAATTTCAAACATTACCAAGGGGCCAAAATGTTTCAGAACCATTTCATGGTACCTGGAAGCTGTAAAGAACAGCAATGTTTATCTCCACCAGTGCCTGGTCCTTCCAGAGGGAGGAGGTCTTCCTCATGTCCAAGTTCATCTTTTTGGCAACCTCCTGTAGTGCAAGAACAGTGATAATTTATCATGACCAGGCATTCATCAAATTGCACACTTGGTTACATGCCCTGATTTGAAGGCAACATATTGCAACACATGTACGTCTCATAAAAAGACAGGTTACTTACTTGAAACTCTATTTCTTTGTGCTATGAATGCACACACTGGGTTCTCACTGAGCTTCCCCAATAATCCTCGGAAATTTCTAGAAATAAGCGACAGCAAAACCTCCACCCTCTTTCCCCAGTTGGCATGCTCTCTCTCAGCAATTGTACAGATTTTAATGTTCTAATGGCCATTGGCTAAATCCTTGAATAAACTAGAACTAGATATAGTATGATGGCAGGAGGGAATGTGTAGATTCTGGGAAGATCACCATGTGAAAAAATACAGTCACATCTAAGTAACTTTGTTTATCATGGTCTCTGTGAATCATACATTGGGTAATAGCAGCAAGCTCACTTTCACAGTCAGAGGCAGTCATGCATACATTGTTGAAAGGGCAGTTATTGCAGAAGAAGCATCTACCTTGGCTGTTGTATCCAGCCTATAGTGTTTCATAAACACTGAAAGCTCTACCAATACCTGGTATCCGGACTCCTCTAAGGAATGCAAAAGAAGTTGCCCCTGCCCTTGTACAGTGACCACAAGAGGAGTCAGGTAAAGTCTGATCTAGAGATGGGCACGGAATGAAAAACAAAATGCTGTTTCATTGTTTCATTAAGTAACAAATTACTTTGTTAGGTAATGAAACAGTAGTATGTGTTTCATTTAGTAACAAATTGCTGTTTCCCCCCTCTAGAACGAAGTGATTCGTCCAAGAGGAAAAGGCAGGGGAGCTTCCTCAAGCTCTTCCCTGTAAGCCCCCCAAATTTGGAAAGGTTTGTTGGCCAGGGGGCTGCGATATTAAGATCCAAAGGGGGCACCCCTAGGGAAAAAATCTTTTTAATTGAAACTGGAACTTCGGAAGCCAAGCCTGGGGCAAGTGATTAGCGCCGCCACAGCTTAGCTTCCAATTCCAATTAGAAACATTTTTTCCTAGGGGCACCCCCTTTGGAGTTTCATAACTCAGCCCCCTGAACCCCAAACCTCTCCAAATTTTGGGGGCTTACCTAGAATCGCTTGAGGAAGCTAATCCTGCTCCTGATGAAATTCTTCATGCTGTGGCCAAACACATTCTTCCCAGCTTTTGTGAAGTGCAACCCATCATGAATAAGATTTGAGTGGAAAGAATACAACAAAGGACTGCATGTCAAGTGTTAAAGCACTGCAATGAGACATGCAAATGTTAATTCCTACCTCTAGGATGTTGTAGCGAGAGTTATCACAATAATCACGGACACCGATCTCAGTTCCCATGTACCAGCCACTGAATGGACAAGCTGAGAACTCCAAGCCTCCAATCTCTAGAAGCATGTTGGAAACTGCTGGTAAGCCATACCACTGGAGACCCAGATCTTTAAACCAAGGAAACCTGCAAAGAACGCACAAGGAAAAAGGCATTCTGAGCTATGAGAGCGGGACCCCTTGTTCTTCAGAATTATCAGAAGAGTTCTAGGAAATAACTACAAGTTCCTGCCACTCTGAATCTAAGGGCACAGCTCATCTCAATCCAAAAAGAATTTGCTCCCCTCATGTCATGATTCTGCTATCAAGTGCAGACAGAACCAAAGCAAAAATAGGCAAGAGTTGTGGCAGAAATCAGAAAAAGTAGCTTATTTGCCTATCCAAATTTGGTCTCCAGCTCTCAGCTAATGTTAGATGCCTTTGGGTTTCTAGAAAGGGCAGTTGCTTAAGTAGACGGTTGCCAACTGACACTTTAATACCTAGCTGCTTTTTGACATTTTGATTATAGAAGTGGGCTACACATTCCTCTTCTTCTCATTTTTATTGTCTTGCCCAGTGAAGAATTCTGGAGAACGTCATACCTTGTTCTATCTTTGAAACAATTGTATGGGAGCCCAGGTGTAAATTTTTTGTTTGTTTTTTGAGTTACAACTCTCAAAACTCCCGGGGTACTACTGAGGGTTCTGCAAACACCACAGATAAACTCACCTGGTTGACTGAGAACATCATTGTCCAAGACACTACCATATATTAGGGTTGCGATAATATTGTTGATGGTAGCAAAAGAAATTGTTGTTTGTATCCAGAAGGCAGTATGAAGGGAAATCTCTCTGTTCCTCATAAAGACTGCTCTTTCATGACTTGTGCTCCTCTAGATTTGCAACATTTTGCCCCTGTACTGTGTGACCCTGAGCATGGAACAATTTCTTCCTTGGACCATACCAAGGATGCGCAAGGATGTTGACTTGGAAATCAGGGATGCCCAGTATGCCACCATTCAAGTGAAAATGCACACTCCCTTTCCTTACTGGGGAGGCACTGGAAACCCGTACTCTCCAAAGGGAAATTGTATCTTTTTTCCAGTCATGAAAGAGCAATCTTTATGAGAAACAGAGAGATTTCCTTTCATACTCCCTTCTGGATACAAACAACAATTTATTTTGCTACCATCAACAATATTATCGCAACCCTAATATATGGTAGTGTCTTGGACAATGATTTATAGGCTGAGGAAGCTATATTTGCAGGAGAGAACACACCACCCTAAGGTCTACTGAAGGATTTGAGATCTCCCAAGCAACCCTTGACCCTGATCATCCCTCAGTCTAGACTAAAATCAATGACTCCTGAGGCTAGATCCAGCACAGGGATATGACACCCTGTATGTACTAGTACCAGCATAAGCTCATGTCATGGAAAGGTAGATCTATCTCTTTAAGGGTTGTACATTTTTTTTGGAAAGAAGTGGAGTCTGAATGGAGTAGATTTGATTTGATAAAGCAGTATAAAAAGTATAAAGTGAGCTTCAAACTTTGTTGGGGTACAGTGCTCACATGAAGGTCTTTTGAACCCTGCAGCTGCTTGCTGCCGTCCACTTTGCCCACTCTTACGACGTCACTTTCAGAATGTGACAAGCAGATAAAAAAGTGATCTGCATGAAATCAATGCAGATGCAGCAGAAACTTTGATCTACTTTGGTTCTTAGCCACAGATAATTCTGGGAGAGCCAAGACCTCCATAGGAAGGATTTTGACTTACTTGGGGTGACGAATGGGTACTTCCAGCACTAGTTCAGGTGGGATTTCGAAAAGCTCAGGGTCATTGCCGTTAGCTTGAAGGAGGAGCGGAAGAACGTCAAATCGGCTCCTGGGAGCTTTCCAACCTTGCTGTATGCAGATCTGCATCCAAACGACACGTACAGAATGGCGGCCAGGAAAAGAAAATGCACAGCAGCCAGGCAGACTGTTACTTGCATGGGTGGCTAAAGTCAAACACTAAGAAAATAGCTAACTATGCTATGTCTGCTAATGATAATGCTATTTCTGCTAATGTTAAAGAGAGCTTTTTTGGGCCATTGTTTCAGAGAATATCTGCTTTGGAGCCATTGCCTCTAGACTAGAGAACGTCCCAAGATGTAGGGGTGAATACAATCTTACAGAAGTCACAGACGTGTTTATCTCCATTTACCCACAGCATTTGGGTCACCACGAGGAACACAACTTTATCATATTACCATCAAAAAATAAATAAATTGACCTGGCCAAGTTCTAGAGGATTGAAAATAAATTCCACCACCACCCGTCAGAAACCTGCCAACCTCTTGCTCTGCTGTAGAATTTGCTACTGAAGTTCAATGATGCGGCAGCAAATTCTGTAACAATGAGTTGAAGGAGGCTACCAAGACAGGGAGGAAGAGAAATATATGCAGCAAAATAAATGCAGATTATACTCCAAATCTGGAAGTTGAGTCATGGCTACTGGACTTCTTTTTGAGAGATAGAAACGTTTCGCTGTTCATCCAGACCGATGAAGCTGTTTGGATGAACAGCGAAATGTTTCTCTCTCTCAAAAAGAAGTCCAGTAGCCATGACTCAACTTCCAGATAAACTCACCTGGATGACTGAGAATCTTCACAGACATTATACTCCAAAGTTTTGTAATCAACAGGAAAGGGAATACTCCAACATGGTATTTCTCAGAGAGGCAATGTGTTTGGGTTAGATGCAATATATGAACATTTCAGAGAAATAAAAAAATATTGTCTATACAATAACAATATTAAAATACAAGTTTACTTCACAGTGAATGTTGGTGAATCTTAATTCATTTATTCAGATACAATAATTTTACTTCACCCTATAATAAGCCTGCCACAGTACTTTTGTTATTCCAACATAAGTATTGCTTTAAAAATAAAAATACAAGTTTCTTTCCTTGATCATTGAAAACTGGTGGCAATTTTTTTTTGCCTCTGATGTCGACCAATATGTACAACATCACCTCTACAGAGAATTTTCAGGTTATAAATGCTTCCAGGTGGTCTAAACTTTCGTGGCTTCTCATCTGTAGCATTTATAGTTCTTGGCCACAATTCATATCATCCTACTTGTGGTAAAACCAAGACTGTTTGTTTCAACTTTGTAACATGTAATGAAAGCTAGAGAGTAAGGTTTCGATACAAATTGTTAGACACTGTTGCTTGGAATGCAATTTTCACTTGTTTACATTTAATGTTTTTACACCAATAACTAACACACATCTGGGTTATATCCACTGCATGAAAATGAAATTTGAAGAGCAATTGCATCATGTACAGTAAAAATATTGGAACTTTCATTTGAAGTATTAGGTTTGATTACACTAATGAATTGTATTCAGGAGTGTTTTTGCAATCTTGGAGCACCCTTCTTATCTTAGTTTTAAGTTGGCTTTAGTATAAAAAAGTACAGTGTCGTTTTGCAACACTGGGGGCTTTCTGGATACTGGCAGATTCCTGTTCTCATTTTAATCGAACTTTGGTTCCTGGGAACTGAAGACTGGCAATGCCTAGAGCACGGTGGCCAAAGTATGCCCCATCAGTCTTCAATTCTGATTAGCCCTAGCCCGTGTATGGTGAGGAACACTGGGCCACAGCTTGCCTGTTCTTGATCCTGGACGAGTCTTGGCGTATTGCTTAGATCAGTGGTGGCGAACCTTTGGCACTTCAGATGCTTTGGATCACAATCCCCACACTCCTCTGTTGTTGGCAATACAGGCTCGGAATTCTGGGAGTGGTGGCCCAAAACATGTGGAGCGCTGAAGGTTCGCCACCACTGGCTTAGATGTAGGAAGATTTTCCATCAGCAGGTGGAAGCACTTTTCTGTAGGTTGGAATAAGACCTAAGTCAGCAAATCTCAACGAGAACCTTCAAAATGTGAGAGGTCTCCCTGACTAAGAAGGAAGTTATTCCACAATGTCCAAAAAAGGGGATGTGTCTGAATCCCAGTTTCTCACACACTGACCTCAGTCAGCTCGACATTGGCTGGGTCTCCCAGAATGGTGCCATCTGGCTGCTTATAGCCTGCATAGCGGATCAGCTGTGAGTTCCAGACTCGGAAGTCGTGTTTGCCATCAGTCCTCTGAGGGAATATAGTGATGGCAGACCTAGGATGGTAGAAGAAAATATATTTATTTATTTATTAGATTTGTATACAGCCATCTAGCAGCAAGGCCACTCTGGCCGGTTAACAACAATACAATACAATACAATACAATACAATACAGTGGTACCTCTTAAGACAAATTTAATTTGTTCGACGGGTCAATCCATCCTACAAAAAATTCATCCTACAAAGCATGGTTTAATGCAGATTCCCATAGGAATGCATTGAATTTGTCTTGCAAAGCATCCCATAGGGAAATTTGTCTTATGAGGTTTTCCTATTCCCAGACATTTCATTCGTCAAACCACTTGTTATATGAGGGTCCACTGTACTAGATTTGGCTGTGTGATCCTTATCTTCAGACCCAGTTCATGGGTAGCATGAAGACTGGCTCTCTGATTTGAGCACAAGGGCTTACAATAGGGAATCATCGATTCTCAGATGCTGCTGGACTCTACGACTCTCTTCATTGTGGACTACCAGCCACGTTAGTTGAAGCTGGTAGAAGTGAGAGTCCAACAACATTTGGATCGTCACTGTTTTCCCAAGCTAGGTTTATATATATGCAACGTACCGAAGATTTCCTTTGTTGGTGGCATACTTTATGTGGTTACAAATATAGTTGAACATCCCATGGGCTGTTGTGCAGTCCCGGGCATCAAATACCTGAAACAATTCAAAAGAGAAAAAACTTCAGGACAAAAGCAAGAAAGCAATGTAGGTATGCTCTCTGTGGGTATGTTTAACTGGGTATGTTTAACCTGGAGTACAAATGTTGAAAGGAAGAATGAGAGCATCACCATCCAAGTCCAGGTGAGCTATCACTCAGAAAGGAGACAAGGCCTCTTTTCTGTTATTCCAGAGGAACAGGATTAGATTAAAAGGGGGTTTAGTTACATAACGTTAACTAAAACATCAGGAGGCAGGTCTTAACAGTGATAAGAGTTTGGCAACAAAAGCCATTGTCTGGAGCTGTCCTCCATGTAAGAGCTGGTTGTGGATTCTCTCAACACAGATTTCCCCCAAACCAGGGCCTCTATCACACTCTATCACTAAATGCACATGTTGATTTGATGTGTTCTTTCTCCAAAACTAGTCACGTGATATTTGATGCGCACTTTCAGTCCCCACAGTTGCATTTTTGGACGCTCTATTCACACATCCCCATAGGCTGAAAGTGCATCAAATTCCTGTTTTGAAAAATAAATTGAGCAGAATAACCAAAAAAAAAAATGCACACTAACTATGCCCCCTTACTTTTCATGCACACTTCTGTTCTTCAAAAATGCGAATCGAAAAATTACAACTGGAGGGGCAAGAATCAGGCAAATGTAGTGGGTTGTGCTTCAGGAGGCATGGCAGAGACATCTTTTTTTTTTAAGTGCAACACAGTGGGGACCTGCACTCCAGATGCGAATTTAAAAAATTGAAAAATGCGCTTTTTAAGTGCAGTGTGATAGAGGTTATGCTCAACGTCCTTTAAACCCCAGTACAAATATTCCATCAGACATTGTGGGAACATTCCTCTCTCTATTTGATTTAGGGCAGCTCGAGATTAAAAAAATAAAACACAAAAACAGGATCTGGAAGAAAACATAGTGTTGTTTTGCTGAATGGAAGTGACTTTCTGAGAATGAAGACAGATGCACTTCTGGAAAAAGAAAAGTTGTGTTCAAAAGTAATCTGACCACATACTCAGTGCTCCAAACCCTCTGGAGGGACAACACCCTCCCAAACTAGCAGCCTCCCTGCAATCTCTTTAGTTGGTGTCAGTTTGCTAGCAAACACAATTCTTCCTCCCCCCCCCAGTGTATCTTCTGGCACCCCTCAAGCTGTGAACCAGGGCAGCTGCTTCCACAACCTGTAGCTTGGACCACTGAATCCTCCCTACACAGCGGGAGGCATTGCGCCAGGCATGCTTGGCTCCATAGATCAGTTCAGTATCCCGCAGCTGGTATGTGCTGGTGGCTTCAATCTCCTTTGTTACTTCCTCCAGTCTCTCCATGTGGGCCTTGGAGCCAAACCTAGCCGTTTGGAGAAAGAAGCAAAGCAGCCGTCATTTATTATTGCCATGTGAAACAAAGCTACACGGCAGGGCAAAAACATGCAGCCCTGATTTCAACAGGCACATGCAGAAACAGATCTGGAACCTATCGTTACATGAGACCGATAACAGACCGTGTGATTAGCACATATTTAGAGAAAACACTCCCCCAAGTTGTAAAACAAGACAGCCCTGTAAAGCCTGACAATCTGAATCTTGCCAATTTGCCCTGAAAACAGAGATGTACATGGCATCAATGTTCAGTTTATTTTGTTTCTCTCCTTTTTTGGGTGACACCTCTTTGGTCTCCCGGCCTTTGGTGCACTACTCCTTCCATTTGCCACGAAAGTGAGTGTCTATCCTTGTAGTACATCTCCCTGCCCTCTCAATCCTCATTCACGAAAGGAATAAGCAAGGCAGGGTGGGCAGGAGGGCATGCATGGTCAGAGGGGGAGAACAGCAGGGCTGGTTACTAGGGCTGGGCACAAAACAGAAAAATAATGTTTCATTTCATTTCATTTCGTGCTCAGCCCGTTTTGTTTCATTTTGTTTCTTACAAATTTTTTAATTTTTTTGTATGAAACGAAACGAAACAAAACAAAACAAAACGGCTCCCTTGGTTCCTAGAGGCACCAGATTTGGTCCCCAGGACTCCGGGAGCCATTTTTAAAGGGCTTCTGCCGAACTGGATCATGTTCCTTACCTGACCATTTTCTGAGGGCACCTGCCAAGCTGTCAATGGGGGTCGCCCTGGTACCGACTGGGCCAGGTTTAAAAGGCTCCAGCCATTGACAGCTTGGCAGGAGCCCGAAAACAATAGAACAAAACAGTTCGTTTCACTGGAAAAATGACCATTTTGTTTCATGTATAATGAAATGCTGCTTCATTTCGTTTTGTTTCATTTTGTTTTGTTATGTAACGAAATGACAAAACAGCATTTTGTTTTTCGTTTCCTGCCCATCCCTACTGGCTACACAAAGGGCAGCAGCTGCAGTATCAAGGCAAGGAGAGGGTGGCAAGTGGGGCAGGTGGGCTATTGGAATGGCAAATAATAAGGCAATTTTGCATACTTGAATGAAGAAGATGAATGAAGGAAAGACAGATGAACACAGATTATCTGTGTCCCTCTCATTCATCCAGATCATTAGCATTTTTGAGGCTCTCCTCTGGAAAGCAACAGATGGAGACAAAAGAAATGCAAACTTTTCCTATCCCTAACAATGTTCTAATGATAGAAAGGTAGTGGGTCTCCCCCCTCCCCGAAATCTAGATAAGCTCCTGTGGCAAACCTCTCTTTGCTCTGACAACGGAGTTCTGGATTGTTCATGCCTGTAACTTACCTCTTGATGGAGGAATAGTACTGATCAATGAATTCCTTTGCCAGTGGGAGTAGCTGCTCTTTTGTCCGGACTTCTTCTGGCTTTCGGACATGCTGGGAAGGCATCATGATGGAACCCATGCAGACCTGCTCACTGCAAGGTGTCACCTGAAAGGTATAAATCAGGAGACCTCGTGATACTTGGGTTATTTGCTGTTCATATTGTAGAAAACCATCTGCAGAGAAAGGCTGTCCCAATAAATTTCCCAGGGGGGAAATGGTGGTATTTATTAATGTCAAGTTAGATTCACACCTGGGCAATCCACCTGAGATGGAAGTAGGCAGATTCACTGCTGTCCCCCCTTGCATCACAAAAGGAAGCTGCACAATTCAGCTGTCCTATCGTCCTGCCCTCTGAAGTAACCACATAATCTTAACTAATGGTAAAGACGGCCCTGATCTCACAAAATATGTCTGAAGAAATGTCTCCATGCCACATCCTACTTACCATGGTACTTTTTAGATGCAAAGTGTCACTGAGTACGGAGCCGGTCTCCCAGTTTCTTACTTTGGCAAACCGTGGGCACTTGGAAGGACTTCCATTCAACAGGGTCTTGGTTGGCGATTGCTGTCCCGAAGATGGCAGGTGGGCGAGTGGAGTGAAGAGAGGTGGGTGGCGGGGTGGGGGTGGGGGAAGAGAACACAGTTTTACGCCATGACATTCCGGATGGTTGAAAATAAGCTGATACATATGATGACATCTCTTAAGCTTCGGAGCTGGCACTGCATTGGAGAAACAGAAAAAAATTCCTTCCCTCTTCCCCAGGTGGACTACCTGTACGCAGAAGGAGAGGAGTTATTGTTGTTAAGAGTGGTGGGAGAAGAGAGGAAGAGACTGGGGAGTTGAGTGGCATGGTGCAAAGGCAAAATGAGAAGCTAGGGCTGCGGTCTCACTAAAGTTTTCTGCACATCTTAATTTGATGCATAGTTATTTTTTCCAGGTGGTCACGTGGTATTCGATGCAGCTAGTGTCCTGTCGACAGGGTAGTATTTTACTTCTCTCTGCTTATCTCTACTTGATTACTGTGCATCTTTTCCCTTTTTTTTCTGGGTCGATTTTCTAAGTCTCCATTGCAGGAAGTGGCAGGAAAAGGGGTACGAAGCTAATTACTGTGTATTTTCTGGGGTCGCACCATGCTAGAGTAGCAAAGAACTGCACATCTTTAAGGGAAGTTTTTTAAACAAACCACTAGCAGTGGTTTAAAAAATTCTACTTGTAAAACTAACCTTACAGTCATTATGTGTTATCTAGACGGCCTCTTTCAGGGTTTTCATGTGGATAGCAGAACTCCACTAGCTGTCTAGCAAAATAAATGCAAAAAGAGAGTCTGAAAAAACTATCTTTGGACTAAAACTCTCATAATCTGCTAACCAAGAGGGTGCTAGGGAAATTTTAGGAGCTTTTGTAATAATAATAATAATAATAATAATAATAATAATAATAATAATAATA
>JAHTLZ010000019.1:6990360-7003264 GCA_023846285.1 Phrynocephalus versicolor | reverse complement strand
ATAATAATAATAATAATAATAATAATAATAATAATAATAATAATAATTAAATAAATAAATAAATAAATAAATAAATAAATAAATAAATAAATAAA
The DNA here is from genome assembly GCA_023846285.1 of Phrynocephalus versicolor. NCBI lineage: Eukaryota > Metazoa > Chordata > Lepidosauria > Squamata > Agamidae > Phrynocephalus > Phrynocephalus versicolor. Next base: position 7,003,169 of record JAHTLZ010000019.1, on the reverse strand, counting down.
TAAATAACCACTATAATTTTTACAAGTTCTATGTAAACAGTTTAATAAATCCCTTCAAGCACATGTTTTGTCAATGATAGGCTGCCTAGTAGCTGGATTGCAGTTTGTTTCGTTTTGCTTGTTTCACTTTTGTTATTTATCTGATGTTCCCCCTTGCATCCAGTTGTTATATTTTATTTATTTAAAATATTTTACCCAACTTTTTTTCCTGAAAAGTAAGCTTACAGTATCAAAAATAACAGCATTAAAAACTAAAAACAATAAAATAGTACAATACTAAAAAGAAATTAAACAAATATAATACTAACAATTATAAGATTAAAAAAAACCATACAAAACCACAGAATTTATAATGCAGATTGTAAACTGCATCAGGTCCTCTTGAGGTGAAAGGTGGGGTAGAAATAATTTAAATAAAAGTAATATATTGGAAGGCAATGGGTCCAAATCCTCAAAAGCACTTGGCTGGCAAATAAGTATATTCTGTTTTCTTGCACTTGATAGAGGTCCCCTCTAGTGACCTCTATTGTTTTTTAAAAAAATCATTACCTGGCCCTTCTCTGAAGAACTGTTGTTCGTGGGGGAGGATGCATCAGTATTCCCACACTGATCACCGGTGACTGGGTCACTCTCCATTCCTGCAGGCAACACCTTTTGGTCTGCTTCTTGGAACCTGGAGAAAGAGAAATGACAAAGTCATAACAACCCATCAGTCAACTGGGGGATCAATCCTTCGTGCGAACCAGTTTACCAAGCGGTCTGTAAGCAAAGGTCACGAAAGAACGTTCACAGTTAATACTAATACTAATACTAATACTAATAATAACTTTATTTTTAATGCCGCCTTTCTCTGGGTCATTTCACAGCATGTTAGGACTTTGGTGCTGGTTTGAACTGGTTTGAAGAGATCATCTAAGTACAGTGGTACCTTATATAAAGGAATTAATTCATTCCATATGAAATTATGTTAAGCAAATTTTCCTTGGTACAAATTTCCCAGAAAACAGAGTAACCCTTAATCGTGACCATTTTTATGTTGTACGGATTAACCCCATAGACAATTCTGTTAAACAAATTCCCCCTATCTCCGGAATTTTTTATGTTGTACAGATTTTATGTTATACAAACTGTTTGTTATATGAGGGTCCACTGTATTTGTTTCCTGGCGTAGGAGGATAATTACTGCAGAACCCACCATGTCTACCCACAAGCATTCTTGACTGACACCTAGCTGCTGACCTACTGCACTCTTCCTTTTCCTATTTTTCCAGATCTTATTCTGCAATGTTTAGAATCCTCACCTGCCTTGTTTCTCCCATTCATCATCCATTCATATTGCACTGTCTGCAAACCTTGCAATTTCTACCTGTATCTACAGTATATATTTCACAACAACAGAATATGCCCCATTAATTTTTCCTTCACTTTCCTGTTTTTGTGCCATACACTTGATCAGTACTTTTGAAAACCAAATTGCAAGATTTCAAAAAACAAACAAACAAACAAACAAACCATGATGTAGTAGCGATAGGGGAATTTCACCTATCCAGATATATGTTGGGAGGCAAATATGGCCAAGTATGGCCCTTCCATGAAATTCCTGGCTTATGTGGCTGATAATTTTCTCCAACGAAGTGTTCTAAAAAGCAAAGTGTTCTACTTACTGGTATATACCGCTGCCTAGTGCTTAAAGCACCCTCTGGGCAGTTTACAGATTAATTATGCAGACTACACGTTGCACCACCCTGCCCAGCAAGCTGGGTACTCATTTTGCCAACCTTGGAAGGGTAGAAGGCTGAGTCAACCATGAGTCAGCTACCTGGGATTGAAGCCCAGGTCATGAACACAATTATAGCTGCAGAACAGCTGTTAAACCACTGTGCCACTAGGCTCTTTGTGGGAAGAAGGAGATTACTGCACATCACATTGAGGTAACAAGAGGAAAGGCAGAACAGAATTGTAAACACCATTATTAAAATTTACAGCAGCAATCATAATCTACCATATTATGGCTCCCGATTCTTGGTTACTCTCCTGTGTGATGTACTCTCAATTTCAGAATTGGCTTATGGCAACTCTAATGGGGCTTCCAATATGTGATATGTAACAACTGGTTTTACCAGTTCCACTCCCCCATTGTTTCCATGGCTGAGCATGGATTTGAATCAAAGTCACCTATGTCTGAAATCTTAACCCTTTATGCTGCATGGGGTAATGCTGAAGGGGTAGGGGATATAAAAACCCTTTTGCCTTGACGATCAGTGAAAAAATGCCTGAGAGACCCCAGGGCTGGCTCCAACTCCAGCACTTCATTCCATCTGCTGTGGCCAGCTGAGCCAGCCAGCCTAGCCACTGCTGGAACTCAAGACCTGTCTGTAAGTGTTTGCCTGCTTGCTTGGCAGCCCTCTCTCGGCTGGAAAACCACCTGTGCCTCTTTCTGGGCTTGTGAGAGATTCCCAGGGGGAGAGTCTACAAAGGCTGCAGGGAGGGGCTGCGCAGAAGGACACTTGCCTGAGAGACCCCAGGGCTGGCTCCAACTCCAGCACTTCATTCCATCTGCTGTGGCCAGCTGAGCCAGCCAGCCTAGCCACTGCTGGAACTCAAGACCTGAAAGCTTCCTTGCTATTCACTATTGCAACGGCTTGTTTGGGGACAGTCCCAAAGGCTGCCTCGACATGCGCCTCTCCCCTCTTGCCCTGTTCCTGCTCCCTCTTCCACCCTTGCCCTCCCCTTTTTCCCTCCCCTTGTTGTCAGCTCTCTCTGACTGTTGTGGATTAGGGGGTGCGGTGTTCATCCCGCTCCCCCTTTTATCTAATTCCTTTATCCTCTGTGCTGCTTCCAAGGACATTGGACTGGTTTGGCGGCAGTGGGCCTTCCATCTACCGAGGCTCGGGGTTAGCTCGCGGCTGCTGTGTTTGGGCCCTCCCAGGCCTAGAGGCCGCTGCCGGCCCGCCGACAGTTGATGGCCTGACCCCACTTCGTGCTTGTTTTTACCCACCTGTGACATCAGCTGCCATACCAGTTATTGCTGCTCACTCACTGCCTGTGAACCATCTTTGCGTCCCTCCCTGTCCCTCTCCGTTTGCCCTGGTGGTTGCCTTTTAATTTGTTGTTTGTAGTTTGTAATTTGTAATTTTAGTGCATTATTGTCTTGTTATTTTCATTGTTATTGTAATTTTTATATTTTTACATTGTTGTTGTTGTAACTACCTATATATATATATATTTTCCTTTTTCTTTTTTTTTTCCTTCTTTTTTCTTTTTTTTCTTTTTTTTTTTTTCTTTTTCGCCATGAATGCAGGGGCTCACATACCAACGGTGATGGGCCGTGGGCGGTACGCTTGTAGCCGTAGGGTTTGTCAGGCAAGAAGAACTCGGGTCAGACAACTCTTGTCTGTCCCTCGTTCTGACCCCTCGGCTCTCTGCCACGTGCCCGGGAGTCACTCCACCAGCGCCCCCAACCTTACCTGTATCCTGATGAATGCCAGGTCGGTTCATAACAAGATCCCTCTTATCTATGATACTATTGCGGATGGGAAGCCCGACCTGGCATTCATCACCGAGACCTGGGTGGGCACGGAGGGGGGGGCTTCCCTCTCTCTCCTTTGCCCGCCCGGGTACCTCGTAGAGGGAGTGGGAAGGTTGGGGGGTCAAAAGGGGGGAGGGGCCGCAATCGTCTACAGGGATTCTTTACACGTCAGCAGGGCCTCGACATTGGTTAGCCAGGGGTTGGAGGTACTTCATCTGTTGGTGGGACAGCGGGACAGATTTGGCATTGTGCTGGGCTACCGAGCTCCCCACAACCCTGCACAATCCCTTCCAGAGCTCACAGAGTTCATCTCCGCCGCATTGTTGAGATCCCCGCGCCTATTGGTTGCGGGAGACCTCAACGTGCATGCGGATGGTGGGCTTGTTGGTGCAGCTCTGGAGTTCATGGAATCCATGGCTTCCATGGGTCTGTCCCAGCATGTTTTATGCCCCACCCACAGATCTGGTCACACCCTGGATCTGGTGTTTACCTCCATGTCGGGGGATTCGCGTCTGGAGGTGGGGGACCTTGTCTCCCTTCCTGTGTCATGGACAGACCATCACCTGCTTTCATTCTCCCTGGCGATTTCGGCTCCTCCCCGCGGGGACCATCGGCCCACTATCTTGGCCCGCCCCCGGAGGCTCCAGGACCCTCAGCGGTTCGGTGAGCTCTTTGGGGGACCACCTGGTGGTTTGGCTGACGTTCCGGCCGAGGGTGTGGCGAATCTTTGGCATGAAACAGCTGTCCACACCATTGACCGGATCGCCCCCAAGCGCCTCCTCCGCTGCCGAGCCCGGCCCTCCCCATGGTTCACGGGGGAGCTCAGGGCAATGAAGCAGGTTAGGAGGAGGTTAGAACGCAGCTGGAGGAAATCCCGCACGGCGTTGAGTAAGGCTGCCGTTGATGCCCAGTCTAGTCGCTATATCATCGCGATAAGGGAGGCTAGAACATCTTTCACCTCCCTGAGAATTGCTGAGGCCTCGAACCGCCAGGCGGAGCTCTTCCGGGTAGTTCGGGACCTCAGCAATCCTAGTCTGGCCAGGCCTCCTCCTACTGAGTTCAGTAGTGAGCAATTCGCAGCCTTTTTTCGAACTAAGATTGAGGCCATCCGTGCTGGTTTTGACTCCGGTTGCAGTGGTCCTGTCCCGCCATCTCCAGTTGCTGGTCCGCCTCCGTCGCCTCGGTTGGATGCGCTTGGGCCTGTTTCTGCTGTCGAGATCTCCAAGGCTATGGCGCATTGCCGGCCAGCCTCCACTCCTTTCGACCCTTGCCCTGCCTGGCTAATTAGAGCTGCCAGAGGGACTATGGCCGAATGGGCTTCTGCCATTGCCACCGCCTCGTTCAGCGAGGGGGTTTTTCCCTCTCGTCTGAAGGAGACGGTGGTAAAGCCCATCCTGAAAAAACCTGGCCTGGCGGTGGATGATCTGACAAACTATCGTCCTATCGCCAATGTCCCATTTATGGGCAAGGTGATCGAGAGGGTGGCGGCGGTCCGGCTGCAGTCATACTTGGAGGATCGGCAGTGCCTCGATCCTTGCCAGTCCGGGTTCAGGCCCCGCCGGGGTACCGAAACAGCTTTGGTCGCCCTGCAAGATGACCTTCTCAGGGCGGCCGACAGGGGTTGCTCTTCCCTGTTGGTCCTCCTGGATCTGTCAGCGGCCTTTGATACCGTCGACCACGGTATCCTGTTGGACCGGCTCTCTGAGGTCGGAATCGGAGGCACTGCTTGCAGTTGGCTCCGTTCCTTCCTGGAGGGCCGGCCACAGTACGTGCAGCATGGGGGGGAGTTATCGGCCCCTTGGATCCTCCCATGTGGGGTTCCACAGGGGTCGTCTCTGTCCCCCATGCTGTTTAACATCTACGTAAGGCCGTTGGCGGGGGTCATCAGGAGTTTTGGAGTCTGCTGTCATCAGTACGCTGATGACACACAGCTCTATCTCTCCTTTAACACCTCTGCTGTGGAAGCTGTGGAAGTTCTCGACGGGTGCCTGGAGGCCGTACTGGCTTGGACCGGGGCGAACAGGCTTAAGCTCAACCCCGAGAAGACAGAGGTTATGTTCTTCGGGAGCTCGCCGTCGGGGTACGGTGGCCCTCTTCCCTGTCTGGGGGGAGTCTCCCTCCAGCTCGCGGAGAGGGTGCGGAATCTGGGTGTGTTCCTGGACCCGGCGCTTGCCATGGAGCACCAGGTGGCGTCGGTGACCAGGTCCGCCTATTTCCATCTCCGTCGGATCGCCCAGATCCGCCCATACCTCGACGCGAACTCCTTGAGAACAGTGGTCCAAGCTCTGGTGATCTCGAGGCTGGACTACTGTAACGCGCTCTACATGGGGTTGCCCTTGAATCTTCTCCGGCGCTTGCAGCGGGTCCAGAACGCGGCGGCCAGGCTGGTGGTTGGTGTGCGTCGTTACGACCACATCACCCCAGTCCTGGCCCGCTTGCACTGGCTACCCGTTGCGGCCCGGATTAGATTCAAGGTCCTGGTTTTAGTTTATAAAACCCTCCATGGCTTGGGACCGGACTACCTGGCAGAGCGTATCGCTCAGCGGTCAACTTCGGCCCGTCCCGTTCGGCAGGCGCGAGCGCACTTGCTTCGGGTCGCCACCCCTCGGGAAGCCCAGAGGACGAGTACTCGGACCCGGGCTTTCTCGGTGGCGGCCCCCAGCCTCTGGAATTCCATCCCCAGTGAAGTGCGCTCTGCAGAGTCCCTGCTGGCCTTCCGAAAGGCGCTGAAAACCTACCTTTTTCGTGAGGCCTTTGGCGACAGTTGATTTTTTTTTATTTTTTTCTTTTTTTTTCTTTTTTTTTCTTTTTTCTTTTTCTTTTCTTTTTTTTTTTTCCTCCATCGTAACTTGCGTTTTAGTCGAGGTGTCATGTGGTTTTAACAGTGTTTAGGGTGTTTATAGGTTTGTCTGTGATTATTTATTGTATTTTATTGGCTTTGTAGCCTTTTTTTTGTTGTAAGCCGCTTAGAGTACCCTGTAGATAAGCGGGATATAAATATAATAAATAAATAAATAAATAAATAAATAGATGCAGGGAAACTGGCACAACTCGTATAAGAAAAATTATGAAGGCATATTTCCTCCATTAATTAAAATAACATAAAATACCTTATGAGGGGCTATTACATTAACTTCTAAGAGTGCACCATCAGTGAATATCCCACCACTCACAGGTAGAGATGGGACTCAGCGAAATTTTCGTTTTTATTTTCGTTTTTTCATTTTCGTTAGGTAACGAAACGAAAATGAAAATTTTTCAAAAACAAAACGGAAACGGAAACGAAACGAAATTTTTTGCCGTGTTTTTCGTTTTTGTTGTGGCAAACACATTGAACTGAAAAGAATGCTAACGAAACAGAAATTTTTCGTTTTTGTTTTCGTTTTCGTTGGGTAACGAAACGAAAACGAAAAATTTGCGAAAAACCCAACGAAAATGAAAACGAACCGAAACGGACCACTAAACGACCAAACGAAAAACGAAAAACAATTTTTTTGAGTCGTGCCCATCTCTACTCACAGGAATACATTTATCAGCATGACTGCTAGACCTCACAGTTGACAAGTTCTTTTCAAGGTCCTTTCTAACACTATTTTCCCAGAAAACCATTTATTTTCAAGATAACGTTTCTTGTTCACCATCCTTTCTCCTTCATATATTGAGTAGCTCTTGTGACTGCATTCAAATGCCTCTTAACACTCTACTACTCCTTTAACAGTGAGATAGCTTCAAGACATGTGAGGAAACTTTTATTCTTTATTTATTTAGTTTTTAAAAAACCCTTTATACGTGTTTCAGAGGGCAGCCGTGTTAGTGCTTTCAAGAACTGCAGGCAAAATTCAAAGAAAAAAAACACACAAAACAAAAGACACAAAACATGTGGCACCTTAAAGACTAACTTTCATATTTTAATGTAACATTTCGTGGACACGTCCACTTCTTCAGACATATAGCAGCAGAAATTCAGACATATAGGAGCAGAACGTGTTTGTTCATGTTTATTTCATTCCCACCCCCTCTTTTTTATTTTCTGGGTAAGGGACATTACAAGGAGCAAATTGGGCATGTTGAAAAAGGGTTAAAGGGAAGGGTATGGGTAAGGAAAAACGAGGGGGTGCAGGTTTGACAAGGCACATTACACTTCTTCAGTTTCATATTTAATATATATACATATTAATTAGGACTTATATAGCTGGTATATACAAACAAAAGTTTATGGCTGTTGACATGTTTCAAATACAAACTTACTTATCTTTTTTTTTCTTTAACCACAAATAGAACTTTCCCCAACTTTCCTGATGTTTTAATTTCCGTGGTGTTCCTAACCATTCCGACAGTTTATCCATTTCTGCTGTTTTGAGGATTTTTGCTATCAACTCTTGTTCTTCTGGAATTATTGATTCTTTCCAGTGTTTTGCATAAGTAATTCTTGCTGCTGTTACAATGTGTATGGCTAAATACGCTTTCTGTTGGTCCAATTTGCCTGGCATTATATTTAACAAGAAAAATTCTGGTTTTAACTCTATAGAATTTTTTATTTCATTTTTTTTACTCTGCCCTTTTCCTTAAAAATGACCCCTGGCTGCTCCTCACCACCACAAAAAAAAGGACCCAAGGACCCATCTCCTGTACCCGTCCACAACAGCTGCTCTTTCTTTCTTACACACAAATATAACCTTCAACATAGTAATGCATGGAGAGGGGAAATAATAAAACTTGAGTGGTGTGGATTAGAGATGGGCACGACTCAAAAAATGGTTTTTCGTTTTTCGTTTGTCGTTTAGGGGGTCCGTTTCGGTTCATTTTCATTTTTTGGTGGGTTTTTGCAAATTTTTCTTTTTCTTTTTCGTTATGTAACGAAATAAAAAAATGAAAACAAAAACAAAAACTTGCTGTTTCATTAGCATTCTTTTCAGTTCAATGCATTTGCTGCACGAAAACGAAAAATACGGCAAAATTTTTGATTTTCGTTTTCTTGTTTTGAAAAATTTTTCATTTTCGTTTTCGTTGCGTAACGAAATGAAAAAACAAAAACGAAAAAGAAAAATTGCTCGTTTCGTGCCCATCTCTAGTGTGGATACATGAGCTCTGATGGCTAGCAAATCATCCGGAATGGCCAATATGCTAGTAGGGAGAGAGCAGGACCATGGAAATCAGAAGAAAAAATGTTGCTATTGTGTGTGCTTTTTTTTTAATCAGAAAGGGACAGAAAAACAACAACAGTAGATGGTGCAGAGGGAAAATGCCTGAGGGCGATAGCACTAAATAAGCAGGTTAGAGGGGGGTACAGAGAAAGCTGGGGTGGGGGTGGGGCTGCACATGGCTATAGGCTACATGTTGGGGACCCCCCCCAAGATATACAGTAGGACCCCCATATCCACTGATTCATTATCCACTGATTCAGTTATCCATGGTTGGCAGAGGGAAAAATAATAATTCAACAGCCACAAAACAAGCTGTAAAGCAAGCTGTTGTCACAAATAGCATCTGTAAAGCAAGCTACTATCACAAACAGTGGCCATAAAGCAAGCTACTGTCTCAAAGCAGCAGTGATAAAACAAGCTACTGTCAGGAAACAGCAGTTTGGGGTGGGCGGGCAGGTGTTCTCTCTTATCCACGGTTTTCATTATCCATGGGAAGGCCTGGAACCAATCCCCAGTGGATACCCGGGTCCTGCTGTATACTACCTAAACTCACGGGAAGAGAAATAAATAGTAAAACAAACAACAATCAGGAGATGTGGGGAGGGCTATGAAAACAGGCACCTGCTGTATAGATATGCCTTTGTCATGGATGTGCTTCAGTGCTGCTTCCTGCATTGAAATGACTTTCTCCTTAGATAATTTGCACAGAGTCCATGACAGCAGCATGCGGAACAGATCTCACAGCAGGGTGTGGTTGCTATATCAATATATTTTAAAACAAAACAAAACCCTACATATAGCCAACAGTGCCACAGACACAAAAGCTTCTATTTCGACCCACTGTGCCATTGTTCATTTTAAGGCTAAGTACACCACTGATCAGAGCATCTCCTTTGATTGCATAAAGATTTACCCATGGCCAATCTTTCAACTTTTGAATAAAAGCTACTTTAACATAAAACGATGGGTTTATTTATCTTATTCATCCCAAAGAAGGTTTATTTCTTTGAATAAGAGACAGAACAATGAATCAGAAATCACTACTCTGAATATCACCTCTCTAGCAACCTTCCCTTTCAGTCACAGCTGTAGAATGGATGCAGTACTGATCGACCTTACATGTTTTAAATCATGGAACTGAAGAGCCAGGGGGGTGCCCAAGTGTCACCCAGTCCAATTCCCCGTAGAAGCAGGAAAACCACTGCGAAAGCATCTGTGACATGAAGCAATTCAATCTCTGATTAAAAATGTCCAACAAAGTTCACCAGCTTTTGTGAACTAAGTATATGACCACCAACATCATAAATACATTAACCGAATAACCCTGGCAAAATCCATGTTATAACCTATTGGTACTACTCTGAGGAAGAAGGTTTCACCCTCAATATATTAGCACACGTTTTTGTTATTTTTCTAGTAGCCTAAAGGTATCACCTGTTGCACTTTTGTATTTGGTTTTTGTGATGGCTACAAGGCTCCTCAAATTGTTTTGCTTCAATTGATTCCAGGAATGAACACCCCCCTCCAAAAAAAAAATATGTACCAAGGAAGAGGCAAATGGACCATCAACAGAGACATGACAAGACTGCAACACTGGGTAATCTCTTTCCTTTTTATTTGATCCAATTGGCTACTCAGTGGACTTTTTCAACTTTTATCTCAATCCTCAAATGAAATGCACGGGCCTTCTGCACCAACCCCCCCTCCCCCTTCGCTGGCAAGGCAGGGGCCATTGGCCTTGATGAGCCACATTGAGGAGAGGTGTGAATGTGTGTATGTGAGCCCTGACATGTCTTTGGAAGGACTGGGGCAATAAAAACACCTCCCTCCCTTCAATTCAGATGCAGCCTACTGCAGCCAAGCTCTGAGCCTCAACTAAGAAACTGCCTGGCTTCCCCCCACCCCATCTTGCCAAGGTCTTTACATCAAAGAAATAACTCCTGGCAAATCCATCTTTTGCCATGTTATAACCTATTGGTACTACTCTGAGGAAGAGGGTTTCGCCCTTGAAACATTAGCAACATTTCTGTTATTTTTCTAGTAGCCTAAAGGTATCACCTTTTCTACATTTGTATCTAATAATCCTTGTATATGTTATATCTTTGAATGGCCTGCAGCTCAATTACAAAGGTCATCCATTGCAAGTAGAAGGTCATGGTGAATCTCTGTGTAGGACAGTATCTTGTAGAAGAAATTATGCTCTGTGTATTGAGCTAGCTGGACAAGGAATATGACTTCAATGAAAAGCAAGTTATCATATTTTAATGTGTGCTTACTATTATTCCCATTTTACATATGAAAAATAGGGTAAAAAACCCAATAACACAATGGTAGTCACCCCTCAAATCTACAGTTAATGGCAATTTGAGGACCAGTTGAGCATCTCTGGAGACAGATTTCTGCTAGATTAAGTTATGGTTTGTTTTGAGACTTGGCATGCTCTAATTTTATGATTCAATGATTTTATGGGTGGGGGGGAATGTGTCATCTGACCCTCCCAAACAACTACAACAACCACAGCCACAAAAACAATGCAAGATCAATGAAGGAAACTAGAGGGACATTTTGGGTGTGTGAATGCAGCCTAATGTTACTTAAAATAATCTCCCCCTTCCAATTTGCCTGACTAGAAAACAGCTGAAAGCACAACTGTTGTCATGGTCTGTGCAAAACTATTAACATTAATTCATTCTCTGAATCAATGTGCAGGAGTAGTTACCAACCTTGAACAATGGAAGCTGTTGTCAAGTCACTGCATGGCTCACCCACAGAACATTCAAGTTTCTCTTTTGCTAAACTCCATTTGGCAGACTCTCCAACCCATCATGGCTAGGATTTTTTTAAACTGTGCATGGGCATTTTCTCAGCTCTTGAATTTTTGTTGCAGATGGCCATTATCTCTAAAAACACGTTGTAATGACAAAAATCCACCCAGAGCAATTTTTTTGTTTATCACCTTGCTTAGTTTGCTGATAACTGAAGTATTTGAGAAGTTAGTTTTTAGACCGAACCTCTCAAAATCATCCGCCCAGCTTATAATGAGCTGGGCAAGCTCCTTGGAAAATATGTGGTTCGTTAGCCATTCCCAATGCTTCTCTCTTTCACAGTGCTGCTTACTCACATGACTTCTCCCTCTAGACCCAACCATTCAGAGAGGGAACACACAAAGAGACCAAAGGTGGTCCTCTATTTGTTTCAGCTTTGTCATTGCTTACTCAGAAGTAAACAGGAAGTAACTGCAAGGAACAGCAGTGCAATTTCATCTCCCCCACCCCCAACCCACCCCCACCGGGCATGGTAAAGGCTCAGCAGTGCCAACAACTGATTTTGTCCGTAGCTCTTAGAGTCCAAGCAGTCAATATACAACTGTCTCTCTCCTACGCAAATACATACACAGATACACAAAAGAAAATGCTATCTGGAAGCTGAGTCATGGCAACTGGACTTCTTTCACTTAATTTAAAGTGCAGTCAACCAGCTTTGCTGCACTGAGTGGGGTTCCCCTAGTTATACTTCTGGAGGGGGGCTAGATTTTTACCCAACAGTCTTGGCCTGATGGTACAACTACACTTCACAGTGGCATCGGACCCGTACACCATGAGACACTCAACTATTTCTGACCTGCCTCCTCACTCACAGAGACCTGCCAGGTGCTTCAGGCCTCAGCCTCTTCACAGGCCATTAATGGCTCTCTCTTCAGCACATTGGGTTCTCATTCCACAGTAGGCTTTGTAAAAGTTAGCAGAGTGTGTTCCCTCTGAAGTCCTATGAGGGCAGGAACGTATCAAACAGGCAAATAATCTGATCCAATTTAGCAGTTTAGGGCAGGGGAAGGAATGCAGATTACAATCTCCTTTAGCCTATAAAAGAGATCTGGGGTTTTAAGAGGTGGCACTTGACTCTAATCATGAGAATTAACGGAGGAGAGAAAAACTGCCTTGTTCTTCTCCTCCTTTGGAGAAAAAGAACACCTTGTCAACTGCCTCTCGTTAACAAGTTTTAAACTTTCTAAGCCAAAAGGGCAAGAGCACAAGACCATCAAAAGGAAATAAAAAACCTCAGGTTGTTGGAAAACAAAATATCCTCAGGGAACATTTATTTATTTATTTATTTATTTATTTATTTATTTATTTATT
>JAHTLZ010000019.1:6973185-6990350 GCA_023846285.1 Phrynocephalus versicolor | reverse complement strand
ACACATTTACTCAAACACACTAGAGGATTTAATTTGTAAACGGGTTCAATCTTTGTTTCAACCAAACACAAAACTTTGGCAACTCATTTCTACAGAACAGTGTTGGCTTGTAACCAACTAACCAACAAGGATGTATCTGAAGGAGTATCATTTAGATTCAAATCACTAAAATATTTCTAGGCAGCAACAATGTGCAGTGAGGTTTCAAGAGTCCAGGAAGTACCCAAGCAGAGTTCACAGAGTCCTAGGAAGTCCCCTCACGCTGTTCCATTAAAACAACTCCAGAGTCATAAACAGAGTCCTTAAAGTTATACTTTACTGATGCATTTTATCTTGTGACACTACCCCAAACCATACCAGAACTAGCCTTGGCTTGGTTAGCTGGCAATACTGTATTTAGTTTCATCTGTAGCTGAGTGTGTGAGTTTCTCCGTGCTGCACATAAATCCATGGGCATTTTTAAAGTATTTTTCCAAATACTGTATCCACTGTATCCTCTGCTTCTGGGGTGCACCAGGTTGCCCACTGCATATCTACTAATGAAAGAGCTGGCTTTCCACGAACACCAACACCAGGTTTCCTGAGGTTTCCAGTATGAGGATATGTTGAATTGCTGAGCGACACCATCCCAAGAGAGGCCCGAGGAAACCCAATTCGATTCTCCCAATCAGGCTCTCTAATTAAACAATGGGAAGGTCATGCATGCCTGTATCATCTCACCCACATTAAGCAAAATCAAAGAAACAAAAACATAATTTTAAAAAAATGAAAAGCCGGACAAAATATATTTCAAATGTTACTGTAAGCAATGGAACTATCCTTATGATAAGAATTCCTAAGGCACAAGGAAAAGACGGACCAGGTCTAGATCAAACAGCTGCCAGCTGATAAAGGAGACAGAAAGTGACAACCATCTTTAGGCAGAGGGGTAAAAATAGAACAAGGTCAGTGGGCACCAAATGAACCATACTTTATTTTTACCCAAATTAGGTAGCTCAAGGGAGTGAAGTGTCTCCCAGCGCCTCCCGAGGGCAAGAAACAAAGACATTGCATATCTTTTCCCCACTGTCTAGCATGTCCTGGTATTTGTATTTGTACTTTGCAAAAAAAAAAAAAAGTTTAAATGCAGCAATTCAAGTTTTTCAGTTACATTGAAATCTCTGCCTATCTATGGTGCTTGGAGATTACAAGTCAATGAACTTATCCTAGCATTTTGGCTGGAGGATTAACGTAAATACAGTATCATTCTAAAAGCCAAATGCTTATACCCGAATATTAAAGGCAGACTTCTCTAAAGTCTGGCATTTAGTATACCGCATACCTCTATTGGTATTTGCATACATGTGTGTTAGCATTGTGTGTATGCAGGTCCTCCACCCCTAATACACACATATATACAGTGGTACCTTGTATAAAGCAATTAATTCGTTCAAAATAAAATTCTGTTAAGCAAATTTTCCTTTATACAAATTCCCCGTAGGAATGCATTGAAAACGGAGAAATCCCAAATTGTGACCTTTTTGTTGTTGTATGGATTCACCCCATAGGCAATTCGGTTAAGCAAATTTCCCCTATCTTCAGAATTTTTTATGTTGTACAGATTTTATGTTATACAAACCGTTTGTTATACGAGGGCCCACTGTACATCCATCTGCGTGTGCTTACATGTGTATATATACATGTGTATCTGCATATAAAATATTTATAAGTGTTATAACTTGAGACTCAATAAGGACCAATTGCTACAGAGGCCCTTCGCTTCATCACACCACCTTCACAAGTGCATCTGATGAGTACACATGAAAGGGCCTTCTCAGTTGCTCCTTCCAGAGTTTGGAATAGGAATAGGCATGAAATGAAAAAAGAAATGCTGTTTTGTCATTTCGTTATGTAATGAAACGAAATGAAACAAGGAAGAAGTATTTCATTGAAGACGAAACAAAGCAATCATTTTTCCATTGAAATGAACCGTTTCGTTCCGTGTGTAAGCGGGGTCCCTTACCTGCAGGGTGGCCACCGCTGCTGGAGCCCAGGAAAGGGAAGAGGAGGAGATGGGTCATCACTGCTGCTCCTGGCCTCCTCTTAGTCTGGCCTCTGACCTCCTCTCAGCTGGGAGGCGTGTGTGGGGTGACTTCCCTGGGTCCTAAAGGCACAGGATTTGGTGCTGGGGAGACATTTTCAGAGGGTTCCTGCCAAACTGTCAATGGCTGGATCCCCCTGGTGCCAACTGGGCCATTTTTAAAGGGGTCCAGCCCATGACAACTCGGCAGGATCCTCTGAAAATGGTCGGGTGGGCAGCCAACTGGGCCAGTTTTAAAGGGGTCCAGCCATTGACAGCTCAGCAGGAACCCGCTGAAAATGTTCGGGTGGGCAGTGTGATCACACAGAACTGCCCACCTCTCAGAGGGCTCCTGCTGAGCTGTCATGGGCTGGACCCCTTTACAAATGGCCCAGTCCGTGCTGACTGGGCCAGTTTTAAAGGGGTCCAGCCAATAACAGCTTGTCAGGAGCCCTTTAAAAATGGCTCCCAGGCACCAATTCTGGTGCCTCTGAGACCCAGGGGAGCCATTTCATTTTGATTCATACGATTTTTTAAAAAAATTGTAAGAAACCAAACAAAATGAAATGGGTATGGGCACGAAATGAAGTGAAATGTTATTTTCCATTTCATGCCCATCCCTCGTTTGGAACTCCCTCCCACAGTAGGCTAGCCTGGCCCCATCTTTGCTGTCTTTCCACAAGCAGGCAAAGACCTTTCTCTTCCTGCAAGCTTTCCATGAGACATGATAGACTGACCAGCTATTTTTTTTTAATTTTTTTTAAAAAAATTAACTTTTTTATTTCAATTTTTTAGATAGGTACCCTGACTTAAGAGTAGTTTGACTTAAGAACATGCATTAAGAATGGATTAAATTCATAAATTGAGGTACCATTGTTTACTTGTGTTTTTCCATTTTTAATTTCCCACCTCTCACAGTAATGTTTTTCTTTTATTTTTATTGTATTTTTTATTTTTTTATTTCTTTTATTTTTTATTTTTTATTGTTATTGTACTTAGTTTTAATATTGCCTTTTTAATTATGAATATTGTCTTTAATGTTTCTTGTCAACGGTTGTACACTCATTGTTTCCAACTTTGTATATTGTCCTTTAATGTTGTAAGCTGCCTTGTATGTATGTATGTATGTATGTATGTATGTATGTATGTATGTATGTATGTATGTATGTATGTATGCATGCATGCATGCATGCATGCATGCACGAATATTAATTAAATGATTAGTATCATTCACCTAGTTCTCTGAAACAGTGGAGCCCCAACATTGGTATACTGCATATGCTATCAGTGGAATGGAGAAGTAATTCCATAAAACAAAGGTAGACCAACATCAGTCAACAAACTTAAAACATCTACATTTTTTTTACAAGTTTAAAACTTTTACTAGGTTAAACAAAAGTTTTTAAATCTTTTAAAACCTTTAATACTGATATTGGTCTACCTCTGTTTTAGCATGTTCCAAGAAAGTAGGAAAGTTTTAAAATAATTCCATATTTTTGCCCAACTGACGCATGTCTGCAGTTTATAGTTTAAAGGTTAGGGTTTGATGCCACTTGAACAGATAGGGCTTCATTCTTTCAAATACTGGGATTTGTATTTTGGTGAAATTATGATCTAAGGGTGGACTGCATATAACTAGAGACACAAATTGTGATGCCTGAAAGTACAAGAAAGTATCTTGCATTGCCTGGTTTGTATGTTTGAAGTAGCAGGGAGAAGGTGACCCCGGTCAAGATCCTCTAAATTTTGGTTTACACATCTTCACGAAATGGCAAAACCCTGCAACAGATATTTTCAGACTCACTGAATAGTAACTTACAAAGTAAAGATTTACACAGGCATGCCATCGAATATATTATGCATAACAAAATATATTGTTTGTATACCTTATGTGTGTGTAGGGAGAGAATTAGTTTTCCTCATTCCAAAGCCGACTTTAGTTTGCTATAGAATTTTAATATTCTTTTTCAATACACGTATCACTGTTGTCTATATGCAATGCATATTTATTTATTTATTTAAATAAATGACCTACTTAGAAGATTGTCCCCCTTTCCTAAAATGCCTATTCCAAGCCTGCCTGAATTAACCAACCTTTGCCCATTCCAGTGTTGCTCAGCCATTTCATTAGCTCAGAGTGCTACCTCTCTGGAGCGAAAGCTGTGATAATCATCACTGAGGCTTTCTCTCTCCACCCCGCCAGCTTTGGTGACAATAAAGCTGCTTATAAGGCATGGAGCATGGAGGGAATTATTACTAGAAGCTTTGATCACATTCACTCTGCTTCTGCAGCAGGCAGCAGCAGAAACTAGTTGACAGCCACTTGAGACAGGCACCTGAAACAATCCAGCAAGTGTTGTTTTTAAAAGATGTGAATGGATTAAGTACCAACAAATGTTTGGGTATATCACTATGGCTAGATATATTGCTGTGAGTATATGCTATGAATATATACAGTGGTACCTCAACTTACAAATTTAATCCATTCCGGATGCATGCTCTTATGTTGAACTGCTCTTAAGTTGGGGTACCTATTTAAAAATTGAAAAAAATACGTTGAAAAAAATGAAA
Source organism: Phrynocephalus versicolor (assembly GCA_023846285.1). Lineage (NCBI taxonomy): Eukaryota > Metazoa > Chordata > Lepidosauria > Squamata > Agamidae > Phrynocephalus > Phrynocephalus versicolor. Next base: position 6,985,720 of record JAHTLZ010000019.1, on the reverse strand, counting down.
AAAAATGTAAGTCAAGCAGACCATATCTAAAATTTGTAAGGTGGCAGTTAAAATGGCAACAGTTTTCCGCTCTTAAGTCGAATTGCTCTTAAGCTGAGCTGCTCTTAAGTAGGGTTACCACTGTATATTGCTTAGTTGGCATTATTAGAATGCTGATTTAACTGAATCTTTTAAAAGACATGCAGGCCAGGAACAAAAAACACTCTGAGTCACTTTCCAGAACAAACTCCCATCGATACGCAAGCAAAGGAAATTTCAAGTTCCTCTTGTTTTCTAGCCATCATAGACATGGCATTTGAAGAACTATGTTGCCCTGAAGGGGTAGCAAATCCCTGCAGTGGTGGCCTCATCATTTGCAGATGCCAGCAGAGACTTCTGGGGGCCATCTTGCCTCAAAGGGATGGAGAAGCAGCACAGAAGGCTTAATTACCATCTGGTTTTCAGTGGTGGCCCATTCACTGAACATCTAATAAGTGGTAATAATAACTGCCATTCTGGGAAGGACCTTAAGGATAATTGAGTCCAAGGAGGCCGAGTGGGGAATTTAGCTGCCAAGCTCACGGGTGCCATAAGAATGGATTCTGAGGAACTGTCTTGTCCCAAGGAGAAAGAAAAACCACATGGGTGGCACTCTCAGCAATCCGAGCTTGGTTTAAGATGATGGAAGTGGATTAAGATTGAATTTACAAGCAGAAGGCGAACAGAGAAGAAACACAAAAGAAGCGGCCGCACAGGTCAATGAAGTTAATGTCAGCTCTAGAAGATGGATGGACATAATGCAAACTTGAATAAAATCCAGTGTGGAATAAGAACATTTGTTGGAGGAAGAGTGGTTAAAATTCTTTTTTTTAAAAAAGTAAGCAACAAACATTTAATATAAACAATGTATTTACTATTTTTGAGTTACTTTTGTGCATGGCATTATAGTGGTACCTCTTAAGACAAATTGAATTCATTCTACGGGTCAGTTCGTCCTATTAAAAATTCATCCTACAAAGCACAGTTTAATGCGGTTTCCCATAGAAATGCATTGAATTCATCATGCGAAGCATCCCATAGGAAAATTCGTCTTACGAGGTTTTCCTATTCCCAGACATTTCATTCATCTTACAGAGTTTTCTGTCGTAAGGGGCATTTGACTTATGAGGTATGCCATATTGTTTAGGTTATGTATTTTCTTATAAACATGAGTATGCCATATCTAATATGTGTTTGTAGCGGAATTTCCCCCATAGTCACAGGGCTTGGTGATCAATAGAATGAAGTACTTCGAAAAAATAATACTGTGTTCTGATGTTCAACATTTTTGAAAGGTGATAATCATCAGTGAATTTGTGATAGGTGTGCATAAAAACACTGAAAATAATTTCCTGTTTAAAAAAAGAAATGTGCCAGTCAGATCAAAAAAGATGCAACATATTTTTCCTCTGATCAATGAATGGAAGGTATATACTGCCAGCTTGTATGAAACACTTTGCAGCGGTGAACACAGGCAAAGTAGGATAAACAAAGGACATAATAAAAATAAGATACAAACCATAAAACAATACATAGCAAATATAAGCAATAAAACAAACAGATAATACTGGCATCGGGGCAAAACAGTACATATTCAACATTTCAAGGGGATGCAAACATTCCCTCCCCTCTCCCAGATATTCTTGATATCTTCCACTATTTCACAGTTGCAAAGAGGTGTACATGTGCCTGAATGACATGAGGGTGTGGTCAGGGGTGCAGCAAGGCATGATAAGAATGTGGCCAAATGCAGATGTTATTAAAGTGCAATTAGTCATTTTCTTTAAAACAGTCAAATCACAGGTGCTTAAATCACTCTGAGTACACCCAAAACTTCAGTGAGAACAATCTGACCTTGTATGCATCAGAAGCTGACTAATCTTCATTCATTATACAGCATTTGACAGATCGTAAAGTAGCCAGAACCACTAAAAATATAAATATATCAAATATATCAAGCTTGTTATGATGAATATCCAATTACATAACTGCCTCTGCACAGAACAGTGACGGAGTGTTCAGATCAGATCTTCCTAGCTGTGGGAAGGGAAAAGAAGCAATTTCCCAGTTGAGTTTTCATGTAAAATGACATCTTTATACAAATCTTTATACAGTTGATTTTACCAGTTGCCCTTTCATCTAAAATGAAATCTTTCTACAGTACTGAATTCTTTGTACATTGGGTCTGTTGATATTCCTCACTATATCGCAGTGGTGGCAAACCTTCAGCACTCCATATGGGCATTTCACTTCAAAAGGGGACTGGTTCTGAAATGAAGCAGGCCAACACAGCTGGTGCTTGGAACCCAGTCACACCCTCCAGAACAAAATCAACCACTGTCTTACCTTGCTGTAGTTTGCGCTGGGCAAAATTCCAACCGGGAAGCAGCTTCCGATGTGTCATATTTCCCTCTTCCTGGAACTGGTCAATCAGACAAGGAAATAGGATGATGCATGTCCTTGCACAACTCCTGATTGGCCGGCACCAGGGAGAGGGAAAGATGACGCATCAGAGGCTGCTTCTTGGTTGGCAATGACAGACAATAGAGCAATATAAACCAACACTGAACTAAACAAAGAAAGCTCTGGATGGACTTATAACAGGGTAGTTTTTCCACATATACAACCTTCTTCAGCAATATGAAAACTCTGAATTCAAGTAGAATCTTCAGTGTGGCTCTTAAACATGCAAATGATGTGAAAAACATGGTTAGTGTTAACTGGATTTTCAAATACAGTATTATATTATACCTGGCCATTCCTTGAGATGCCATACATCAAGTTTTGAATTCCTCCCAGCCGGCTTTACCTTCCCACTGAAAACAATGACCAGACCCTGACAGGCTTAGTTTCAGGAAAGAGGCTACATCACCTACCTTATACCCTGAAACTGATTCAAGTATATAAGATATGCCATTTTTCAAGCTAGTTTCAATCAGGCATGGTTTGACAATTGACATTAACTGTATGATGAGGAACCAGTCGTTTATAAAATGCGAATCTACCATTACCTAAAACTCTTCAGATACTTACAAATCCAGAACAACCAACTAACTACAGAAAGCTTCTAGCTCAACACACCTGGAAGATGTCAGGTAGAAATGAGATTGACTTTAAACTGAACAATGAAAACAGCTGTATCTTGGTTTTTATACTCAGAAGGTAGGTGAGTGACATCCTTTCAAAGCACAAGTGGAGCAAATCACATTTTTTGTTCAGAACGAGGCCAAGGAATATATACCTTTTAAAGTAATTGTCATAGGCACCTATACCCAGATGTTCTTGGACTGCAACACCCAGAAATCCTGGCTAGCTCAGCTAGTGATGAAGACTTCTGGGAGTTGCAATCCAGGAACATCTGGGGACTCACAGGCTGAGAACCACTGCGAGGATAGAACACATGCCGTTTCTTTTGCACCACCTGCATTCTGCTAGTTCCCTGCCGTCAAAGTGGATATTGGAGAGCAGGGGAGACACCTTTATTTTGTTGTCATTTAAAAAAACTTTTTCCTCCTTCTCACTCCCAGTGAGTTGAAATGGGCTACAGTAGTTCTAAGCCTGGCTCACTCCAGTCAAATAAAACACCATGGTGGGATTTCCCTCCAATGGCTTGTTCTGAGCACCACTGGTACTTCAAGCAACAAGCCTCATTTTCTATCTACAGACCGTGACTCTCCGGGGCTAGACAGGGTCACAAGATGGGGTGGGGTGGGGACAAATAGGTCATGTGACCCAGATATGACACTGCTCCCCAAATGACAACATAGTATTTGTACTTTGTAATATTCCCCCTCACCACTCTTTTGTTGTTTTTCCTTTGTATCTTTGCTGAGTACACATTTACCAGGTTACTTCTAAACATCTACTTCCAAATGAAATGTCGTTTTTATTCTCATTATTTACTGGGGGAGAAATGAAAAACTAGCTAATACAGAATTAATAGCAATTCTCATGGGCGTGGCTAGAATGGAAATTATTTGAGATTGGAAAATATGTCCAGGATTTCTCACTCACAAAATTTGTAAACCAAATATGGGAAGTAGGAGTTCTGGAAAAAGCAAAAAGCAAAAGCAATTCAACGTGTTCTGCTTATATACCACCCCAAGTAGTCTCTGGGCTGTTTACAGTTTTTTTTAATTACAGTAATACAGGCTACACAATGCCCCCCCCCCCCAGCAAGCTGGGTACTCAATTTACCAACCTCGGAAGGATGGAAGGCTGAGTGAACCTTGAGCCTGCTACCTGGGATTGAACCCCAGTTCGTGAGCACAGTTTTACCTGCAGTACAGGCATTTAACCCCTGTGCCATGACTGGTAGGTTTAAACAATACAGAGGAGAGATAAAACACAATAAATTCCTGAAAATATGGCAACCTCTACTGACCTCAGATATTACACCAAAAACTAAATTGGATAAATCGGAATATGGACTGGACTGTTTGACAGTTTAAGAATGTGTAATTTGCTGTGTTATTCTGTATTATATGTATAGCAAGCTATATTAGGTGGTATATGTTATCTTAAGTGGATTGTCAATAAAACTATTAAAACTTTAGAAAAACTTTTTTTAAAAAGAAAACTTCTAAGCATCTACTCATTTTAGAACAGGTGACCTTTGCTGTGGTGATACAGTGGGGTCTTTTGTAATTATTAGAGAGATGATCTGTACATGGTACCCAGAACATATGTTAAATCAGGTGATATAAATGCAACCTACCTGTCCACCTGGATCTCTGCATCTTTTGTTTCCCTCCCGGATTGCACATCTCCACTGATCTCCTTGCTGTTGCTCTTTAGAAGGTCCAGCACCGGTTCAATCTCTTTCAGCAGGTCACTGTTTTCAACACTGCCATTAAGGCAACAATCTGAAAGCTCCTGGGTTACTCCTTTTAGGGAGTTCCCAGCAACAGCGTCAGCCACCATGCCATTGACGTGCACTAACGTCTCGTCTCCTTGCCCATTCTCTCGGATACAGCGAGAACTCACAGAACCACCCATGGTGCAGTCTATCTCTTGCGCTTGTGCTTTTTGTGTGTGGAAACTTGGGTTAGATGGCAGGCTGCCAAAGGTTGGAGTGTCACAAAGGGGCTTGGTGACTCGGACAGTTTTGGGTGTCCCGTCACCAGTAAAGGTTGTTTCCAAATGAGTGGTGAAACCCTCCGGGCCTCTCAAGATAAGGACTACGTAGGTTTCTGAGGCAATGCTCCTCAGGATCTTCAGAGCAGTATCATAGTCCATATCCACTAGAGGCCTTCCATTGACTGCCAGGATAATATCTCCTGTCTGGATAAGACCACTTTGTTCAGCTGCCCCTCCACGGATCAGGTCGGAGATGATAACGGGTGGCTTGTTGATGCGTTCCTTGACCAAGAACCCAAGACCCCCAACCTTGCGCTTGAAGAGCTTCACTGAGATGACATTGGGTTGAATCTGTTGTACACTAAACACATTTTCTTCCATTGTAGTCCTGAAGTCTTCAGCACAGGGACCAAGAGCTATGGTGCAGAAGCTGTCTCTTGGTGAATCGGCTTCAGCAACACTAGCCTCTGAGAGAGAGAGAGAGAGAGAGAGAGAGAGAGAGAGAGAGAGAGAGAGAGATATTTAATTTTGTTTATATGAGCGCTACCCTGGGAGAAGGCCACTTATTTCGCTTTACACTATATCACACCTTGAATTACTGGTATGTTTCTGCAGGTCATGACTTAATCATTGCACACCAATTCTAATTCTTTATCATTCTCTGGACTCTGCTCTGGAATACAACAAACTGAGGGATCCTATATGGAACAGCAGGTGATAAAGAACATGATCACAAGTAGACATCCCCCAGTTGAACAGGTGCAAAGAAAAGATGGTGAACGTTTGAGCACTCTCCTGATACTTGGGGAGTGCGCTTCACATCTTCTTTATCTACAGTGTGGGGAAGGGGGAAGAGAAAGAAAATGCACATACTAAGCTTAGGAGAGTTAAGAATAATTGCTGAATTATTCACTCTTGATTTGGCAAGTGGAAAGGGGAGATGACAATTTTATCCCTCACCTTCAGAAAAGCTCCTCCATCCCATCTTAGGTGGTTACTTCACGTCTGTTTTGTCTCTGTAAGTGTTGTGCTTCGGACCGGCACCAAAAAAAAAAAAAAAAATCTTACTTCATGTCCATCATGCAATAGCTGCAATTTGTCTCGACCACGCCCCCGGGGTGGGATCAGAGCGTGACAATACTGTACCTGGTGCTGGTTTGGGGAATTTTCTTGTCACGGTTTGTTCCCAGTTCCCGTTCCAACACAAGGGACTGTGTGGTAACAACTGTCACGCAACAACCAGTGTCCACCTAGTGGTCAACGGTTGAAGCGGCAATTTGACATTAGTTTCCCTATGGGAAACACCATGTAGCGCAAATGTTTATTAAAGAAAGTACTGAAAATTCTGTAGCATTGACGTGTAAATCCCAGAACACCAGTAAATCAAAATATTAAAAGTTTTATTTATGATGTTTTTTAAAAGGGTTAAGAAAACAAGACAAATTCAGAATTTGTCATGGAACAAGACCGTGAAGTAGCAGTTGTCACGAGACAAGTTATCATGACCGTGAGAAAATGGAAACAGGGACTAAACAAGGACAACACCATATGATCGCGACCAACGCTGTCATGGTACAAAACTAATCATGGAACAAGGAAGGACATGAAGCAACTGCCTTAGCCTTCCAGCACATGCAAATCACTCCAGGTTAAAAAAACAAGGAAAAGGGCCGAAAACAGATGAAATCTTCATCTGGTATATCCTAATTGTATAAAATGTTTTGGTTGGTTAGGGTCCTGGTTGAGGGGTTTTTAGTTGTACAGTTGCCACTACAAATCTGTGTGTAAAAATTTTGCTCAATTGCAAATATGTGCAAGTTTCCAAAGAAATCTTCATTCAAAAAGACATACTTTATAGATCACAGAACTGCTAACATTCATATTTATTGCCAATTAGATTCATTCTGAGACTCTTTGCTGCCTGACATTCTCTGCCATGGCAAGTTGTAGAGCTAACTTAGTAGACTGTGGGTTTTCAGCCCTTAACGCCCCCACAACCCTTTTGCTGATTTTCCCAGAAATCAAACATCTTCTTTTTTCCATTTCCTCTAATGATCCAGCTGAAAAGCAAGGGACAATAGAAAGAATGAACTGTTAACATCTTTTTGAGCTGTCACTGACTTCATTGATTTTGTTGGCTCGTTATTCATTTTTTTAAGAAAGAGGATTACGGGATGGGAAAAGATGTTGCAAGTGGGTGAACCAGCAAAGCTGGTGAAGTTGTCAAACCGTACAAAATTGGATTTATCACTTTTTATTTTTGAAGAGAGAAGCTTTTTTTTCACAGCTCTGAATGAGAATAATAAAAAAAGGAGAGAAGTGACCATATGGAAGCCACAATCACCTACAGAGTGGGATGGAGCTCAGTTCTCTGGCTGCTTGTGTATCATCCAAAGTAGCTCAGGTAAGCACATTATAGTTATCTAGTACAGTCGTCCCCCACTATATTGCGGTTCATATGTACTGCGGTCCCAGTATATTGTGGGAGCGCAGTATATAAAACAAAGGGCTTCTAGGGCAAGATGTGTGGGCCTGTTTGGGGCCTCCCACACTCACCCCAGGCCTGGTGCTGCCCCAAGTGGACCTCCGATGGGCTTCCTGGGCAGTGCCAGGCCTGGGGTAAGGGCAGGAGTCCCCAAACAGGCACCCCAATCCCAACCCGACCTAGCATCTGCATAACACAGATTTCTCTTTATCGCGGGTCTGGTCGGGTCCCTACCTGCCCCCCCCCCCAAGATAAATGGGGGATTACTGTACAGAATCTCATGGATTTCATAATGTGAATTTAGGTTACAGGCAATTGTGTTTTGTGATGGCCGCACGGCTCACCCCCCTTTTTGCAGTGTGAATTTGGGACAAAGCCTCTTTTGGTGACAAACAATTTGGTATTCCTATTGTATATTATACTATTTATGTTTAAGTTTTGTAAACTGACCAGTGTTTACTGGTCAGATGGTGCAGTATAACAATCAATCAATCAATCAATCAATAAGATGGAGCCACTGGAATTAAATGAATCAAATTGCAATAATTACGTATTGCAGATACATAAGCTCGTTGTTCTCACCCTGGTGGTACACGGCAGGGGATGGGTAGCTTTAAGCCCTTGGGATGTTCTTGGACAACTGTATTAGGAAAAGTCGTGGCAAGGATAGTCAACTGTGAAAGGTAAGGAGCACTGTAATACAACTGTATGAGAAAGGTCAGAATATGTCTACTCCTAATGTAGTACGAGAGCCAAGACAATGAACTCAGGAAGTCTCTGGTCCAAGTCTTGCAGTGACCACGAGCTCAAATGTTGACCTAAGGCAAGTTATTTTCTCATTCTCAGTTGCACCCATTTATACCCGCAATATGGGAGACGATTGCACTGACAAGTACACAGATACATTGTAAGAAGTGCATCTTGGAATGGAAAGGTAAGAATTTTGATTCATTTTTCCAAGTTCCCAGAAGGAAAAGCACAAGAGAGATTGGACTACCTTTAGCCACCATTATGAATGACCGCGAAGGCACCATATAAATACTAAGCATCATCATCATGTTATCCCAACAGCATTGTCATACACTGTTTAACACATTCACTATGACACAGGCAACATTTTTCTTCTATCCATAGCAAATGGCTTTGGGTGGGAGTCAGCTTATGAAAACATGGGGATAGGAGGGAACGAACAATTTGGTCAGGTCTGCTGTAAAACTTACACCCAGGAAGGAGACTTCTCTAAACAGAGCGACTCAGGGATTAGTGGGTATACAGGTATCGCACTGTGCCATGGGTTTCTGAACTTGCAGTGACAACACATCCTTCATTTATTCATCATTTTGATCTACATAGACTGACATACTGTGTTGCTCTAGTGTACATGAATTACGCTAACACAGCATAATGTAGCTTCTCCCCGGTCGGTTGGAGGTTTATTTGCAATTCACATGCTATCTGTAGTACTTGTGACTAGGAGGGATTTTTTCTGATCTGGGATTGAATGAATTTTCAGCACCAACCCACTATTTCCCCCCCAGCCTTTGAATTCAAAAACCTCCACCTCTCTGCTGGATGTTGTTTACCTCTCTTTCATCTATTGATGGTAGTTGTTTGTTTGCTGTTGTAACTGAAGTTTTTAGTCTTTGTCCTACAAATGTCTCAGTGTGAGTTATTGAGACCTTTAAAGTGCCAGTTAATGAGAAAGAGGTGGATTAAGTACTGAGGACTATATTATCAGGTACTGCGTGTGAGATTTGGAATAGTAGCTGTCTTTTCCTTACAGCTGTTGATGGGTAGCAAAAAGTTCCTTTCAACCTAGGCTGACTGCATGGATTAATGACTTCCAAAATATCCTGTTATTAACAGCTTTGCTGATATCTTGCAAACTAAAGACTGCGGTTTCATTAACTGCGTCAATCCATGTTTCATCTTCCTCTTTTTCTACTGTGTTCATCTTTTCTCTCCTTTCGCTGGTCACTGGTATATTATCAAAAAGAAACAAACGACAGTATCACTATGCATTTTAGAATATTCAACTCATTTAAGGTAGCATCCTGACATCTGTACATCAATAATTCTGGTCCAGGGTTCCAGTGGGATTATTTTCCCCTGTCACTCTTTCTAAAACTGCTTCTGGGCTACTCAGAGGAAACTGAAAGGTTCTTAATCTGTGCTAAAAGAATGCTAGACCAACACAGCTCTTCTCTTTTCTTTTGTCACTTTATTATTATGTCTATTTTCCTCTTCTTCATTCTGGTCTACTTTCACTATCAGATCCTTTACATGAAGGAGAACGGTGCCAAGCTGTCACAAGAGACTATCTCTCAAATGAAACCCTTTGTTAATTCCCAGCCTTATTAGAGGCTCCTGTTCTGGGGGTAGCAGGTATCATGACAAATGGTTGACTTGAAATGATAGGAAGCAGCACTAAGGAGAAGGGAAGCTGGCAGGAGAGTCAGCAGCAGATCAAGAAGCAAGCTTGTCAATACCATGGTCCATTAGGTTGTTTTGCCAGATGCGCAGTCCCATTAGAGGCCATCACATGTCAGTTTTCTAAAATCCTTTACTCCCTGGAAAATGGCAGGAGGTAGATGACAGCACTGCAGCTTCTCAATCCAGCAAATGCAGTACTTTACATAGGCAAAGCCTGAAGGTACGGCACAATCTAGATTCTCGGCATCATGCATAGAACTCTTTTCTGATACTGATGAGACGCAGAGATTTCACCAAGACAAAAAAAAAAAGTTTTCCCTCGCTCCTTCCAAAGATAACTGAGTATAGGCCAATGGAGGGAGAGCCTGTTGTTCTCCAAATGGCGACGAACTTCTACTTCCATCACCTCTCATCACCGGCTAGAAGGGCTCAATTCATAGAAACGAACACTGGTCTCCCTCCCACCCATTTCTCAGTTCTTTCAGCTAATTGCTTGGCACTGTGTGTGCAAGTAAGTACACAAAGTCCTCACTGGATGGTTTCTAACCTTCTCCTCCCACCCCACCTCGTTTTCTTCTTACAGATTCCTCCAAACTTCGCAATACAGTAATACCTTGGTTTATGAACATAATCCATTCTGGAAATATGCTTGTAAACCAAAATACTCTTATATCAAAGCAAATTTCCCCATAAGAAATAATGGAAACTCAGATGATTCTGCAGGGCAGATCATGCACACAGGCCATTATGGCAAGGAATGCACCAATGTAACAGAGATACAAAATACAGCAATCCCCCACCTATTTCTGGGGTTAGGGACCCAACTCAACCAGCAATAATTGAAAATCCATGACATGCAGATACTGTGTCAGGTTGGGACTGGGGGCCCTGTCTGGGCCCCCTTAAACTGACCTGTCGGAGCCCCTGAAAGTGCTTTCCGGTTTTCCAGAAGTCATTTCCGGTTCAGACGTCACTTTTGCGGCCTCCGACAGGCCTGTCTTATCCCTTGTAAGATTGCAATATAAGGAAGGGAATTATCCTTATAAGGTTTGGTGAAGGTGGTTGAGCAAGTTCTGAGCGTCAAAAAAAAAAATATCTTCCCACTTTCCCTTACATCAATAGATTTCAGATGGAAATTATCTTGGAGGGTTTCCCCCCTTCTAAATAACAGCCATCAGGCTGCTTTAATGGTTGATGCCTCTATTTACATATGAAAGAGGAAGCAGTCAGTAGCTCTCACATATTACAAAAAACACACACCTGCTGACAGTTTCCAGAAAGAACTGACAGTTTTAAATGGAGGGACAATGCCAGTCATTGGAGGCAAAATGGGTGCTGTTCAATGGATGATGGCTTGTAGCAATACATCAACTGCAGTGTAGGCAATTCTACACAGCTGGGGTTCCATTGACGTTTGTCAGTTTATGTCACTGGATCAACTTCTATCTCATTTCCTCCTTAAGGTAGTTCCATGTCCTATTTTACTGTCACAGCTTAACTTGCTTAAACAGAATTGATGAACTGGCAATGGGCAGCATTCTGCTGGGATTTTAAGCATGTACAAAAGGCAGCTTGAATGAGAAGGTGCTGGGTCCGTGCTGGTTATGTTCCCAACTGTGCTCCTGACAGCATGCCTGGCACATATCAGGCCCCTCTTCAATTAACCGCAATTAGTAAGTGCAACTTACCAGGTGGCTCTTGCATGCATGTAAGACCCCAATATGATTTCGGTGAATGGCAATATGAACGAAGAGCATTAGGGCTAGTGGGTGTGTGAGTGCATGTGTTAAATAAAGGATTAGGTAACGGAACTCCTGAATTAACAGGTGCCCCAAAATGCTCACCTTTGGTACTGATCCTAAGCAAAGTCTGCCTTCCAATGCTTAAAAAAGTGGCATGGAGAAAATGCCCCAAGACTCTTTGTTTTGGTTTTTACCAACTGCAGGTCTCTCTCATGGCAAGCAAGTTTAGTGGTTGCATTAATGTCCCCTCTATACCCAGACCTCTGCCTATCCGTGGGACTACTTTTGTTCTGTTTTGCACAACTTTATTCTCTCCTCATCCTTATTTACCTGCATGACAGATGGTTGCCCAGGTAATGTTACCTAAGGATGTATATACACGTAGATCTTGAGAGCACCGCCTGAAGGTTAGTCACCTGGTGATAAGAGTATTCCAAATGGGCAGCTCTAGAATATATTTACACTAAAGTGCTTGGTTCTGTTGTCATTTTTGCCAGTTAGTGAGATGTAAACATTGTGAAGATTTGCTTAAATATGTGTGATTATGTGTCTGTCAGTACATAGGGACCAAAGAGCCCTATTTACGGAGACTCAGCATAGGCCTAAATTCCTGGGAGGTGCTGCGTATTTACTGGTTCCAGGAGATGCCCATTTGTGATTTTCCAGGGGCTTCCAGCAAACAGAAAGGGCCTACTGCTAATCTTTATAGGCACATTTCTGTTTTCTGTTCATATTTTCTCTCATGTTGCCTGTTTCTGTTCTTCCTATTTCTGTTATC
>JAHTLZ010000019.1:6931522-6946176 GCA_023846285.1 Phrynocephalus versicolor | reverse complement strand
ACACACACACACACACACACACACACACACACACACACACACACACAGAGGCACTGCCCCGCCAGGCGCGCCGGCTCCTGCTCAGCCAACAATTCCCGGATTGAGGCAACTTCCCCTTGGCGAAAACTCCCTTTTGTCTCGGGCAGCGGGTGGCGATTGACGTTGGGCGGCTGGTTTTCTGACCGGGTCCTCCCACCTGCTAAGTAAGACAAGTGCCGAAAGTTTACACGCTTCCTACCGGGCTTAAGCGACGCCGGTCACCTCTGATCAAACCCAAATCGGAGGAGAGAGAGAGAGAGCGCTCCCGCTTTGGGGCGGCGGGGTGAAGGAAGAGAAGGCAAGCCAGCCGATTCGCGCTCCGGAAATCTTTTAAAATACAAGATACACTCAAAAACGCTCACGGACGGCGGCGGCGGCGGCGGGGTGGGGGGGTTAGGGTGGAGTTTGCCCCGGAGCGAAAGACCACCCGAGGGACGCTGGCACTCACCTGGTGCGGAAAGGGGGCGGCTGCTTTCTTTTGGGGTCACTTGGCAGCGGCTTCTTCAGCAGCCTGCCTCTTCTCCCTGCCTCTTGCCTGCCTGCCTGCCTGCCTTCCCTTCCGCGGCTGCAACCGCGCCTCCTGCGTGGAAAGAGGCTGCGCTTCTCTTTTCCCCCTCGCAAGTGGGGAGGGGGAAGGGAAGGAGGAGAGAGAGGTGCCCGACCAGCCGGTGGGCTAGCAAAGCGGGCTGCGCCTCCCTTCGCTTCGCCGGACCTCCTTTATGCGCTCTGCACGGAACCGAATTAAGCCAGAGGGCCAACCACCGGGGCGCAACCAGCGACGAGGCGGCCTCAACAGGGAAGCTTTTATATAAGCACGTCAGCTACTCCACGCCCCGGGAAGGGAGCCCGAATCTATATTGCTCTGGAGGAGGACCGGGGAAGAGAAGCAGCAATCTTTTCTGCACCCCCCCCCTCCAGCAAACAAACCAACAAACACAAACTAGGACCGCTTGCAGGCCCAGAGATCCATTGGGCCCTAAATGCCACCCAACCACAACATCCTCTGCAAATGGAAATGGAGCCCACTCTACTTCTGAGTAAAGGCGCTTAGGATCATGCCCTACACGTTTCAATGACAAGCTTCACCAAACATATAGACTGACTTACTTATGACTAAGTCTGCACAAGCCAAGCCCCTAACTTTGGAAGTTTTGGCACACAAGTCCTCCTTTCTCAGACTCAGTGAACATAGGTGGGATTAAGACTGCAGTCTGAACTGGTGCTTACCTGGGACTAAGTCCTACTCTGCACGGCGAGGCTGATTTTTGAAACAAACACATGATAAAATCCAGGAGCACTAGATATGTGTGTTGTTTTGGTTCCCATGGCCCATTCATGATCCTTCAGAAACAAACACTGCTGTATAAAGGCACAGAACCAGAGCTGAGAAAGAACTCCAGATTAAAACTGAAACCCAATGAGATATATGTGGGAGGTGGCCCCATATAATTTTGTGGGATTTACTTCTGAGTAAACAGTGAAGGTGGAGTAGGAACTGGCAAGCCACTCCAGTAATTCCTGCCAAGAAAACTCCATGGACATGGAAGGTAGTGATGTATGGATGATGTGTGGAAGTGAGAGCTGAACCATAAAGAAGGCTAATCGCCACAGAATTGAAGCTTTTGAGCTGTGGTGCTGGAGGAGACTCTTGTGAGTCCCCTGGAGTGCAAGGAGATCACACCTATCCATCCTGAAAGAAATCAACCCTGAATGTTCACTGGAAGGACAGATGTTGAAGCTGAGGCTCCAATACTTTGTCCACCTCATGAGGAGAGAGGAGTCCTTGGAAAAGTCCCTGGTGTTGGGAAAGACTGAAGGCAAAAGGAAAAGGGGGCAGCAGAGAATGAGATGGTTGGATGGTGTCATCAATGCAACCAACATGGATTTGACCAAACTCTGGGAGACAGGAGGGCCTGACCATGAGGTCATGAAGAGTCAGCCATGACCGAATGACTGAACAACAAGAACAAACAGTGAAGGATCAAGGTATAATAGAAACACTGACATTTGTCACCACCAGGTGACATACAAATGGTTAGAAAAGAAACCATGAAAATGAATGGTCAGGAGAGAATCAGGCTGTATGAAAAAGAGTGACATGAAAAGTGTCTTGAGTCTTTAGGTTGATAGTTGAGGCTAATCTCTCATCTCCTCCAGGTGGTTCTGAAACTCTTATTTTGGCTGAAAGGACAGGTGGGACCACTGAATATGCCCAAAGGTAGTCACTCCTACCCTGTTATTGTGTGTGTGTTGTGTCGTTACAGTCGTGACCGACCCTTCATGACTCCACATCCATGGAGTTTTCTTGGCAGGAATACTGGAGTGGCTTGTCAGTTCCTACTCCAGGCGCCTCCAGCACCTGGTATTCCCTGATGGTCTCCCATCCAAGTACTAGCCAGGGGTGACTCCTGCTTAGAAATCAGGCAAGATTAGATGTACAGTATACTTAAATATTCTTCTTCAAGTGCCACGACCTCGTAGAAGGTTGGCTATCAGTGTCAACTGGTTTCTGTCTAACTCTAAGGCTATTCTAAACAGAGCAGCTGTGCTCACTGTGGACCATTGGCTTAAGTTCTTAAGCCAGAATGTTCTCCTTAAATATTACATTTACATTTTAGAGAGAGAGAGAGGGGAGGAGGAAAAAGTGACTTACTCACAGATATCCACAGTAGCACAATGACTCACAGAGCTAGGAGAAAACCTACCTGAGAATCAGCTTTGTTTTTGCTCACAAAAATCCTACAAGCCAAAGCAGACCATATCTGGTCTCAATAGTAAGTTAGGCAACCAGCTACAGAGCTAGAAGCTGGGACTTCCGTTTTCTACTGGCCCTCCTGGGAAAAAGGTCACACACTCTACTATAGCCTTGGGCAAGCAACAGAGTCCTCCAGCACCCCTGGAAAAGGTGAATGATTACTTCTCAGTACTCTGTTCCTAGGAAACCCTGGAAATGGCCTTCCGTAGGTCGGAATAGACTTGAAGGCACATAAATAGGGCAAAGTGGGAGGGGCACTTCCTGGCTAAGCAGGCAGGCTTTTGCCAAGGCATGCTGTTGAGCGCTTGACTGTGCAATTAACTCTTCTCATTTCTCCGTAAGGTACCTCTGGCATTGCCAGGGACTATCCGCTCTTTAGCTGCCTACACGCCCTAAGCATATCTGATCTTGCCTGATTTCAGAAGCTAAGCAGGATTGGCCTTGATTAGTACTTGGATGGGAGACCGCCAGGGAATACCAGGTGCTTTAGGCACCTGGAGTAGGAACTGGCAATCTACTCCAGTATTCCTGCCAAGAAAACTCCATGGGCGTGGGGTCATGAAGAGTCAGGCATGACTGTAACAACACAACACACACACACACACACACACACACATCCACTCTGGTACTGCCATACTATGTCTGTTTGTAGCCCAATACTGGGACTGATTCCTCCTTGGGTGGGAATGAGAGATCTCCTGTTTGCTTTCCATGTGTGTCTTGGCTTTTTTCTTTAGATTTTCAGTGGCAGGTTCTGTCCCTTTTTTATTGTTTGGAGCTGTTTTGAGAGAACAAACAATGACCGTCTGAAGAACAGAATAAACATGTGATGAATGGATGGATGAAGGTGGGACAAGTATCACCCACTGGAACATCACCATTCATGAACACACTTTCAAAATGTGCACTAAAGCACACAGCACGACAACCTCACAACCCTTCGAAGAATGTTTAAAAAAATTAAAGGGAGAAGAAAGCAATGAAAACAAACACTTTGGAAACAATAAAGCAATGATAGTATTTGTATATGTACTGTTTTTAGCTTCAAAAATGGTCTTTCGATGACACAAGGCCCTTATGAAGAAAAAAGGCAGGGTAAAGCAAAGCAAAGCAAAGTGTTCTGCTTATATACCACCCCATAGCACTTCAAGCACTCTCTGGGCAGTTTACAATTTAATTATGCAGGGTACACATTGCCCCCCTCCCTCCCTCAGCAAGCTGGGTAATCATTTTACCAACCTTGGAAGGATGGAAGGCTGAGTCAACCATGAGCCTGCTGCCTGGGATTGAACCCCAGGTCGTGAGCACAGTTTTACCTGCAGTACAGGCATTTAACCACTACACCACGAGGCTCCTTAAGCACATTTTAACCATATTTAAATGATAGAGTGGCACCAGCTGGAAAGTGCAGAAAGATATAAAGTTTTATACCATTTTAAAAATGATGCTAGAATACCTTCTCATTAACAAAATGAATATTTCAAATTTTATTAATCAAAATTTGTATAGCGCCTTCAAGCGTTCAAAATGATTCCTCTGCTGATTCTTACTACATCCTAGTCAAGGAGGTCAGTATTTACTACCTCTTCTCCTTTCAAGAATTAGAAGGATGAGGATGGCCAGAGGTTTTGTTTTGATGTCTATGGTTACATAGGGAGCTCATAGCAGAGATGGGCAAACTGTTTAAAATGCTATTCATATAGTGCTGAGGAGAAAGACAATACAGAAAAATACAGAGACATAACAAGGGGCTTGCCTGCCTAACACAAAACAATGTGTGCAATGAAGCACCATCCTACCCTGTTGCATCCTACCTTATCTGATTCCATTAGGCCTACCAGATGAGCCCTGCAGATGATATCACCCAGGAATGTCAATGATCACCAAACAGAAGGATACTACAAGTTGCTACTGCCTGGAACACTCATTTATTTTATTTTGAACATTCTTACCCTGCCTTTCTCCTTGGGAAAGGACCCAAGGCATCTTACCACATTGATGGACAATATGCAACTGAGAACCTTTAAGACATAGTCTATGTCTTGATGAATCAAAGGGCCTGAGTCACTATGGGACAGCCTCTACAGTCTCTTTCTGAAGAAAAGAACCACTGCTCTGCTCTAGAAATGAGGAACTTCAGGCCCTGGGGCCAAAGTCAACCTTCCTGGGGTCGTAGGATGGCCATTCGGGTAAACCCAAATGGCCACTTCTTCTTCCCCCATTAGTTCATGGTTTGGATGTTTGGCACCTTTTGCAGATTGCCCTCTCCAATCTAAAAAACTGAAACGACTTTCCTAAAGCTTAGGCACTGATAGGAAAAGATGCAAGTGAAAATCTACCAGTAATTTTAGGTTTCACTAGCTTCTCTTTGGCCACATGCAACACTGGGTTTCCGTGGAAATGTCTTGGGAATTTAATCTAACCCACAAACTGCTCTACTCTTTCTGAGCAAGGCCAGTTTTATGTAGCCCAAGTAAAGTAGTATACCTATAGCAGTGGTTGCAGTCCTTCAGCACTCCAGATGTTTTGGACCAAAACTCCCAGAACTCGGGGCCTAGATTGCCAATGACAAAGGACTGTGGGAGTTGTGGTCCAAAACATCTGGAGGGCCAAAGGTTCCCCACCACTGACCTATGGTATCCACTGCACTTTTATCTCACATCAGAAGGAAAAGCTGACAATTCAAAATTACTCACACATGCACACACGGACACACACACACGCATGGACACACACACACACACACACATACACACACACACACACACACACACACACTCAAACAGATCTAGTAAACCTTCATTGAGGTGATCTTTAGTTCTCACTATCTGTTATATTTGTAGGCTTATACATGCATACATTAATACGGTACTTGCCATTAAATAGAATTGCCTTAAATCAAACAATTTGGTAACACATAACTCAGGCATGTCCAAACTTCGGACCTCCTGATGTTTTGGACCACAACTCCCAGAATTCTAAGCTTAGATTGCCAATGACAAAGGTCTGTGGGAGTTCTGGTCTAAAACATCTGGAAGGCCGAAGTTTGGACATGCCTGACATAATTTATATGTCTTTTGTCCAATGAATTCAAAGTCATGTGCACAGCTGTCCTTCTCCCCCATTTCTCCTTACAACAATCTTGTAAGTCAGGTCTGGATGTCAGAGTGTAACTAGCTCAGAGCTGTCTAGTAATTTTTGTGGGCAAGTGGAGATTTGAACCCAGGTATCCTCAGTCCTGGCCCAATAATGAATCGCAACACAATGCTCCCTTGCTGGGGAGGATACGGTGCCCCGTATTTCAAAGGAGGATGCGATGTGGATGTGCACAGTGGTTAACAGCCTCAATCAGCATCATTTTTTAAACCTCTCCCCCTAACCCACACCCCTTAAATTATTGCAGAGATTCACATTTGACATCATCCCTCTGTCTCCGTAGTTGTTCCATATTGTCATGGCAACATACTGCACACACACACACACACACACACACACACACACACACACACACACACACAAATACAGACACGCCCCATGTCAGTTTCTAATCAAGAGTTATCCTTTTTAACTGATTTAAACAAAAACAAACAAACAAACGAGGAAAATGAAGGGCAGCAAGAGACTAGAACCAAAAATGGACCATTTTTTTGAAATTTAGAAATACCTCAGAGAATTGGCCACTCCCAAAGCAACAACACACAGTTGCTCTGCAAAACACCAATACCACCTCTTTTCAAAAGGTGAAACAAAAACTCTGGGGACAGGGCTGCGAGGTTGTTAAGAACATAAGGACATAAGAAGAGCCATGCTGGATCAGGCCAACGGCCCATCTAGTCTAGCTTCCTGGATCTCACAGTAGCCCCACCAAATGTGTCTGGGAGCGCACGAGACTAGATATCTGTCTCCTGATGCCACTCCCCTGCATCTGGCCCTTGAAGGACTGCGGTTTTACCCTGGGGATGTCACATCTCCATCATGGTTTTTCACCTGTGATGGACTTCTCCTCCAGGAACCTCTCCAATCCCATTTTGAAGGCATCCAGGCCAGATGCCATCACCACCTCCTGTGGCAGGGAGTTCTATCTCTACAAAACAGGGTGAACAGAAAACTTCCCAATAATGCACCAGAGAAAGGGGCAGCTTCAGAAGACTACCAGAAGTAGGTATTATTCCTTTACTGTCCTTTTGTCCTCTATCACAATCAAAGAGAAGCACAGTGGGTAGTCCTAGAGAAAAGGGCATCCAGGTACATGAAACCTGAACAATTCCAGCCCTGGAATGAAATAGCTCGACCCTGTCTTATGCACAGAAGGTAATTTCAGTTCAGACGGTTCTCATTTCAAACTACCGACAGGTTTGCAGATAGATAAATTAGCTCAGTAGGTAACATTGACAGAGGCCAGGAGTCTGAATTTCTACTTTGGCTCCCAGGAAAGGGACAATCCCAGGTCTCCCAAAGAGAGTGCAGCTGATTAGGTTACGGGCTCAATCATCTGTGTGGTCCTGAACAAGCTGTATGATGCCTGAGCAATTCCAGAAGGAGGGATTGTGGGAATGCCTATGTGTACTTTGTAACTAGAAAATCTTGAGAGGAGTTTCTATAAGTCAGAATCAACTTGATGGTGCATAATTATTACAAAGCATGTCTAGGACGCCCAGATGGTTGGCATGGAACAGTGTGCAACCAAACAGGGACAGAAAGTGGTTAACTGTGGTACATTCACCACCACCACCCACCTTCCCCTTGCTTGGACCACAGGACATTAATGATTGGTCATCTGAAGTAGAATTCTCTGCACACTGATCCCTGAATAAATCCCACAGAATTTAGAACAGTTTGTTCTCAAGGAAAGGTGGCCAGGACAGGGGTGAAAAGCTGCACTGCATTTCTAACTGAAATACAACTGATTGCAAGGCAATTTAGCAGAAGGTGTTAATCCTAAACCCACTTTAGGGTACATTGGTGGCTGGAATCCAAAGATAGGATCAGCTGAATTGTACTTCAGCTGATCCTATGTATTTAGCATACTTCTCTATGGTGTTGAAACTTGGACCCTGGCAGAAACATAATGCAGAAAGCTGGAAGCATTTGAAATGTGGATGGAACAGATGAATTCTGAAGATACCTTGGACAGCCAGAGTCGCTCATGTGGCTGTATTACAGCACATGAATAAAAAGTTAGAAATCCTCAAAAATATAAAGAGAAGAAAATTGCAATATTTTGGACATATCATGCACAATAAGAAATACCACTGACTTGAGCCAATGGTCCACGGTGAGCACAGCTGTTTAGAATAGCCTTAGATAGAAACCAGTTAAGGCTACTGACTGCCAATGTTCTACAAGGGCATGGCACATTGATTGATTGATTGATTGATTGATTGATTGATCACATTGACTTTCCCCAGTGGGAACTCTGGACAGTGAATAAGGAAATGAAGAAGAAGAATCCAAACATTTGCTTAAATGGGAAATAATCTAGGGAAAGGTTTTGGTGTGTGTGTGGGGGGGGGCAGCACAACAAAAGTCAAAGCCCTGGGCTGCTACCAGTCTTAATTATGGGCCTCTCCAGATGGGCCACTTGGGGGTAAGGGGTAGATTGGGCTGCAAAAGGCCTACTGAGGTTGAGGGGAGGAACAGCAACGTACAATCCGCTATGCTCCTCCTGGTCAAACAGCAAACAACCTCTTGTAGCCCAATTGGCTGCCCATTAAGTGCTTCCCCCGATCGTAAAAGGAAATGAAATTATTTTCTTCTACGTCACTACACCTGTCAGTACTGTTCCATTTTCATCCTTTTCTGCTCCTCACTCTGCGTCCCTCTCTCTCCTTCTTCCCAGACTCTCCTTCAGAACCTACAGCCATGGTGACAAGTTGGAAGCTAAGGCAGCTGGAAGCGGCTGTCTCCTGGCTAAATGGGCTAAACAACAAGCATGCCAAAAAGAATGCATGTCCTACTGCTGAGAGAGAAAGCATGCAGCAATTTTTAAAGGGTGGATCATTCTAAGTAGGAACAAAGCCCTTTTTCTCCTGATTCAAACCATGCCATCAGCGGTCCACATACCCTATCTATATGCCAGTGTGGGCAGGTCCTAAGTCTCTTTTCTATGACCCTCTGTGACAAGGTCTCTGATACAGAATAGACTACATCATATCATATAATCTGTGACATGCTGGTGATAAACATAATACAGTATAGCGCAGGGGTGTCCAAACTTTTTGCAAGAAGGGCCAGATTTGGTGAGGTTAAAATGTGAGGGGGCCAACCATTCAGCCACATTTGGCCCCCGGGCTGGACTTTGGACAAGTCTCTATAACATGCAAGGAGGCAGGGAGGATGCTGCAGCCACAGAGCTGGGGGCGGGTAGCCTGGGCAGGTGGCTGGGGGGATGGACAGAGGCAGGGAGGTCAAGCAAACCATAAAACTGCAAGCTGACGTCTCCATCTGGTATGGGGAAGGGCCAGCTGGTGGGGATGCATGACAGGCTGAGCCGGTGGGGAGAAGAGGCTGTGGGCCACTCAGAATTTGAAAACGGGCTGCATTTGGCCCCCAGGCCTGACTTTGGACATGGCTGGTATAGTGTTATTTATGTTTTTAAAAAAGTTATAGGCAAGTTGCCTTTATGGTGTTGTTGCTGTTGTCTTCAAACTTTTTTAAAAAGAGGTGTGTCATTTTCATTTAGAAGAAGCTGACAAATAAATTTTACCATTATTCAAACAAAAGCAACAGGCCTATCAGCTGTAGATTCTGACGGGCCTCCCACTGCAGTGGTTAAATTGCAGTACGTACCGTACCCAACACTTTGCTCATGACCGGAGTTTGATCCTGGACTCAGACAGACAGCTCAAGATGGTCTACCTTCCTTTCAAGGTTAGTAACCTGAGTGTCCAGCACTTTGGGGGAAACAAGGTGTAGTCTGCATTATTGAATTCTAATACAGTACACCCAAAGAGAGCTTTAAGTGTTATGGGGCAGTGTATCAGCAGCAAACTTTGCACAGGAACAGCAGGGGCCAGATAAAATGGCCTATACCTCTGTGGTACATAACTGGATTTTTATCTGGAAGTTTTATAGTTCAATACTACATCGTTCAAGTTTACTTGTGCCAATTTAAGAAAAAAACTTCCTGACCTTTGGCCTTTTTACCTTATTATTATAACATTGCTTTAGGAAGGATTCAAACACATTTTTCTCTGAAATGTTTGATATATAATTCTCCTTTATCCAAACCCCATTTTGTTCTAACAATCCTGAGTGGTAAGCAGGGGAGAAAGGGCAAAAACAGAATTTACTGCGTATTTTCTGTGTCCTGTCGTCGTGACAGAAGCAAACAAGTAAGCATTTTTGAGCGAAGTTTCTAAATCCAGCCCCTGGCAGTGGTTTAGGAAACTTCGCTGAAACTGCTGTTTGAGGGGTGTGGTCAGCCGGAAGCAGAATTTGTTTCTCTTCCTGGTTAGCACATGATCTTTTACTGCATAGCTCCCCGACGGGAAACGACGCAGGAAACACAGGTTTGACCGTGGTCATTGGGAGAGAAGAACATCTTCCTGTTACCACCCATACTCTTGAACCATAAACCTCATCCTTTCTAGACAGCATCACAACACTGGAGAAACAGCAGCTCCAGCCATCTGAAGAGATGACTTCTAAACCCCAAGCTAACTTTTCTTATGGCATTGCGACAATCCCCTGCTGACATTAAATTCATGAAGAAAAGCTTACTTCCATAAAATAAAGATGAGCCAAAGGGAAAGAGCAGAAAGACCACCACAAGACCCCTTCAAAACAAAACAATTAAGTAACACCAGTTAAAGAATGCCAATGGGCCAGACGGACACGGCTCTTCTCCCTGGCCCAGCCAGGACATCCAGATGTTATACATCATCTCTGGCTAATGAAAACCTAATTATCCCTCCATTTGGATGCAGAGGGAACTAACTCAATAAAAAGGCATCTGCTTTTAACACACACACCCCTGCCCAGGAAACCCCCGCCTGAGACATTAGGGGTATGTTTGCATGCAGAGGGCTTAAAAGTTGCCACTTTGTTTGGCAGCATTGCCTGGGGGTAGGGAAGAGGAGACCAAAAAAAAAGAATCCCCCTAACTAGAGATGTGAAAGGTTCTTTTTTAAAAAAATACTGTGGCTTCCGGAATCCCACGGGTAGCACACTCACCTTGTGGAACCTGCAATCCAGAAAAGCTAATCCTTCCCATTTCTGCTTATAACCCAACAGGACAATAAAAATAATGGCCAATAAAAATAATGAAGGACTTATGTTTCTAAAGCAGGTGTCTTCAAAGTTAAAACTCAATTTCTTTCAGGGAAATCTTGTACGGAAATAACATGGTGCATGCCAATGGAAGAAAGCATTGCCCATCCCAGGTTACAAACCATGATGGAGATGTGTCATCTCCAGTCTTAAAACTGGGGTACAGTCACCCCCGCCATTTCACGGTTCAGGTACTGCGGTCCCACTCTATCGTGGGATCGCAGTACCTGGGGGGGCAGCGGGGAGCGATCAGATCGCTCCCCGCTGACCCCCCAGGCCCCTCCAGGGGCCGCCTCCAGCCCCTTCTGGGAGGCCTAGGAACTGAAAGGGGGTGGGGCGGCAGGGAGTGACCCGCCACCAGTCCTTCCCCTCTGATCGCCCCCGCCCCCACCTGACCCGCTTCTGCATATCGCGGATTTTCATGCATCGCAGGTCAGGTGTGTCCCTAGCCACCGCGATAGGTGGGGGGTTACTGTACTTCAAGGGCCAGATGCAGGGGAGTGGTATCAGGAGACAGATATCTAGTCTCGTGCGCTCCCAGATGCATTTGGTGGGGCCACTGTAAGATACAGGAAGCTGGACTAGATGGGCCTTTGGCCTGATCCAGCATGGCTCTTCTTAAGTTCTTATGTTCTTATGTTCTATTTATTTATTTATTTATTTAGAATATATTACCCCACCGTACAATATATTTGCAATCAAAAACTTTATAGGCCTTTACAAATACACAATGAAGAGTACCAAAGAGATTGCAGCATTTAAAAACATCAGTTTTTAAAACAATACATGTTTTAAAAGTATTAGCAACAGCTCCCACTGAACTAAGGAACTTTATGTTGGATGGTGTTTAAGTCCTTGAGAAAGCCAGACCTTAACTTCTTAGATGCCAATGCAAAGAGTGCTACATTATAAGTAATGAATGGCTGGTTGTCAATGAGCAACTTTACTACTATTTTCATGGGGACAATGATTTTTCATGGGGACAATTAGGGAACATCTGGGTGATAGGCAATAAAAATCTATCTCTAGGGTTCTTGTAGAGAGGGCAGAATAGTAAATAGTGGATTATGTCTTCTATCTGATTGCAGCCATAGATACATTTACGTTCCATAACTGGAATTCTTTTGTATCTCCCTTCAAGGTAATTGGAGGGCATCTATTGAAATCTATGTTCAGTGAAGACTCTGCAAAGCTGTGGAAAAGATAGTGTCTCAAAACATTGTGGCCTCAAATGGTTGATTTGGAGTTTGGGATACCACACTGAGAACCGAGACTCAAAAACGGTGGCCCTGTCTTGACAAGCATCGATATCAAAAATCCAGTTCGTTAGTGTGTTAGAACTAGAATCAAGACTAAGGAACTTTTCCATTGTGAGATCATAGATCTTTAACTTATCTTGGCACTGCTTTATCCAACCTTCAGTCTTCAGTTGTTCTAGCCAACAGCTCTTGGTCAATGATTGGTCGTCCAGGCCATTTAGCCTATGCCAGTATCTAAAGTAGGCTAAATCAATTCTAGCACCAATTGAAGGAAGACCCAGCTCTGCTCTAAGGTGTGCAGAGGGGATCCCAGGAGGAAGCCCCAACAACTGCCTCAATAGTTTATTCTGTATTACTTCCAAATTAGGCTTGGCTCTCTCTCCCCATATTTCTGACCCTTAGAGCATTTGAGCCAGAATTTTTGTAATAAACCCCCCGAGAGCAGGGTTTATTATCTGTCCTCCTCTGGCATGAAAGAATCTTTTAATGAGGGAAAATATATAGCACGGAACATTTAAGGCATAATTTACGTTATGAACAGGGAATTAGAAGAGGCATCTTGAACATTAAGTTAACATTAAGGCTGCTACTTCACTTCCTTGAGCAGCCACTTTTTATTTTGCATCACCTTATCTCCTCCTGCGGTCACATGTTTGCTACAGCGGTTTGGCAGTCCGCACTTCAGCAGTTGCTTAGCAATCAGCAATCGGCTTCCCCATTAGCACTTGGCTGAACCGCTTTAAACTACGACAGGGAAATGGCAGAAAGAGGGGGGGGGAACTGAAAAAAGGTGGCATAGTATTTCCACAAGAGCTGCCTAGATGCCCTAATCACCTCCGATCTTACCTGACTTCAGAAGCTAAGCAGGGTTGGCCCTGGTTAGTACTTGGATGGGAGAGCACCAGGGAATACTAGGTGTTGTAGGCACCTGGAGTAGGAACTGGCAAGCCACTCCAGTATTCCTTGCCAACAAAACTCCATGGACATGGGGTCACAAAGAGTCGGTCACGACTGTAACGGCACAACGCACACACACACAGTATGTCCACAAATATAACCAAATCACTTTAAAAGGGGGTGTAGGAACCAATTTAAAAAAACACCACCCCCAGTGGTCCTCGCAAGAAAAACCGACACAGCAGTCAAAATGGGCATGGCCAAGGGGGCTCTTCAGAAAAAGCGATTTGAAAAGCGGACAGTGATATTTTTAAGACGATTTGTCTTTAAGGAAAAGGCTTTTCAAATCTAAAATGCGGTAGCGGTAAAGCTATAAAGAGCACACAAAAAGAAACAAACCCACTACGAGGGGTGGAAACTAATATGGAAAACACTGGTGTTCTTATGAAATCAGGCAATGCAATCGTGCATGGTTGATAATCCATATAAAAGTCACATCGTAGGTAGTCCATCATTCAGGGAAAGCTTGCCTGAAAAGGAAAGTCTTTGCCTGTTTCTGGAAAGACAGCAGAGATGGAGCAGCAGGAGGGATCTCCAAAATCTGGGAGAAGCAACCTATATATACTTCTTGAACCTGCACCCACCCAAATCCTTTGCACAATTTGCTATCCAGAGCTCGGTCTACAGCTCCCAGAATCCCTAAACTAGCATAACCAGGTGCCATGAGTGGGGAATTTGAGGAGTCTTCATCAAACAAATCAGCATTTCCAAATTCTTTTCTATGCAACTTTTAAAAAAAGAAAAATAAATTGTACCAAATGAGAGGAAAGGTGGACTTCCAAAGAAACATATGTAGAATGAAATAACTTTGTAAGTCTAAGCTTAAACAAGTGCTATGTAATTACATTTGTTTAAATAAATACCTGTACCTCTTTTTGACCCCGCTTCACTTTAAAACTGCTTTTCTCAAATTATTTCAGGGCTTTACACTAACCTTGGGAAGAAGAAGGGGAGAAAGGGCAAGTTAAAAACTGATTAGCCAGGCTGGCCTGGCCACATAAGTGATGGCAGCAGAGGGGGGATGTAGATATTCCAATAGAAGTTTATAAAAGCACCAGGACTGTTCAGAGATGTGGAGACAGCATTGTAAAAAGCTGAAAATCCAGTAGAGATTTGTGTGTGTTTGTGTGTGTGTGGAAGCCAGAACTGGTCTGAGGAAAATCCAAAGTAGAGGATTTAGAGGCGCCTGGAGTAGGAACTGGCAAACCACTCCAGTATTCCTGCCAAGAAAACTTCATAGACATGGAGTCACGTAGAGTCGGTCACGAATGTAACCAACCACACACACACACACACACACACACAGAGAGAGAGAGAGAGAGAGAGAGAAGAAGAAGAAGAAGAAGAAGAAGAAGAAGAAGAAGAAGAAGAAG
>JAHTLZ010000019.1:6887447-6931512 GCA_023846285.1 Phrynocephalus versicolor | reverse complement strand
AAGAAGAAGAAGAAGAAGAAGAAGAAGAAGAAGAAGAAGAAGAAGAATCCAAATATATGGGGAAGATTTTGGAGCTTCTGTAGGGGTCTCAGACAAATCCTAGGTGCATTTATAGACCTGCAGGTTAGACATTCTAACTCAGGGAGAGTTAACAATTATTTTTAAAAAGTTAGAAGTAGACACAATAGTTTAGGTGAAAGCTTACCAAAGCAGAACAGAGTGGCATTAAATCTGGGCATTAGTTGATGCAATCTAGCACTGAATCTGCCTAAATGAAATTAAAAAAATCTTAGATCACTGGTATCTAAAGACCAGCATAACCAACAACTAGGAAATCGTTAAAAGAGCTATGGATCTGATTGTCTCTTTTGGCTTGATGCAATTTAGAACTTAAAGAACAGACAATTATGCACAGAATGCTATGATACAATTCTAAAAACTGAAATTTTATAGGACAAAGCATATAACTGCATTGTAGCATTTTGAAAAGGGAAGATGTAATATGATACGAACAAAATCAGAAGCAAACAAAAACCAGGCTGTGTCAAGTCCAATGCAATCTTAAATTGAAATCAGAGTATGGTAATAACTTACTTTTCAGGATTGCTCAGCCTCCTCCCCCTCCCCAAGGCAGATTCATTTTCCCCTTTTTTCTTGGAAAAGACCTATAAAGATGCTTTTAAGGAAGCTAATTACTGAAACAGTTAATCAAAAGAGCCCCAGGAGCTGTACAGTGAAATGCCAAGCAACCGAAAATTGGGGCAGCTCACACAAGATATTTTGCTGCTGTTGTGAAAGAATTATAAATGGATCATTAGGTTTTGTCCAGTTGCCCATTTTTGTAGTAACTATAGAGAAAAATATACCTTTGATAAGTTCACCAAAGGTTGAATCAGGTCAACCTGGCTGAATTCTCTGCATTTGGAAGTCCCACAACAATTATTCAGCATCGAGCTGATTTTCAAAACTACCCTCCTTCTATATCTGTACCATGAGATATAATACTCACCTTTTGGCCTTTTTATTATTGTAACAACTGTGTAAAATAGTCTAGACTATGCCGACTCTAAATCACCCGGTATGTTTTTCAGTTGGAAGGGAATCTAAACGGAGATCTCTTCCTGTGAAAGATCAATATTGAAACCACTGGACTTTTCTCTCTCTTTTTATTGGTTAAGTACACACCATTCATGCAAAGGAAGCTCTGATATTTCAAAACAAGTTGGACATAAACAGACTTTGACTCAGGTCCCATTGACTTCAGGGAGAGGCAACTACTGATGCTCACATTGAAATCAAGATACCTGAGACCACCATCCTGCATCCTTAGGTTAGATTGGGATTCAACTTGATTCCCTACTAGGGAATAAAACATCATGGGATTTGGGGCAACAGCACTCCAATCTGGCCCCAACCCATGCCCAAACTGGTCCTTTTTTGATCCAACAGCAGAGTTGCTACATTTGAGGGCCACACTGGAGCAATTCTCCAATGTTTGGAAGTATCACTCTAAAAAAACCAGTCCTTTCTGGTATGATCAAATGTGGCCCTTTCTCCTCACCTGATCGCACCCTTTGTCTCACTGAACTAAAGCCATGTCACTATGTTAATATGTTTATTAACTTCTTACATTAATTTCAGCAAGACCCAAGGCAAACGTCATGGTTACTGCTAGGTTGAACTGAAAACTCCTCATTCATTGTGAGTGTTAACTAGAAGAGATGTATGCTAAAGACTCCAGCAATTCTGTGGTTCTTAATCATGTGTTTTCAGCCTAACGTACCTCATATTTAAAAAAAAATGGGGGAGAGCAATGTATACTGCCTTGAGCTCACTGGAAGAAAGGTGAGATATAAATATTATAAATAAATACATTGTCACTATTATCAATTCCATTTTATCCTCATTCATTCATCCATCCAGCCAGCCATTGATTCCAATGGGTAGCCTGCATAATTAAATTGTAAACTGCCCAGATAATGCTTGAAGCACTATGGGGTGGTATATAAGCAGAACACTTTTTTTTCTTTATATCCTGTCCAGACTACTCTGGGCAACAAGGGTTAAAAAGCAACTCATTCATCTTTCAACTCATTCAGGGTGTGATCTAGGTGACTGCATCCTAATTTTTTATCTCCTTTCTATTTCCCTACCAATCCTGTGAGATAGGCTAGTGATCACCAAAGCAGTTTTTCAGGACTGTACTCTATCTTAACTAGAAGGAAAGAGTGGTTTATTTTTATTTCTATTACATACACTCCTTTGTAGATAAAAGCAAAATAGAAGTTAAAAAAACATGTGGTGGCACCTTAAATAATAACTTTTTTTAAAAAAATTGTGAGCTTAAATGGGCAGGTCCACTTCATCAGACATACATAAAAGAAAGGGATTTAATATGGCAAGTATTTAGACAGGACATCAGATATTGTCGCTGGCTGATAAGAAAGTTAGTGGGTATTTAACAGTGGAAATAGACTTTGTTATAAGATATTTTGTTGAAGCTAGTGCTATAAGAATGTCAGAACCTCTATCATAAAATAGCAATAGAGTAACATTAGACTGGCTATTTAGAGTTGTTGTTGATGAACTTTCCCCCTACAAGCTTTTCTTTGCAATCTGTTGCAATAGCGCGAGAATCACGCAGGCAATGAATGGGCGACCAAGAGAGCAGACTAAATGGTCTGTTTTACCTATGAAGTTTTTAGGATGGATCTGTAAAGGGGGGGGGATATTTGGGATATATAATACAGTGCACTTCTGTTTACTTTTCCTTTCTATTTTGCTTTTGCCTACAATTCTTAAATGTCTGCGTGTCTCTCATCCCCTCCTCCCCCTTCTCTCTCAGCATTTCCAGATGGAGGACTTCTCACGCTAGCAATTAGAAGTAATGGTTGTATGGGGCCATATTTTTCTTCTAAATATAATTTCTATGGGAAGGAAAAAAGGTGGAAGGAGTGGCAGAGGGGGAAGAAAAGGAGAGTTATGAGGACCTTTGTCCTCTAAATACACTGTAAAATTCAGTGAAAGTGGCTAGGAGACCTTAAAGCCTTTCCTTAATATCTTCACACCTCTACCAGCAAGGCCATGGCTAAGGAGTCATACTTTATGGCTGTTGGGAAGGTTAAAGGTGGGACTTTCATGCACCTTAGGCCGTTGTCCACCTAATGAGCCTACTGAGACTATTGTCCACTTAACAAGCCTATTCAGGCCATTGTTCATTTTATGAGCCTATTTCAGATGAGAGTGACATGAGGTCAGTGAACTATAAAATGGAGGATTCACAACTAGCTTTCCTCAGAATGGCAAAGCTGTTTGGATGTGCAGCGAAACGTTTCAGTCTCTCAATCAAAGAAGTCCAGTTGTCACAACTCAACTTCCAGATAAACTCAGCTGGGTGACTGAGAATCTTCAAAGACAAATTCCTTAATTTCTCCCACTCCCTGATTTATTCTCTCCTCTCCATCCCTCCCTCCACCAGGCCTACAACTACGCTCTGTGATACCTGGGGAAAACATGGATCCAGAACACCCCACCAGCAAAGGGGTGCACAGAACAGTACAAATACTATTTTGTCAGGCGCCTGGAGTAGGAACTGGCAAACCACTCCAGTATTCCTGCCAAGAAAACTCCATGGATGTGGAATCATGAAGGGTCAGTCACAAATGTAATGACACAACACACACACACACACACACATGCTTCACCCAGCATGGTGCTGGGGCATATGCCCCTCTTCTCCTGATCCTCGTTACAGCCCTGCTCTCCATATACATGGAAGGATGAATGGGAAATCTGTTTACTTCATGAAAGCAACAAACCGAATGGAATGGCATCTTAATGGGTTTTTTAGGAACCAAAATCTTCTAGAAAGGCCCAAATCAGTGCAAAATGATGTATGCGAGTGAGAAATGATTAGCAGTCATCCACAGTCTGTACTTCTTGGAAGCACATCTGTCTACCTACCTACTCATTTTCCCTCTTATGTCTCTCAGCAACACGTGTTTAAAAAAGCATGGGCTAGAAATGTATGGAGGTAGGGGAAATGTGGCATATAATTACATACTGTACATACTTTCGAACTGCTAGGTTGGCTGGAGCTGGGGTTAACAGCAGAAACTCACTCCACTGCGTGGTGCCCAGGATTCAAACCGCTGAGCTGCCGACTTTGCAGCCAACTGTTTCGGAGCTCTAGCCCACTAAACCACCATGCCCCCCCCCCCTCGCTGAACCAGCACACCCTCATTGTCTTAATTATTTGTAAAAAGCTTTTACTGTCCTTCGCCTGTACCTGTAAACAGGCCCATGCAACTTTAGGCAAGCTGATGTCTTTTGCAGACACCTCTTTTCTCACCTTAAGACAGGTGGGGAGGAAGTGATGCAGGCTGACGTGTGTGTGCTGGCATGGACAAGGCTACCCTCTTCCCAGGAGGAGCTTTGATCTGCTGGCTCTGTACTGGCTCCACCAGCATGGCAGAGCCTGCGCTGCAGAGAGGTGAAACTAAAATTCCCTCCTGTGCGTCTGAGGCTGTGTGCTTGGGATGGGGTGGTGGGAAAGGGAAGGGGGAAAGAAGGAGAGAGGGGAAGCAGACTGAAGAGGGCAATTGAGGCACATTTAGAGCTGCTGTTGATGCTTGCTGGCAAGCCCATTCACAAACACTCAGCAGTGGGTTAACTCCGTTAAGAGCCTGCCCTAAGCAGAGAGGATTTCCACCGGCTCTCGTGCTTTTCCAAAGCTTCAATATCCTCCGGAAACCCTCGGCTCTAGCCTGGATCAAGCCAAGCCCTGCAGAGGCTGCTCCCAGGGCATGGGCAGTGGCGGTAGCTTTGGAGAATCCTTAGCTGCTTTGCATATTACTCGGAGGATCTTTGAGGGATTAGCAATATTGGGAGGAGGGGCTGCGGGTAGATAAAAAGAAAAAGGCTCAACATATTTATACTAAATGCTCCTGAGCCCATGTAAACCGTATGCACACATGCACACCAGAGATGAGAGTAGGTGGCCTGGCAGAGAGAGAGAGAGAGAGAGAGAGAGAGAGAGAGAGAGAGAGAGAGATGGATCTGAATTGGGAGCAGTGCCAGGGCTTGTTCTTCTCTGCTCCAATTTGAGAAGCAGCAGTTGTCGTGTCTATTCGAAGCCTCGCCTAGAGATGGCAGTGAGCCTTCGTGTTGCACCCTCATCCCAGTTCCCGAAGGAGCCTTCGCTCAGAGGCAGCAGCAGAAGGCAAGTGGGACAGCTTTCTTCTCCTTTGAAGCTGCCCATGGTAAACACACAAAAGGCACACACACTCCTATGGCTGGGGGAAATGGGTCAATTTGTATATCTCCCAGACATATATTTTTTTAATTTTCTTCTTCTTAGATCCTGCAGCTTTTTAGAGAAGCTCTCCCTAACCATTTGGTCCTGGTTTCAGCGTGGCTACCAGATTTGCAGAATCTAGATTTTTTACCAGGAGGCATTGGGTGGTATATGTGTACCTAATACAATGGTACCTTGTATAAAGGAATTAATTCGTTCCAAATGAAACCATGTTAAGCAAATTTTCCTTTATACAAAATTCCCACAGGAATGCATTGAAAACAGAGTAATCCCTAATTGCAACCATTTCTATGTTGTACGGATTTGCCCCATAGATTATTTTGTTAAGCAAATTTCCCCTATCTCTGGATTTTTTTCCTGTTGTACAGATTTTATGTTATGCAAACCGTTTGTTATATGAGAGTCCACTGTATGTGTATTGGGTGGTATATATGTACATAAATAAAATTTTGCAAACCTGGAAAGGAGTTGTTTGACACACAGACCCCTAGCTGCAATGGCAGGCTGAAATATTCCCCACCCCCCAAGCCTCTGGGGAGACCACAAGGAGCCTGTGCCCCCCCACCCCCAATACCAATGCCTCAACAGCTCTTTGTCCTCCATGTAATGGCAAGAACAGTACTTCAGTGTCAGAATATTAAACAATTTGGAAGCCACACAGGAGAAGCTATCTCAGATATCAGTCACGCAGGGTTTGAGAACCCCAACTCCACAGCTGTTGGCATTCTCAAGATAACTTCTTCTAAAGCTCTTAACCTGTGGCCAGGGTCATATTGAAGCATGTAATTCCATATGTAGCCAGACCCCATGCACCTTAAAACCAGCACCTTGAAATGGGCCCAATAAGCAACTATCAAGCAGTGTAGGTCTTTTAGTTTCAGGATCATAGAGTGTGCACCATAAATGGACTGGAAAGGTCAAGTTTCTGAGCTGCATAATATATATGGCATATTAAATCCCTAGTAACTCCGGGCAGGGTTGGGAAAAACCTTTGCTTAAAAATCAATGGACATCAAGATGATATAGTTATGGAATCCATGCACTCCTTTGCCGCAGGACAGTTTCCTTTTGTTTGGTGTTCTGGCACAGCATTTGAAACAGAAAAGCAAGCGCTGCATTGCTCAACCGTTGGAATGCTCAAACATTTTTTCCCCACTGAGCTGTAGGACTGATAACTCATTTGTGTACTAGATTATTTTCTGCTCCTAAAGTCCATCACTGCTGCTTATCTTTCTGAGGCTTCCATTCCTGACTTCCTTTCTTGACAGTTAAGTAAAAGGCCATCTATGTGATGTAGTGGTCAAAACATCACTTCTCAACGGTTCTTAACACATCCATCCTTTCAATAGGTAGAAATATTTCATCCCCTACGCTCAAAAACAAATGTAGAATATCACAGGTGCATTTAATACTTGTCACAGAACAGACATGTATTAAGATAACAATAGGTCTAATTAAGTTTTTTTTGCTGTCTGCCAAAGAAAGAACACCAGTTACTACCTTCGGTCAGGCCTGAAAGAGCACTGTTGAAGAAGGTGATGGGAGGTAGGTGGTGATTAGGGGGTTACATCTCAGTAGAACAAGCAAAATATCCTGCTTGTTATAAGTCTGGACTAGACATGGGCATGGAGTGGCGAAATTTTCGTTTCCGTTACCGTTTGTTGTTTCCGTTACGTAACGAAACGACAAACAAAAATTGTGCTGAAAATGCAACGAAATGAACAGAACCACAGAAATTGTGGTCGTTACGTTTCGTTTCCGTTAATGGCGACGCGCAATGAAATGAGCTGTTTTAAATATTAAAAAACACCCTGGACATCCATAAAAATGCAGCGGTAATTATTTATATTGTCTGATAATACCTACCGGGGGGGTTGGGGTCCTTAAAACGTTTGTTTTTGACTTCTTCCATCGCGATGTATTTTTCTTTTCCTTTTAAAATGGATGTCGCCACCAGCCACAAAATGGAGACAAGCCATGTGATGGGATCATGTTCAACCAATAGCATGCCCAGGTTGCAGACTGGGCAGGCAGGTCTGGCAGCCACAGAGGGCATAAAAAGCTCTGGCAGCCCCCGTCCTCCTTGCAGTCTCTGGTGGGAGTTAGGGTGGGATTGCTGTCTCTGCTGCGACTCCAGCTTCAGTGCTGCAGCCTCCCTGTGTGCATGCGTGTTGCGTACCTCTCGGTGAGTACCCTCCCTTGCCCTGCAGTACAGTCACTCTGCAGCTGCCTTGCACCATGGGCAATGCCCGCCACTGCCTTTGCAGCCTCCCTGCATACCTAGTCTATACTGTGTCTCTGCCAGCATCCATTTTTTTAGTGTTCTCCCTCTGGTCTGGGGCGTTGGGGGATGCCTGCGCACGGAAATGCTTTAAAAATCGCGCAAAAAGCGGGTAGAAATGACAAACGAAAAAACGAAAAACGGTAACGAAATTTTTAAAAAAATTTACGACAAACGGAAACGAACCGAAACAGACCTCTCAACGACAAATGAAAAACCGAAATGCCATTTTTCTGTTTCGTGCCCATCTCTAGTCTGGACACATACCGTGAGACATCCTGGCTACATGCCACGTAGCAATGCCATGTAGCACTCCTTGACCAAGGCCCCAAAATGGACTGGACGTCTATTGAGCTGATGCATCAGGACAGTCCTCCATTTTCCATTTAACTCCTCCACATCACCTTGGTCTTCTCAAAGCTGAGGGAAGTTACCTTTCTGAACTACAGCTGGCAGAATCCCCCAACCAGTTGCCATGGTAGCGGTGGAAATTCTCAGCCTACAGCTCCAAACAATTCAACTGTTCCTTGCTCTGCTTCTATTGCCCTTCTCTTTCCCCTGTCAACTTCTCCTCATCAATCTTCCACCTTCCTGCATCCAGTTGGCCCTGAGGCAACTTGCTTTCTCAGTTCCTTTCTTGGGTGTGCCCTGTGCAAAAGTTCAGACTACGCCCCATTCATCCTCTAAATCTGTTTTCATCTTATCCCTGCCTTTTTTTTTAACAATCATGGCAAGTATCTCAAAACTTTTATCCAACTCTGGGCTTATCTTTGGGAGAGAAATGAATAAAATGGAAGTGTAAGACTTGTGGAAGTTTTCTTTCTATAATAAATTGCCACACAATAATCTTCCTAAAAACAATGTGGTGGAGGGTTAATGATTTACTAAGGTAGCAGGTTAATGACCCTACAATGCTTTTGCAGCCTTCACAGAACTAAGATAAATGGAGAATCTATTACTCCCCACTTCATATTAAAAATGTCTCAGTTGCAGTTATGGGAATGCAGGAGAGCAGCCGGTTTGCAAGTCTCTGACTCATTTACCAAGCAATAAAGCAGCTCCCCACCCTCTCCAAATTAAAGTCCAAGAAGGAGAAAAAAAAATCCAGAGAGGAGTTTGCCACTTAACCCTGTTTCTGTAGACAAATGGCTCCATTCGCTGAAGGACTGTCAACCACTAGATTTATTACTGAAATGATTTTAATGGGATATTGAACAAGCACTTGTAACATAAAGTATTGTAATAGCAGCACTTCCGGGAGAGGAGATAGAATCTTTCTATTTGGGCATGCAAGCCAGATTGTGAAATTTAATTAAGGTTTATTAGATGTTCATTAATTTGCCTGTCACCAAGCCACTCCTCCCTGGGAGACCTTGCTATTGTTTTTGAAGAAAAATAAAATTACATTCTGCTCTCACTTAAATGGGAGCATAGACATGAGCTGATATAACAAATACTTGCAAATTTCTCATCCATGACAATGAAGTTGTTTTAATGCGTGTAACTAAGAGACAGCTTGCTACTACACAAAAGCAAATAAGAAAAAATAAAATACTCTATGTTTCTTCATCACTAACACATTTTAATCCAAAACCTGAGTGTCTGTTAAATATCAGCATAGTATAATATGCATTTCTTAATAATGCAATTTTTTGTAGTTCTGATTGTGTTGTTTCTGAGATCTGCCACTGCGTATAATACAGTGTGAAATTTCTTGATAATTCACACAGTTGAATTAAAGTGTGCTTCATCCACAAGTGAGATGTCTCGATTGTCAGATCTCTGTACTTTCTTCTTATTATTTATTTATTTATTAATTTATTTTCAACTCTGGTGTCCCCTGGAATTGCAATGTCAATGATCCAGACATTTATTTGTTCTATTTCTGCCATATATGGTATGTTATGTTCAAAGTGTTGACCGGTTTGGATCTGGAAATCCCACAAGATCTTGACTTCATCATTTTTGATACCTCTTCTACCTGATGCACATTCGGATGTGCACCCATCTGTGAGGATATTCACAGACAAGGTGTGATACCGTTTCATCTTTTTCTTGGCAAAGTCAACATTTGTTGTTAGCACTAATTCCTTGAACCATACCTTTCATCACATTGGTTCTTGTGCAGCAAAAATCAAACCTTCAGTTTCTTTTTAATGGCCCCCCAGTCTAAGCCATGAATGACTATCATCAATATTTCTCAAGTAATGAGCTGTGACCCAAGATAGATAATAATACTTCTATACCATAACCCTGGGCATGGTTTGATCTTATTTTAAGGATATACAGTCAGCTGAGTTGAGTACGTAATTTATTTATTATGGTTTTAATGAAAGAATGTGTAATTTTGTACTTATTTCAAATTTTAAATTGTATTTATTTATTGCAAATATGCAGCCATTTTTAATGGGTAAGTTACAAAGACCACAGAGAAGAATAAATTGTGTAGCCCCAATTGCTGTTCTTTGAGAGGTTACCTGTGGACTCACACCACTTAACCCTGCTCTCTTCTGATGTCTGCTTCACTGATCTTCACGTTTGGCAGTAGATTCCGAACGGAGGGAAGATTTGCTGAGGTTTCTCAAAGAACGTGTACTGGAGATTGGAGGCTAGGTTTCTGCTAAAATCGACTTAGCTCGGGAATGTTCTAACACAAGACTCATGTGTGTCAGATCACAGAGGAACACAAGAAGAATCAAAGTTACAAGTAAGCAGCCGGTCTTTCTGAAACATATTCTGAGCCCATTGTAGTTATAGTACATTGATCGTTAAAGGGGTTGGTATTGTGGTTAGGCTTGGAGTTAAGTACTGGATTTAATGCACATTTCTTGTCTATCAAGAACCCAATGATAACCACAGCATTGCCTGGCTTTTCTGCTCACCAGAACACCTCACTTCTGCTTCTCAGAATTCTAGTCTCACTGAAAATGGGATGTTGAGACACCTTTTGTCCCAACCATTGTTTTAGTGTGTAAAAAAAAAGTACACAGCAGGTAGCTGAACTTTGCACGCAACAACATGATAAAATGCCATACTGTTAGTTCAGTACTGAATTCTGCAAGAAAATGTAACTCTTGTCTTTTTCATATTTCACTTTGCCATTTCACATTCTAGAGAAGAAAAAGTTACAGAGCAAAGAGGTAGCACCCATGTGGTTGTCTTTGCAATGTCCCTGTTGTGAAGCCAGTGGTGGTGGTGGTGGTGGTGATGATATTGATAAGGATGACAACATGGGCACAGGCCTTGTTGAGATGGAGGAACTTGCATGCTTTAGTCAGACTCAGGGCTATCCCAGTGGTAGAGTTGTGACCTGAAGGGTTTCCCAGTCCAGACAAGTCTTGGCTGGGAAGTCCATCTAACTGTGTCCACCAACCATCAATTATGATAAGAGGAAACTGGGTCAACAAAGACCATGCCAGATGCATCTGATGACAAATGGGCTACAGGGCCCAGCAGACCCAGAGCAGGCGGCTGCAAATCTACTGGAACAATAAAAATACAAAACTTCAACTCCTGCCAAAAACTGAGAAATCATAAAAGGCTATTATGCAACAAAACCAACAGCCCGTGATTTTCAAAAAATGATGGAAATTTGGAAAATGGTACAGTACACCCAAATAGTGACATAACTGAACAATTAATGGACCAGTAAATATTTTTCATCTGGAGTAAAGTGTTTTCAGAAATGGGATTGCAAAGGCTAGTAAAGCTGCCAAAATAAAAATCAACACAGAACAATGATCGTAGTATAGAAGAGAAAGGGCAGATAGAGGAAACAGTGAAAGAAAATGTATCAATAGAGGAACAACTAATGGAACAACCCAAAATTTATGAGTCATCACAATGGCAGATATTGCTGAGGGGGGAAATAATAACATCTATTTGCCAAAACACAGAAAGCTACAAGCTACCCATTTTGCACCAATTACAAAGTAAACCAGAAAAAGATCTACTGACAGATGTAAATGTAGTAATCTAAAGAGTTCCAACCAACATACTGGAGAAAATACTGTATAGCACAGGTGACATAATAACCATAGAGCATGATTACAAACTACAACACACACACCCCAGAAAACTTCTAAAGTTACAAAATAAACAATTTGATTTGAAAAAAAATCTATATTCAGATATTAGCAACCTAAAACACTTCAAAGATTCAAAACTGAAAAATGAAATAATAAAACCCAGATGCTGCAAAATATATGACCTAGAAAGGAAAATCATTATTGACATTATGGAAACAATTAAAACAATGGCTAATGGCTACAGCAAAGAAAATTGAAAGATATGATGGACAATTGAAACAATATAGAGAAAACACACAATTTTGAAATAGCCAGCGATTGTTATATAAATCAATAAGAGAAAATGCAGAGCAAAGGAAATTAGGCTCATTTAAAGATGAAGCTTTAACAATTTGGAAAGAAATTTGGGAAGACTCAACTGGACATAAAAATAGCTCATGGATTAAAAAACAAAGTGTTCTGCTTATACACTGCCCCATACCACTTCAAGTAGTCTCTGGGTGGTTTACAGTTTTAATTACAGTATGCCGGCTACACATCCCCCCCCCCAGCAAACTGGGTACTCATTTTATCAAACTCAGAAGGATGGAAGGCTGAGTCAGCCGTGAGCCTGCTACCTGGGATTGAACCCCAGGTCGTGAGCACAGTTTTACCTGCAGTACAGGCATTTAACCAATATGCCACAAGGCTCTTTGTGAAAAGACATATGTAAAGAAACTTAAGGAAATAAATGGGTAATATTTTAAAAACAAATGAAATGATTAAGAGACAAAAAAAACTGGAATGAATGTGGTCCAGATGAGCTGCATGGGTTTTGGTTAAAGCATTTAACAGGTCTCCATCAACATAGCAGTGCCATTAATCACTCCATAATTATATAACTGAAGACTGGATAATGAAAGATCACCAAAAGGGCAATGAATCCAATAACTATCAACCAATTACATGCCTTTCAACAATGTTCAAACTTCTCACAGGAATACATGCAAGATTAATATATAATTATTTTCTTGAAAACCCCCTATATCTAACTGATCAGAAGAAAGAAACTTTTAAAAAGTCAAGAGGCATGATATACCAGCATCTTATTGATAAAAAATACTAAAGAATGCAAAAAGATATAAAACAAATTTTAGCATGGCCTAGGAAGAATATAAAACCACACATCTGGATTAACACCTGCCTAAATAATTTTGGGATTAGTAAAAATATTCAGAAGTTCCTCAAGAAAAACACGGAAAAATAGGAAACAGTCTTAATGGCCTGAAATTTGGGGAAGTTAGTATCAAAATCAGAACATCTCAAGGGTATACATTGTCACCACTGCTGTTTAACATCTCACTCATCCCCATGCCAATAATTTTAAATATAACTGGATTGGGCTACCATATTTCAGAACAAATAGAACAAATACCATTTGTTATACGTGAATGACCTAACATTACAGTAATACCTTAGTTTACAAGCATAATCCGTTCGGACATGCTTGTAAACCAAAGCACTCATATATCAAAACAAATTTCTCCTTAAGAAATAATGGAAACTCAGATCTGGGTGCCTAACAGTCTAATAAAATTGGCAATTCTAAATACTTGAAGTAGATTCCACGAGTCACTGGAACTGAAGTGTCAAATTAGGGCTGTTTTGGCCATTTGGAAACCCCCAGGATTTGATTGTGATTACTTGTCCCAATTTGACAACCACCCTGGTTATGAGTGCAAAGACTAGAAATGCATTCCTCGTGAGCCTATATAGCCAAGGCCTGCTCTTCTGCTAAAATGAAGTTATTTTACATTGTGATTCACAACAAAAAATAAATATTATACCACTTTTAAGACTAAGCAATTTTTGTTTTTCGTAAGTTTTCATGTATCCAAGCATACTTTTTCAGTTAAATGGCTCCGAAATAGCTGCAGTTGATTATGCCATCCTTGTTTGCATGCGACAGCTCTGCCAATTTCAGTGAATATTTACAAGGCAAGGCAGAGTAAATTTGAGCTGGATGTTTCCCCTCTCATTCTGCATGTCAGGAACGAGGTAGAAATATACTTATTTCAGGAGGAATGATACACAAAAACAGATTTGCAGGAGATGGGAGTGAGTGAGTATAGTTCAATGGATTGCAGTGCCTGGAAATAGAGACAGAAACTAGGAGTTTAAGTCAGCACTTTGCCTGGAGTTTGTGTGGGATCACCTGAAGTTACATTCTGTTCCTCACGTACTGTCTTGAGCAAGTTGGAATGTCCCAGAATGCTACCAGAAGGAAAGGCTGGTAGATCATTTCTTAGTATTGTATACCTAGCAAACCTTAGCAGTGTCACTATAGGTCAGAATCAATTTGACAGCACATAATTATTATAATTACATCAGGAGCAGGTAGCATGAAACTCTCTGATGTAAATACCTCATGCATCACGATGTTTCAGTATTCTTGGGCGCAATTTGGAAGACAAAGTATAAGCCAATTTCATGTACATGATTAGAGTCAGAACCTGAAAATCACAACTCAGATAATAAAGGTATTAAAGTGAGTTTATTTGTACTAGCAAGTTAATTTCTACTTACTTTCAACTACTTTTAAAGGCAATTTTATGGAATTAGGCACATTTTAAATAGATCTTTTCAATCGTACGTTATTCATTTATCTATTATTGTTATTATTATTTCTTTGTTACATTGTTGTTATCTATTGCTTGCTCGTTAATGTTGTAAACCGCCTGGAGTTCCTTTGGAAAATGGGCGGTAAATAAATAAATAAATAAATAAATAAATAAATAAATAAATAAATAATCAATCAATTCTTTTGTTTCAAAGGAAAGTAACAGAAACGAATCAAAAGTGCAACAATTAATGTAACAAATTACTTTTCAATGCTGTAACTGTTAACACAGAGATCCTGTAACTATTAAGAGGCGGCAGCAACTACAATGTTCTCGTTGCTGTAGTCTAGGCTTCTTGGGATACACAGTCGTACAAACAGCATTCCTCTTC
This sequence comes from Phrynocephalus versicolor, assembly GCA_023846285.1. NCBI lineage: Eukaryota > Metazoa > Chordata > Lepidosauria > Squamata > Agamidae > Phrynocephalus > Phrynocephalus versicolor. The sequence goes on along the minus strand of JAHTLZ010000019.1, from coordinate 6,916,895 downwards.
TGTCCTTGACCGCTACCACACTTCCGCAAGCAGCCGCTTCTTATTTTTGATTGCCTTTTATCCTCCCATGGTCATGTGTTCGTTATAGCGGTTCTGCTGTTCACACTTCAGCGGGTAGCCAGCAATCGGCTTTACAGTTCTCACTTTATTAAACCGCTTTAAAACTTGATATGCCAATAGGGGGCGGGGGGAATGACTTAGTATGTCCACAAATTCAACCAAATTGCTTAAAAGGGAGATGCAGGAAGCGATGTAAAAAACACCACCCTCCGTGGCCATCGCAAGAAAAAGCGCCACAGCGGACAAAAATGGGCGTGGCCAAGGGGGTTCTTCAGATTAATAGTTTTGAAAACCAGACAGTGATTTTCAAGGCACCTTGTTTTTAAGGAAAAGGCGTTTTAAATCAGAAGTGCAGTAGCGGTCTTTGAGTCCATCGGAATATCAGAGGGTCTTTTCTCCTTTGCCAGCAAGTCTGGTAGCCAAGGAGATGAGATGCAAAATGCAATCAAGATCCTCTCTTGCTCGTTCTGCCTCTATCCAGATCTGATTATGAATGAGAAACTCCAAGCCCAATAAACAGCACTCCCCAGGCAAGCACTGTTATTTTAAAAGGATTTCTAAAGAGTCAAATCCCTTCACATTTATTTTCCTGCCCCAACCACTGCCTCCAATGCCTCCCGGCTTCATTGCCTAGTTAGAGGTCTGTCACTCATTTCTGAAAGCAGCCAGGGAGTACTCAGGCCGGCTGCAGTCAAGACTTGAACAGCTGTCAAGACATAAACAGCCCCATGAGCAGGACAAAAACGCTTTCACTATATAACCTTTGAGTGCCAATCACTGCAGAGACAGAATAAACACTGGCGGCTATTATACGTATAAACACAAATTTAAAACCAAAAACATATGGGGGAAACAGCATTCGCAGCCGGAACAGAAAAGCAGCAACTTTTGGAAAGGAAGGCTTCCCTTAATCCGGAAGAGATGCGACAAAATCAAGGTCACTCCAGCACCAGCGAAGGTGCTCCATGCTCACTCAGGCTGGCAGTGCTGTGTGGGAGGGGGTATCAAACACAGGAAAGTACCTTGCTTGCATCAGAGAAGAGCACCTTGACTTTTATGTCCTAGACTCAAGCAATCACTGTCAGAGGCGAATGCTGAGGGGTTGCACCTGTTATTTCTGAGTCCCCAACACCACCATTTCCTCATCTTAGAAGGCAGAGCTGCATGTATCACCCAGCCTGTCTTGCAACTTCCAAACTGCCTTGCCTCCGTCAGGCACAGTGGGGAATGCTATCACATTCAAAGTTATGAAGTACAATTTTAGTCCTTGGCCCCTGGCAGACAAGGACTAAAATTGTGGACATGGTATGGATGTGGACTTCTAGCTGACTTCTGTTGTGAGCTTTGGCATTTGGTGTGTACAGTATGTGGTCTATGGGGCACCTGAACGAATCATCTGAGTTTCCATTATTTCTTATGGGGAAATTTGCTTTGATATACGAGTGCTTTGGTTTACGAGCATGTTGGTTTATGAGCATAATTTGTTCTGGAACCATGTTTGTAAACCAAAGCACGCATATATCACAGCAAATTTTCCCATAAGAAATAATGGAATCTCAGATGATTTGTTCTGGGGTCCCATAGACCACATATTGTACACAGAAAATACCAAAGCTCAAAAAAGAAATCAGGTAGAAGTCCACATCCACACAATGGTTTTGGTACCTGGCTGCAGAATCTGGATTTTACTCTGTGTTGTTAATGTGACAACAATAAAGTACAATTTGTAGCCCTATACACCCTTGACTAGCTGCCTCATGACTAGAAATGGTTGGAAAAATAAGAAAGGATGTTGAAAACAACTTAAATATAAATATAAAGAAAAATAAACCTTAACCTGCATGTTCCTGGCTGGTACAAGGGACAGACCTCTATTCCTCTTTCCTCCCTCTGCTTTGAAGCTTGCCTGATATGTTCCAGACAATCACACACAATCCAGCAGGGGGAACGGGAGAGAGCCAAGATTGACTCACTTGTGATCATCTGACCTGCTCCGGTGCTTGTATATCAAGACATTGCTTGTTGATCAAGGCAAAATGTAGAAGAAATATTTGCTTGTCTTGAAAAACACTCATAGCCAAGGTACTTGTAAATCAAGGTACTACTGTATATAAAATTCAGCGTCCATATTCACCAACGCTGCCCATTATTGTTCTAGGAGCTCACTGGAAAAATACAAGCTTGATTTTCTTGTATATAGCTTGTCATTGTTCATTTATTCTTTTGGCTGGATAATTAAAAATAGATTCTGAACTAGATGAGTTTAGTGGGCTTTTACTGAAAATTTATTGATATTTTAAACTTTAATTCCCCACAGGCATTAGCTGTTTTGTTTTCTTATTTACTAATGCTGTACTACTGTTCAGGAACTTTTTTTAATTACAGTATTACTGTAAACGATTTCAGGATTTTCATAAGCAAGAAAAGGTAGAGCAATATTTTAATAAAGAAACAATAACAAATAATTGAGAGACAGCAGGGATTAAACTGAAAACCATGGCCATGAAAAGCAGGTACTCTATCACTAAACTGTAGCAGGGGTTACTTTGGCTTTTTGCTTCATTAGCCAAATGGCCTTCTCACTCAGCAAATGACTATTAGGCTCTCACACACAGCCGTTAGCACAGCAGTCAAAGCTAAATTGTAACAATAAAAATCGAAATCTAATAGCATTCTGCTAAAAATGCTCTTCAAAAAGTGACTGCTAGGCAAATGCTTTTTTACCTCATTGTAACAGTTCCTAGAGCTGGGCCCATATGGAAGTTTCACTGACCTTCCTTGTATTACTTAATATACCGGTCAGACACCCTGGATCATAAAGACCAAATGGCTTTCCTTCCAAGTGTTTTATTGGTAATCACCTTGCCTTAATGTGATGCACCAAGAGAAAGGAAGGGAAGGGGAAATAAAAGGCACAAATAATGATCCAGGAAAAGTCTGCTGCTCTTTTAGAAAAAGGTCACCAGGAAACATCCTAGTGGAAAGTCGTCACTATGCTCTTGAGGCACCTAACAGTGTCCTTGATGCAAAAAACTAAGATACACATCACGCCGATTCTGTATAGCCTTCACTGGTTACCAGTTGCTGCCCGAGCCCAATTTAAAGTGCTTGTTTTGACATATAAAGCCCTAAATGGCTTAGGACCTAGATACCTGAAGGACCGCCTCCTTCCATATGAACCTACCCGGCAATTAAGATCTAGTCAGGGAGCCATCCTGAAAGAGCCATATCTTAAGGAAGTGAAAGGGATGGCTTGCAGGAATAGGGCTTTTTCAGCAACCGCCCCCAGACTATGGAATGCCCTCCGAAATGAGACTTGCCTGGCGCCGACGTTGATAACATTTCGGTGCCAGGTAAAAACCTTCCTGTTCCAAAAGTTTTTTAACTAATGATTGTGGGTCCTGATGGCAATTTTAGTGGTGTGTTTTTAATGTATCATATTTATTGCATTTACATGTTTTTACTGTTCTAATTTTATTGTAATTTTGATGTTTTAATTGTCCATTTTGATTGTGAGCCACCCAGAGACCTTTGGGTAGTGGATGGCATACAAGCTAAATAAATAAATAAATAAATAAATAAATAAATAAATAAATAAAATGGTCTCCGACCTCAGATATCAAATCATGTCAACTTGGGTTTTCAGCCAGGATCAGTAATTCCTTTGTATAAGGGAAAACGGATCTTAAAAGTCACTTTCTGGTGCAATGCCTGCCCTATATCCTCTCTGAGTCTTGGCTCCCTTGCAAATGTTAAGGATATGCTTGAATGGGAATCTGGAGGCAGCCATATGTAACACAAATGTGCCTTCTGGCCAGTAAAGCTCTTGTGTGTGTGTGTGTGTGTGTGTGTGTGTGTGTGTGTGTGTGTGTGTGAATAGAATGATTACACATTGAAGAACCCCTGGGTTTGCATCTGGTTTAGCACACTTTTAAATGATTTTAAAATACAGTATCAATTTACACGATGTACAGCTGAGATCACTCTTGGAAGAGGGAGCTAAGAATTATGTTGCTTTTTTAAAATCAGAAAACAAGTTATTTTTTAAAAAAAAAATCTGCTTGGGTGTTATTAATTTTAACTCAGTTACTATTTGCCTAACTCTTAACTATAATTTAATTGTATCTCAAGATAGCTGCCACTGCATTGATCAGAGTCAAGGAATCACTGAATCATTGAGTTCCAAGATTTGCTTAACATAATCGCCTATGGGGAGAATCCGTACAACATAAAAATGGGATTACTCCGTTTTCAATGCATTCCTATGGGAATTTGTATAAAGGAAAATTTGCTTAACATAATTTCATTTGGAATGAATTAATTCCTTTATACAAGATACCACTGTACTGTAATGCCTAACAGGCTACTTATTCGAGAACTGGCATATGCAGTGATCGTAAGCTTCTGACTGACTGAAGGGCAAGCATGAGCCAAGAATAAGCACAGTTTATAAAAAGGGTAATAAAGAGATTTCTGGCTACTGTTCCCAACAGTAAAGCTAATGATCCTTGAGCACATTCTCAAAATCCCAAACTTTTCAAATGTGTTCTCTTTCTCTCACTGTTGGCAAGGCCGGCCCTTTGGTGAAGCAGCTGCTGTAGGCGTAAGGATTTTGCAATCAGAAAAAGGCACCATATTGTTAGTTATTTATTTATTATGAATGGGTTCACTGCAAAGAAGAGGGGAAACTGCTCATGAGATTTTCCGCATCAGGTGCCCTAATAACTTGGTTGACCTTGGGCACTTGCACACCTTAATTTGTGCGGTGGGTTGCTGCTTCACATCAGGTAGTAAAATGTCTTTGGGTGACCTTGCCGAAGTCATCAACCTACATCTGAACTGCAATATTTCAGACTGTTGGTTATCTAACCTGCACACAGAAAAGTAGCATATCTGAAAACTGGATTTCAGTTTTCTTCCTCCATATGTGCATTTTATAGCTGCAAAGATTTTTTGCTTTGTATGGAGAAGCATTGATTCACGCGCTTCCAAACAAAAGCCTTCCTAGCGAGCCAAAGTTTGAAGGATGACACCAAGACATACTGGTAGTTTAATTTTTAATTTCTCAGTGAAAACAAGAGTCAGAATTGGAAGCTTATTCACATAATAGCACAAGTGAGGTAACTGATATAAACTCCCAGCAGCAGACAGAGAACTAGTTAGCATGAACATATCAGTCTGCTGTTTTGCTTTTTCCTGCAAAAATTGTCAAAACAAAAAAATAAAATAAAATAAAAGAATTTTTAAAAAGACATTTAAAAGCCTGAAGTACAAAGTTTAGTAAATTATTCAGTGAGATTCAATATCTATAACTTTTAAGAATTAAATTCTCGGTTTCCTGTGAGATAGTGGGAAGGATTATGTATCTGTTGTGCTTATATACCATGCTTGCTTTTCTACCGAGTACAACAGTATAGAAACTATATACACTCCAGGTTGGAATTGTAACTAAAAACATGTTAAAATAAAAATTACTGAGCTCTGGTTTTCAAGTCTATCCTCATGACCAGGAGGATAGAACCTCTATATTTTCTTCAGATTAAAGAGCAAAAAGTGTGTTCTGCTTATATACCACCCCATACCACTTCAAGTAGTCTCTGGGTGGTTTACAGTTTTAATTACCCTATGTAGGCTACACATTGCCCCCCCCCAACAAGCTGGGTACTCATTTTACTGACCTCGGAATGATGCAAGGCTGAGTCAACCTTGAGTTAGCTACCTGGGATTGAACCCCATGAGTACAGTTTTACCTGCAGTACAGCACTTTAACCACTGCACCACAAGGCTCTTGATTATAGGTCTAACTCATAATACTGTTAGATTTATTTATTTATTTTGCAACTTTGCATGCTGCCTCTAGTAGGTGTGACTGAGAGGGAACTTTATGGGCTGGGGGTGACTGTCAATCTATTCAACACTAACCAAACGCTTCTTTCCTGGCTCTCAATTCAAGGACATCCCTCCTTTACAGATTCCCCTCTGCACTTGGCTGTTAGGAAGGGTCAGGGAGTCTGTTGAGGCCTGTTGTTTGAAGCAGCTGGTGTTTTTTCCCCCAATTTGCTGTAGATATGTTCAACAGTAAATAAATTAAGCCTTTTCAGTTTTTTTCTTCAACTAATATCTCAGACTATAAGTGCCAGTTGATAAGAAAAAAAAGGGGGGGTGAACAACTCTGGGGAACTTGAACCTAATTCTGCTCTTTGAATCCGTGGATGTCTGCTGCACAGCTGAAGAAACTAAAACAAAATTCTGCAATAAATACTGGGCAAAATAACAAATAGAGCTGCCTAGATGCCCTAAGCACATTTGATCTCGCCTGATTTCAGAAGCTAAGCAGGGTCGGCCCTGGCTAGTACTTGGATGGGAGACCACCAGGGAATACCAGGTGCTGTAGGCGCCTGGAGTAGGAAATGGCAAACCACTCCAGTATTCTTGGCAAGAAAACTCCATGGACATGGAGTCACAAAGAGTCGGTCACAACTGTAACGACACAACACAACACAACAAAATAACAAATACACTGACAACAAGCCACCCTTGCGTTTCCTAGGTTACCACAATCAGTGCATTAGGACCATGCAGGGGGCTACTAATAGAAATCCCATGGGCACATCCTGTACACATAGATGGTACCCAATGAAAAGGAACTTTCCACTCCTTAGGCCACAGGCATTCTGCTATAGCCCCCTCTGAAGCACTCGGCCACTGGCTCAAGTCCCTCACTGTGATAAGAAAAAGTTCTAAAAAGAAACAATTTTATACACCCACCCCAAAGCCTGCAGAGTTGCATGATTGGCCATTTTAATGCTGTTTTGGGGGCACAAATACCCTTTTAAAAAGAAATTGCAAATGATTTCCTGGTCATTTCAGATTTTTGAAAAACAGGCGGTAGTAGCCTCTAGGTCCAGTAAGCTAAAAAACAAGGCAAGGGGGGCCCTACGCTCATCGCCCATCCCCATGCAGCAGCAGCAGCAGCAGCAGCAGCAGCAGCAGCAGCAGCAGCAGCAGCAACAACAACAACAACAACAACAACAACAACAACAACAACAACGAAGAAGAAGAAGCAAGGCTTCAGGCACAACATTCCAGAGGCATCCCGGTCTGCCTCTTTCCAAGGGCTCGGGCCCTCTTAGGAGCATTTCAGTCGGCAAGCCTCAGCGATCCAAGCCGTGCAGAAGCTCCTTTGATCTCTGATGCGATCGAGATGGACAAGCCTTCAGAGACAGCTTTCTTTTCTCTAGAAATTCCCAGTGGCTGAAAACATTTAGTCTGGCCGGGAAAGGGAAATTATATTACAGAATTACAGTTCATTTTCTGGGTCCCACTGGAAGTACTGAGATAATCACCAGCCTCCTAACACTATTAGGCCAGCGTCTGAATTTTATGAATTCAGCCCAGTTGTCTCACCCTATCACCATTACCCCTCCTGCACCAGGCCGGGGAGGCAAAACTGCAGAATCCTCAACAGCAGAGGTCATTTAAGGCCGGAGAGGCAAAAAAGAAGAGGCAACTGGAAAGCCAAGCAATACAGACAGGGTATCCTGGGCTCGTTAATGCACCCACTGGACTAAAAAATAAACAAAGCCAAATGTTCTGCTTATATACCGCCCCCATACCACTTCAAGTACTCTCTGGACAGTTTACAGTTTAATTATGCAGGAAACAAATTGCCCCCCCCCCCAGCAAACTGGGTACTCATTTTACCAACCTCAGAAGGATGGGAGGCTGAGTGAACCTTGATTGAACCCCAGGTCGTGAGCACAGTTCCTGTCTCCTTGAACCAACATGCTACACAACTGATTAAAAAAATAATATTGAAAAGAGATTGAAAACAGTTCCAAAGGCTACTCTTAACACCACTTTTAAAGGTCAAAGGACTTTTGAAACAATAGGGTTGTTGTGAGAGAGTTGCTTGCTTCCCTTTTCCTTTCCTGTGCCGAGGAAGTGAGAAAGGAAGAAACATTCACTCAGCTGGAGTGAGTTTATTCCAACTCAATGCCAGATGAAGATGCCGCAGATTTCGTTTTTTTTCTTTCCCATAAGGGGGAAGCAAACCTGGAAAGGTGCCAATTGGGACTTCAGTTCAAGAGCCAGTGATCTCATGGGCACAAGGACCATGATATTCCATGTGGTCCTGCTCAAGAAGTATTCCAGGGAGGGAATGGCTTAATTCTGTAAGATCCCATTGAGGGCCACAGATAGCACCATCTACAAGATATCATGGCCTCTCAACGCCAACCACACAAATTCTTCACATCGATTGTAGGTGTTCAAAATACAAAGAAACATACAAATGCAAATAAGCAAAGGCTTTGTTTATTATGATTTTAATGGAATAATGTATAATTTTGTACTTATCTCAAATTTCAAACTGTATTTATTTATTGCAAATTGATGTTTTTAGTCTTTGACCATAATAAAGCTATTCAATTCAAAGAAACATCTCCTCCTGTTTGTCAGGTAAAAAAACATTAATCTGACTTTTAATTTAGCACAACGGGCTGGCTCTAACTATAGAATGAACCAAATTATAACCTCTAACTTGTTCTAGAAGCTAAATGGTCTGCAAAGTGTTCTGCTTATATACCGCCCCATACCACTTCAAGTAGTCTCTGGGCAGTTTACAGTTTAATTACAGTATGCAGTCTACACATTGCCGCCACCCTCAGCAAGCTGGGTACTCATTTTACTGACCTTGGAAGGATGGAAGGCTGAGTCAACCATGAGCCTGCTACCGGGGATTGAACCCCAGGTCGTGAGCACAGTTTTACCTGGAGTACAGGCATTTAACCACTGTGCCACGGGACTTCTTAAAGTCTTTGCCTTTCCCCACCTCCCACAGTTAAAAGGAACGTTACATTTCAAGTCTCTCTCTCTCTCTCTCTCTCTCTCTCTCTCTCTCTCTCTCTCTGTGTGTGTGTGTGTGTGTGTGTGTGTGTGTGTGTGTGTGTGCACGCATGCGTGTGCAGAGTGAGGCAATCACAGGGTAGAGACTCTAGAGGCCCAGCCTCAAGAAAATGTGGATAATCCCACATAGATACGTATCATGAATTTTTGGAGTTTTGTGCACATTTTCTGCATTTTCTATGCACAAGGTGTGCTTAGCTTGAGGAACTGGATCACATCCAGGAAAGCTTCATACTTGTTTACTTTTGAGAGGTCCAATAAAAGGTATCACCCATTCATGCATCTGAGTAATCTTGAGCACTACATGGTCTATTTCACTGTTGGCGAACCTATGGCACGGGTGCCAAAGTTGGCACTCGAAGCCCTTTCTGTGGGCACCCGACATCGCCCCTTCACAGCCACGAGTGCTCAGGTTAAATTGCTGTCTTGGCACTTTGTGCAAAATTAGTGGGTTTGGAATCACAGTTTGAGCACGCGGTCTCTAAAAGGTTCGCCATCACTGGTCTATTCCTTGTTCTTTCTGTTTACCCCAGAACATTTTCATGACTGGGAATCTGATGCAATCTGGCCAATATCATATTTATGGTCAAAATGCCCAACAGAGGATGATATTTTGGTCCTGTGTGATAGTTCTGTTTCAGTGCCAGACATTGAGTACTGTTCTTCTGCACAGCATGTCTCTTAGTATCTTTCCCCTAGCAAGCACAAAAGGACAGGCTGATTGGTTTCAAATCTAACACAGCACATCTAATGCTTTGGCTTCTTAATAGCCCGTGAAACAATGCAACAATTAATCTAGTTTTAAGTTTTGCACATTTATAAATGCACTAATGCCTTCTGAGAACACAAAAGAGGGGTGACCGTCACAGGGCAAGAAGAATAATTTGTGCATTGTTTGCATTCTTCAGGTAAGGATAAAAACATCGTTGTTTACACACCTATGTTCCTTCTTACTTTGCCATAGACACTGCTCCTTAGACTGGGAAACTATGCACACTATAAGGTTATTTTGAATCATTTCTCATTTCTTATTACACTGATATATCAGAATGGTGTAATGGATGGCGTACTGAACTAGGACTCTATATATGGGTCCAAATCCCTCCTCAGCTATAGAAACCAATCAGGGTAGGGACTGAACTGGTAAAAACAGTCCCTGAATATTTCACTAAACTTGAAAGCCACATTAAGGTAACTACAAATCTGTTCCAGCTTGATGGCACACAACACACAAGAACATTGCACCAAAACAGAAAATCCCAAATTGCTTTCAAACCTGCCAAAACAAGCATGCCCTTTAATCTCATGGTCTCTGATCAAAATGTGCTCTGCTGGTATTTAAACAAAAAAAGCTTTAATGTAATTATGAAGTGGGAAGGGGCCTACAGGTCTATTGGGATATCTACCAGGTGGATGTCGACATTTGTCTTGAATGCCTCCAGCACTGGAGAACACCACCTCTCGGGGTAATCTGTTCCATTGCCATACTGTTCTAATTGTTAGGAAGTTTTCCCTGATATTCAACGCAAATCTGGCTTTCTGTAACTTGAACCTATTGCTTCGTGTCCTGCATTCTGGGCTTATGAGGAACAGATGCTCCCTATATGACAGCCTTTAAAGTCTTTCAGCCATCGAGCTTATACTAACATGTTAGCTAAGGACCCTAAGGACCTACAGAATACATGAAAAGTTGGGGAGGCATATATTCATTTCACTGTGTGGTGCCACGCTCCTCATCTTCCCACCCTTAGCAAGTGTGACTATGCTCAGAACACAAGGAAATGAATCTGAACATTTCACAAAATTGATTTGCTAGATGTTTCTTCAAGTAATTAAAACCACTGTCAATGCTGCAGGAGGGGAAACTAACACAATTACTGTAACCCCTTTAGAAGCAGAAAGCAATGAAGGGTCACTTCCCAGAAGCTATGCAAGGGTCAATTCCCAGGCTATGTGTCAGTCTGAAACAACAAAAAGCCATGAAATGCAATCAATTCTTGATTTGAAGTTGTCAAGGTCATTCCGTGAAGGGGATCTACTTGGTTGGTTAAGAGAAAGTTTGCTATGGGGCACCTCTGAACAGTATAATGGTATATTAAAATGCTACCCAACCTTTCCATGAAATAATCCTTCATAGGAGGACATTCCATTCTCTCTCTAGGAATCTGGTACCTAGAGGGGTGGAGAATGTTGGCCATCAGAGTTTTTTAAACTTCAGATGTCATCAGCCAACTGCATGCCTGCTGGTTTACAAGTTCACCTCCACTACCTCAGAAATCGAGGCCACATACTGTGGTCAAAATATTCAAATAGTGATATGAACTTGGTTCGCCCACTCTTAGACCTGTTTTGCCAAAGCAGGTGAGAAGACGCAAAGAAGCTGAGTGGTTCTGTTGTGGCTGAAGCGGTTTTGATTTGCTTTTTAAAAGAAGGCCTGTCTCTTCTCATGACTTGAAATATGCTTGCTGTTTTCATTCTCTTCTCTGGGAAATTGAATTTATCATTTCAGTGACCTAATCCCATTGTGTCCAATCCTAGCTCCCTTTAATTTGACTTCAGGTTGGTATTAATTGATGGAGTGCAGAGATTTCAAGAGGGACTAATTTGCTTAAAAAATAGCAAAACAAGGAGGTATAGATGGAAAGATAGATGGCTAAGCAGCTGCCCTCCCTGGACCACCTGTGTTAAAACTGTTTTTCTGAAGAAAATCTAAGACATCTAATTCTTCTGGCACCACAGGTCTAGAGAACATTCTGTTATGAGTAAGCCAGGCATGGAACAATGAGCAGTGACTATCCAGTGGTGAACCTTTGGCACTCCAGATGTTTCAACTCCCACAGTCCTTTGTCATTGGCAATCTAGGCTTGGAATTCTGGGAGTTGTGGTCCAAAACATCTGGAGTGCCTTCCCTTCCTTATTCCACTGGTTTCCAAGTTTAGGGCCCTAGATACTGTTGATATTCAACTAAGCTCAGACTAGAAAGCTGGACAAACAGAGGATTCCTAATGCAAGCCCTATAAACTATGGAACGTACTGCCTGGAGATGTCATAATGATTGCAAGTTTCAACAGGTATAAGGAAATTAGATCAACTAATCATGGGGTGGATGTGTATCACCTCTTGAACCAGAGCTAGCTTTGTGTATCTGTTTCTGGGGAATGCAAGAGAGAAGCTGTACTTTCATCCTTCTGGTAGCAACTAGTTGACCACGCATACTGAACACATTGCAAGGAGCATGGTGGCTCAGTAGACTAAGGCTTCCAAAAACTGTTGGCTGCAAGGTCAGCAGCTTGGCGGTTCGAATCCCGAGTGTCATGCAGCAGAGCAAGCTCCCGCTGTTAACCCCAGTCTCCATGATTCTCCTCTTCAACATTTTGATCTCCATTCACACAGAGCTGGGACAGAAGTGTGCAGGGTAAGCCCGTGTCCTACTGCCAACGTGTTCCAACCAATCCTATACGGAACAATTATTCTGGATGGGGCTGTTTTGTTCCTATGTACCGAAACATGCTTTTGATGGGACTGTTGCTTATTTTTAAAAATCTGTTATATCTGCATTTCTCAGTATGCTGAAAGATTTGAAAGAGAGGGAGCAGATATTGAAAATGTTTTATATGGGGAGAGGCATGATTTTCCAGGCACAGTGATACCTCGACTTATGAATTTAATCCATTCCGGATGCATGCTCTTAAGTCGAACTACTCTTAACTCGGGGTACCTATCTAAAAATTGAAAAAAATAAGTTAAAATGAAAAAAATGAAAAAAAATTGTAAGTTGAGCAGACCATATGTAAAGTTGGAAGGCAGCAGTTAAAATGTCAACAGTTTTCCGCTCTTAAGTCAAATTGCTCTTAAGTCAAGCTGCTCTTAAGTCAGGGTACCACTGTATACTTTTTTTGCTTCCTGGCCTCAGAATGTGGTTGTGGGACTCTTGATAGCTTCAGTTAGAGCGGTGGCTCACAGAACGCTCCAGCAGGCAACTCTGGAGAGCTACCTGCTATTTAATTGTCAACTAAATGTCACCAGCACCAGGAAATTTTAAGCACAGCTAGGAAGACAATCTGTATGAAAGCTGCCACTGCCCATTTCCCATTGGGATGTAATGATAATAAAAATGGGGGCCTATTTCATGCACAGTTATGCATGTCAGGAAAAATGCTTCGCTTTGCCAATCTCTCGACAAACATGACACTTCGTTTTCTGCAGTACTGATAATACTGCAGGGGGAAGCGGAAAGGAAAAGGAGGAGATATTTACACTCTGGAATGGTTTCCAGCTGCATGTCTGGAATGGCGTAACAGGCTTCAGGGCCTCAGACACAATCCACCTAAATCTTTACTGTATTACTTGAAGTCAGTTCAGCTGCATCATACAACTTTAGGCTTCAAGATCACAGTCTTACAAAGCTTACTGCTGGCAAAATATTAGTCAGGGGTGACAACCTTCCCCACCACTCCCCCCATGTGTGAGATTTCAGGCACTAAAACCCCAAATCAGCATGGTCAATATTAAGGATTCACAGAAAATGTAGTATAGCAGGCCTGCACAACTGGTAGACCGTGGGCTACCGGTAGCCCACGAAGGGTCCAAAAGTAGCCCGCTGGCCATTAATTTAAAAAGTGAGGAGATAAGTTCTCCACCCCTCCCTCCCCCACCCCAAGGACCACCACTGCCCCATCAAAGTTCTGGGTCTGCCAGCCCACTGTCTCAGCTGAGCGGGGCAGTTCAAGGGCCATGGCGCATTAAAATCTGTTCCCTCCAGAATGGATTAATTGGTTTTCAATGCATTCCTATGGGAAACCGCTGCTTTACTTACTTTACTTACTGTTTTTACTTATAAGCATGTCCTCAGAACGGATAAAATTCGTAGGTTTTAGTGTAGTAGCCCTCAGGCACTTTGGGCCGGGAAAAGTAGACCTCAGCCAGTTCAAAGTTGAACAGCCCTGTAGTACAGAATCTCAAACGTTCTTTTTCCCATACACTGAGGGACATGTTTTTTTGAGGAGTAATTCACTGACAGCTTTAATGTCTCTTCTTCTCTTCCTCTCCCTGTCTCTTTTAATAACAAGCATAGTGATCTCATGAAACTGTAGGATAGTTCTAGATCAGTGGTTCCCAAGCTTTGGTCCCCAGCTGTTCCTGGACTACAACTCTCAGAAATTCAGGCCAGCTCAGCCTGCTAGTGACAACTTCTAGGATGGATCACATAAGGTGCCAATAAAAAAAAGGAAAAAAGTGGAGCGAAGTTTTGCATAAAAGGAGTGTGTTCTCTAAGTGAAGATTCCAAAACGATTCCAAAATAAACAATAAATTCAAAAAGAATATGTCCATATTTAGGCAGATACACCTGGACTGGTAGAAGCAGATTTCCCCACTTCCCCTCTACCATGGCTGTTCTGGTAGCCTCTCAATAATGCTACACAGAGAGTCAGTGGTCCTGCTGAACAGAACTGTAGACCCTGGGAAGTGGGAAACCCCAGACATCTGAATAGAGGGATTTTATGGCTAAGATTGGATGCAGCCCCAAACAATTAGCCAAGAAAGCCAATGCGATCCTTGGTTGCATCAACAGAAGCATAGTGTCTGGATCAAGGGAAATGTCAGTACCGCTCTACTCTCTTCTGGTCAGACCCCACCTGGAGTACTGTGTCTAGTTCTGCACACCTCAATTTTATAAGGATGTGGATTGTGATGAATTCTAGAAAATTCATCTTTTGATCTGTCCTATCATCTGTATAATCTGTTGATTCCTGGCTATGTCATGTCACATGCTATCATTTCTTTGAAGTCTGGTTGGGAAAGAGACACTGACTTCCTTTGTAATTAACAGGTGGATGCCAAGTCAAATGGAATAGCAAATGTTATGTTTTCCTCATCATCAAAATGTTTGTTGTCATTGTAAAGAGCAAATGGAAGGGACCTTACATTGCCTATCCTGAATATCAAAGCCTATCTTCACCAAAGATGTTTATGAGGGGATAGCAAACGGATAAAAATGGTTTTTACAATGTATTTCCCTGTATATCAAACGGTCCCTGGGCTTCAAAGGGTTACGATCAGAAGGCAAACAGGTTGCTACTGTCAACTAAGGAATCTCCCTGTCAAATACACATCCTATTCAGGTGACTGAAAGCTTTTGATCAATAGGATGCCTAGCCTTTTGTTCACTATCAAAGGGAAAGTCTTTACTCGTAGTTATGCTAATTGATGACAACAAGCCTACACTGCCCTGAGCTTAATTTACATTTCTGAAGAAAAAAAGACAGGTCCTAAAGATTTTAGGTCTATAAGAATGGTCTGCCCTAACCAGAGAGAGAGAGCTTTTGGGGAACCGCCTGCCAGAGACTTCCGTGCCGAGGCTGGCTGACAGACAGAGACAGCAGCAAAGATCTTTTCCTTTTCATAATGTGAGTATTAGATAGATCAGCTAGATTTATTGTTTTCCGTTTGGGTTGCCATATTTTGACTCTATTTTCCTGAAATTGGTTTTTTAAATCTACTTTGCAAGTTTGTCTTAGAAATTTGCCTTTGTTAATGCTCCAAGAATCTGTAACTCTTGCCAGAACAATGCTGACAAGAATAGATCCCTGTTTTGATGCTTGTTTTTCTTTTTAAAATAAAGTTTTTTTCTTTACTTTTTTAACTGGTATCTGTGTGTGTCTGAGAGGGGAGTCATTGCTAATTATCCAGAGCCTCAGCCAAGGCTGCACACTACTGACTTTTCCGTGAGCAAGAAAGTTTCTCTTGATTGAACTCTATGGGACCTGGAGCAGAGTAGCTGTTCCGAGGCTCCCAGGCTGAGGGTTGTTCAGAGGAGACAAATCCCTTTTAACTGGGGCACAGCGGGGACGGCTGCTCACCCTTCCCAGTATAAACTGCGTCACTAGTTTAAATTGAGGAACCTTCCTGAATAATCCTGGGGCATGTCAAGTCCCCAAATTGTTATATTTTTGGTGGCAGCGAAAAATGGCATGTGGTAAACGCCCCGAAGGCATCACATGGATAACTTTGAATGGGTCCAGAGGAGAGCAACCAGGATGGTTGAAATGTCTTACAAGAAGTGGCTTAGGGATCTGGGAATGTTTATCCTTACAAATAGAAGGCTGAGAGTGGATATGATAGCTATGTTTAAATATTTGAAAGGATGTCACATTGAAGATGGGACTGGTTTGTTTTCCATAGCTTCGGAGACTAGGACTCAGGGCAATGGTTTCAAGCTGTACAGAAAAAGAGATTCCATTTAAATATTAGGAAGAACTTTATGACGGTTAGAGGTGTTTGGCACTGGAATAGGCTGCCACAAAAGAGGATGGTGGAGTCTCCTTCTTTGGAGGTTTTTAAGCAGAGGCTGGATGGCCTTCTATTGGAGGTACTTTGACAGGGGTTCCTGTATGGCAGGGGGGTTGGACTGGATGGCCCTTGAGGTCTCTCCCAACTCTATGATTCTGTGATTCTGTGATTAAATCAGCATGCCTGCTGCCCAGCATACTATCCAGATATGACTAATTACTGTCCAGACACTACCACAAATTACTAATAGGCATTTACAACCCCCCCGCCGCATCTTCCTTCTCTGAGTTCACAATCTCTCAACCTGCACACTCTCTTCATTGCACTGTTGCCTTTCTTCCGATCCTCTGTAGCAACACTTTAGGGGAAGTTTCAAGGGTGTACATGAGCTTCCCTTGCCACAATGAGCAGAGCTTAGAAAAGTTACTGTTTTTTAGTTATTACTAGATTCATTACTAAAATTTTGGCAATGCTGACTGAGGGGTTCTGGGTGCTGTTGTCAACAAGATCGACTTGTCCAAATTTCCAAACTCCTATCATCGATAAAGAGGCCTGTCTAAACTTTGAAATCCCCCAAGCTTACATCAATTGAAGTGTGTAGGTTTTAATAACTGTAGCAGCTGGCAATTAAAGGTACAAGGAATAGCACAACTTCACCATTCTCCAAAAGTTGTGCAAAGTGAAAGGACTTTTGAAAGCCACTGGCTGAGAAGCTTTCTTCTTCCCTGGCAGACAAGGGCTGCTCCGGATAGATCTTTACAATGTTTGTCAACAGCTTGTCAGTCACAAGCAAATGTGCTAGGAGAGCTGCATCCAATGGGGAAGATTTTGAGGGAGGGGGAGACATTTACACGTGAAATGAAAGCAGACACAGAGCCAAAAGGACGTAAGATTCTCTGATCTCTTTTCCAACGGAGGCGAGAAGGGGGTAAAGTGAGGGAGGGGAGGGAGAGAAAGAGAACTATTAAGAATGAACCATAGCTCTCTTCAGTCAAGAAGATTTGAGATGGTAGCCAGGCCAATGCCATCTGCTTTCATCGCACTACACGTCAAGTCAGAGCAGGAAACAATGAAGATTTGACTGCTAGGAAATAAATCTGGACAAGGATGACCTACCACAATTTCCAGAGACAAAGACAGACAATCTTCTGTCTATCAATCTCAGATTTTGTCCTGTTTGGGCTAAATGTTGCTACACATAATTCTAACTCAGTAGCTACAATCACAGCTCTCCAGATGGAAAACAGTCTATTGCAGCTGAGACACACAAGGAAAAGGAGGGGATGAGAAGCGATGATGGAGATGGATCGAGACAGTAATTTATTTGATTTATTATGTCCATCTTTTAAACTGCGAATGGGCCTCAGTGCAGTTTACAGTTAAATACAAACAACATTAGAAAAAACATTAAAAATTAAACCATAATTTAAAAACCACACAAATAAAAAAACAATTTAGCCTCCGCAGACTGAAATGCTTCTTCCAAAGCAAGCAGCATGAATTGCAAAGGAATGGTTTAAGCCAGGGGTGCCCAAACTTTTTGTAAGGAGGGCCAGATTTGTTGGCTGAGAATGTGTCAGGGGCCGGTTGCTCCCCGACCCTGCCATCCCACTGAAAGCCCCACCCACTGACCCATAAGCGAAGGAGGGGGAGGGAGGGGCAGGCCAGCCAGCCGCGGGCCACTCAGAATGGCCTGACGGGCCGGATTTGCACACACACCCCGGGCCGGACTTTGGGCAGGCCTGGTTTAAGCATTTGGCTGCCGAGCAAGAATTTGGGAGTTTGGTTCTCCTCCTTGACAGAGGTTTGACTCAAATGATTTACTGTGTAAGGTTTGTTCCAGCACTGCAGCTTTTCCTATGGAAAGGCAATAAGGAGGGGACCAAGTCCAGCCATCCTCTCTTCTCAGCCCGGTTCTGGGAATGACCATGGAAGGCCAAATGGTATGTTGACACCAGACATGAATGTTTATATTATCATTCCAGACATATAATTTAGGGATATCTTTGCATCTAAGAAATCAGACTTGCAAATGTAGTCCATACTTAACTTTTAATGGCTAGTAGCCACTCATTTAAAAAAAGACCTGATTTGCAAACAATAGAAAGGAAGAAAAGCTACTGCCCTTACAATCAGACACTTTGAGAAGTTACGGATTTACCTTCTTCTTCTACTCTGTGTGGTCTAGTTCAGTTCTGAGAAAGATATTTCTTTTACTCTGCACAAGATACAGTGGACCCTTGTATAACATACAACTTGTATAACATAAAATTTGTACAACATAAAAAATTCCAGAGATAGGGAAAATTTGCTTAACATAATCACCTATGGGGAAAATCCGTACAACATAAAATGGGATCACTCTGTTTTAATGCATTCCTATGGGAATTTGTATAAAGGAAAATTTGCTTAACATAATTTCATTTGGAACGAATTAATTCCTTTATACAAGGTACCACTGTATGTCAAAGGAAGTGGTATACCTGGGAAAAGGGTTTTAAAGCCACAACCAAGCAACAACAGTAGTGCAGGCCCGTAAAGTGTCACTTGTTATAGGCAGAAAATAAAGGGGCCAGAGAAAAACCTGAACATTCCACAAAAATACTGACTTTTAAAGGATGACCTTTGTTTTAGTTTACCTTATGTTAAGAATGGTGCAATGATCGCTAAACCACTGATGTTGCCTAGATCCTGTACGAGTCCACAGACTACAACAAAGAAATCATGGGTCCTTTAGTGCATGACTTTACAGTGGGTCAAAAATGCCAATTCATTGCACAGATTCTCATGAATCCATGTGATATTTACCTATACAAAACCTCTTTCTTTCTCAGCTTTCTTCACAAAGAAGATGAGAAAGAGGAGCCTGAGTATCTTATAGACAGAAAAAAATATTGTACATACTTGCACTGGGAGGGAACTGGAGTTCATATGTAGCTCTCAGAGATCCTTCTAACTTTTTAGTCCTATGATTCATCCCAAGGTCAACTACTAAAAAAACCCTCAATGACTGAACAATTTCCTGTTCTTTCATTATACCCAAGATCAGCTGCTTAAGTCAGCCAGCACAAACTGTTAAACGGCAGGTCCATACTTGAAGCCATGCTTTAACAGCAAGATTTTGATGGCATTCCCACTGACACCTGACAAAAGTAAGGGCAAAGCAATGGAGTTCCTCTTCTGAGGACTAAGAACTGAAAGGATAAGTTGGGCATGGTCCTTCCTCACCCAGAAGTAGATGTGTTTGCAAAGGTACAGCAAGCCAGGATGCAGTGCAGGCAACAATCTGTTGGGCAGCTGCAGCCACATCATCATCATCATCATCATCATCATCATCATCATCAACAACAACAACAACAACAACAACAACAACAACAACAACAACAACAACAACAACCAGGCCAAGTGGCTGTCAAAACGGTGCCTGCTTAGGCTCCACTGATGTTCAATCGTGTTGAATTATGGCTCTATGTTAAGAGATTTCAGATACTTGAATTGCCATCTTCTATTCACTCCCATGGGAATAACATCCATGCAAATAAACAGGACTTACTTCTGTCTAGATGTCTAGTATTAAGAGTGCCATGTTGGATTCTTGCACTTGCTGATCCATGAAACCTTAGCAAACGTTGGCCAGTTTTTCTTTCCCTCAGCCTGACTTTACCTTACAGGTTATTCTGAGGAGGAGAAGGAGGAATTTGGAATGAGTACAACCCAAGGAGTGGCAGAAAGGGAATTCAGGAGAAGCCAATTTCACGAGAGGGCACAGACCCCAAGGATTCTGCGTTTGTGTAATGAAGCTTGATGTTATATTTCAATAATCCTTCCTGTTCAGTTGCAGGAAAATGTAGATTCCGTTGCTAACACGTGTAATTGAAAATGAAGGGTTTTTAAAAACAAAGATATTACAAAGATTTCCAAACAAAGAAAAGAAAAAGGCACTGGGAGGGAGTACCTGAAATTTTCCATTCCAAGTGAATTAATTCTGAATTAATTCAAGAGTTGGGTGCATCCTAGGGGAAACAGAACAGCTGCAAGAGGAAAATACCAGGAATACTTTTACTGTTGTCATGGTGATGGCCGAAAATTAACTAATTGATTGATTAAACGGAAGAATAAAGGCAAAGACAACAAAACAAATATGACCTATGAAAATGAATGACATGTAAGAAAAACAATAGCCGTAAATTATATTCCCATGATTCTGCTATACCTCTACAATGTATCAATTATGATGCATGGTTCTTACAAACTATATACAGTTTGTGCACATGCATGCATGTGCAATACACACAAAGAGTAGATAATGGGAATATTGAATTGTTGTGAAATAGATAGGACTAGATAGAAGATATCTCATGAAGTCATGCCACAGGTCCATCCTGTTCAGTACATATTTCCAGCTCTATCATAAACTCTCCAGAGGTCTAGGCATGATTCCATCCTAGCCTCACCTAAAGATCCTTAGCATTCCCCAGTGGTTGGTCCCCCTTCCAAGCATTAAGCAAGCAATAAAATGGAGAGATTTCTCTCACCACCACCCAGCTGATACATTTACCTTCTTAGTATATTTTGGTGAACAGGACCAGAATCTTCCCTGCCCAGATTTGAAAACATTCAGAAGCTAAAACTCCAAGAAATAAAAATGCCAGAATCCCAGCTTAGGGAAACCAAGGAAAGTTTCTTTTTACTGCAATGTGTACCCAACATTTCAGAAGGAGGCTGGCAAAAGAAGAAGGGGTGGGAAGACACACAGGTGTTCACTCTGCAATCAGTATTTCCAGGCCTGATAACCCCGAGGTATTTCCGTTTTCCAGGCTCCCAACGGGTAGTTCCACCTGGGCCAGAGCTATTTAAGAGCTTTATGACCAATGTGTACAAACACGCAAACCGCTCACTTCTCCATTGAGAGTGGGTCAGAGAATATTTACAACTTTAAAGAGCAAGTTACAAGAACTGGTATAGTAAAGTATCTAACCATCAACCAACCTCCTGCTTTTGTACTGCAGGAATGCAGAAAATGCAACCCACTCGCTTCAGGCAGCTTTCAAGGGCATTTTTAAAGGCCACAGACCTCCCCCTCACCCCCAGAATCCCCCCATCACCTCAAAAATGTGCAATGTTTAGTTTGTTTCAAAATTTGTTCCAAAACTCCCTTTCAACATTCTAGGTGACATGGAAGTCAATTAAAATTGTCCCCTCCCATATTTCTTAATTTTTTTAAAAAAAACCTTTCACCACCAGAGGGTGCAAAGAGGCTTTTTCAGCCTAAAGGACCGCTTTCAGGTAAACTTACGATTCTCTTAACAACAACAACAACAACAAGGTAGCAACCTGTACTATAATAAAGCAAATATGCAAATTAGCCTCCATGGCCACACACCATTCAGCCCCTCCCCCCTTGAAGATGAGGCCCTTAGGCTGATGATCAGTGCACATAAGTGTTGCATGGATTGGATTTCTCAACCATCACAGATGATTTGTATTGTATCCAGGTAGTCCAATTTTATTTTATAGTTCTTTGATCTTCTTACTTTGCTTCAAAGTCTATTAAATGACTTCCAGATAGTCCAGCCAGAATCTTGTTCTGACTGGGAGATGGTCTTCAGCATTCATCCGTTCAGCATGAGTTGCTTTTGTTCTCTTCTGATTCAATATTCAGAGCTAGAGAGATGTGCGGAAAACTGCTCTTCAATTTTAGTCATCCTGTTGGGGATTGGCATCCATGACATAGATCGGTCTGAAGTTGTATTACCGTATTTCATTCATTATTTGCTAGCAAACTTCGAAAATGCTTCTGGAGGGGCAATGCCAGCCAAATCATGGACATAGAGATGGGCACGACTTAGCGGTATTTTCGTTTCCATTTCCGTTTTTCGTTTCCGTTACGTAACGAAACGAAAAACGGCTCAGAACTGGAACGAAAACGGAAACGAAACGACTAATTTTGAGCCAATTTTCGTTTTTCGTTACTGGGAAAGCACTTAATGGAGCTAAATGGGAAGAAACGAAAAATTTTCCGTTTTCGTTTTCATTACGTAACGAAACGAAAACGAAAAATTTTGAAATTAGCTCACGAAAACGGAAACGAGCCGAAACGGACCCCTAGACGAAAACGAAAACGAAAACAAACAATTTTTCTGAGTCGTGCCCATCTCTACATGGACATTTTCCAAGGGGGAAAGGGTCCAGGCAGGTGTTTTATACATGTTTGGCCTCTGTGGATTTATACCACATGGCACTAGCATATTCTTCTGTGGAGTAGTACAGGGACTCCACGGTTCTTATTGTTTCTGGTTGCCATCACAGCCTGATACTGCCAGTTTTCTTAAGTATGTTTTTTTTGTTTTTGGTGGCAGCTTTCTGTTTGGTGGTTACGAAAAAAAATCCCTGTAGATTAGGGTTCAATCCAGAGTGGTAAACAAGCCCTTTGGGCTTGGACAATGTTCCAGATGTTTGCCTTCCAAAATAAGCCATTATTAATCAGAAAGCCAGGAGGCCTGGATTCAAACCACCCAGTTACCTATGAAAGATACAGGGCAAGTCCAAATCTCAGGTTTGTTATAAGAATCAATTGGAGAGTTATAGTGCTATTCATTCTCCTTAAACCTTGAGGAATAGAGGTAGGCTATAAAAGTCAAGAATAAATAAGGATAATGCCATCATTAAAGCAATTACTGTTACCATAGGACATTGTTGTTATGATTATAATTTATTATGATGATTACTATTTAAAATAATCTCCAATATAATTTATTGTTTTTGTTTTTATTTACAAGAGCCAATCTGGAAGAAAAAGTTTGTGTGTGTGTGTGTGTGTGTGTGTGTCTTCAGGAGCTTTCAGTGATAAATGAAAGCTTTCCAGGTGTATATGGGTGAATATATTACACTTGATCTCACTTTTGCAACTCTTCAAATGACCCCGAGAGAGACGTTTGTACCTGTTGTGTGTGTGCACTTTCAAGTGCATATTTTCATGTCATTCATTCACAGCATAAAGTGTATTTATCCACATTTTAATTTTACCATTACCATTTACTTTTACACATTTTCCAAATATGCATCCGCTTATCACTTGTGGAATGCATTTATTTTTTGACATAACACATTGTAAGGCCAGAAATATATAGATTTCCAAATACAAATATTGTTCGGTTCAGTGTTTGATGTCTGGGAATTAACAATGATGTAGATTCATTTTTTCGAAGAAACATCACTAAAGTATTTTATCACCCATTCTTAGTCTAAGGCAGGAGGCTGCATCCAGGTCTCAGGGTAGGAAATGAATGAGGAAGTGTCTGGATATCTATGTGTCTTTGATTTACCTTCTCTGGTCAAGCTATTCAAATTATTCTCCCAACTTATTTCTATCACACACACCAAGATCTATCACCATATAAAAGTGAGATCCAAAACGGAGGCTTAAGGGACTGTGACTGGAGTGGACTAAATGGGGTTGAATTGAGAGGTCTGGTATGCCATTTGGTACAATATGTCTGTGGAGATTCTCAGTCATCCAGGTGAGGTTATCCAGACGGTGAGTCATGGCAACTGGACTTCTTGTGAGATGGAAATGTTTCGCTACTGATCCAAGCAGCTTCATCAGACTGAGGAAAGTTGGCACAGTCTTTGCATCCCAATGGCATGTGTACCCAAGTGTTACTATTTGGTCTGGCTCCAAAGGTAGAGAAATAAAATGGTTCTCAGCCTTGCTCCCTCCTGTCTCCTCTCACTTTCAGGTAGAAGATGTCTTTTCTTTTCTTTAAAAAAATTCTTACAAGTGGTGCAGTGCATAGGCAATTGGTTAAAAAAAATACTTCTCCCCCCCCCTCTGCTTTGTGGAGTGACTGGCACTAAAATGCATTTTAAAAGTAATTAGACAATGTAACTCATTACACACAGGTCACCCCTCCCCCCCATATGCTCAGTAATTTACATTATCTTCTTAGGCCCTATTACACACACACACACACACACACACACACACACACACACACACCAAGCAACAATCTCTGGGAAGAAAGTTTCAGGGTTGTTGTTTTCTCCTAAGTCGTACAACAGATCAGTACCGTTCGAATACAGTTTTTTTAAACAAAATCCTCCCATGGAGTAGAAGAAGTGTTTTATTTCCCCATATCATGAACCGGCTCTCTTTGAAAGACACTTAACAATATGGGAGATTGAAAGAGGAAGGTAAAACATGACAGCTGCAAGCCAGCTTTGTTTTGTTTCAAATGACTGCACGTGTTGGAAATGTACCAAAAATGGAGCAATCCTGCCTGAACAACAACATAAGATAATTACAGGAACCTGGAAAGGGGCTGGTAGGAATGGGGGTGGTTTGGGGGTGACCTGCTTCATTCCAGCAATTATGTCATCTGATTGCTGGAAAAACGAGTAAACCAAGCTATTCCTGGTGTGGACCAAACAGCAGTAGGACAAATTCCCATTTGATCACACCCTGCATTCAGTTATGTGCCATACACCATGAGTTTCAAACTGTACCCATGTGCCTCTCCCACTGGTGACAAAGTCGTGATGGCATTCTTGTTTTAAAATAGAATTAAAGAATGCCTGAGAGGCTGAGACCATTCTTAGGGCAAGGCACTAGATGCAGGACCCATCAGCCATTGCTCCTAAGGAACTTAACCCTTGGAATTTGGAACAGAAGAAACAGAGGAAAGTCCAGGTTTTTCTTCTATGAAGTCCTTAAAACTGGCCACCCAAAGAAAGTTACAGACCTAAATCCCACGCCACACCTTCCTTTACCTCCCAATGCATATTGCCTCAATATATAGTGCAGTTCTAAAATGGAAAAGAAAAATGTCCCTCCCCTTGCTGCTGGATGTCACTGCCCCAGCGTAGAAGCCCACTTCTGTCATAGATGATAGTAAATAAAAGCAGAGGCTAGACAGCAATCTATCATGGATGTTAATGTTGCCAGATCCCAAAACAGAGCACACAGAGTTTGATAGATGACTTTCCAGAGTCCTTTTAAACTTTAAAATCCCACGTGTCCTTGTCCAGCTCCAATGTAACCAGAAAAAAAAGGCTACCTTCCCTGCTCAAATAAGGATGGATACAAATATAAACATAACTAAGAATCAGCAAAGCTGTTTGGTTTCTTTCTTTCTTTAAGCTTTTGTTTTTGGGAGGAATGTTTGGTGTGGAGATCTGAAGAAAACAAAATCTTTCCACTTGGTAACACCACCACCAGGAATATTAATTTTGGGACAAATGAGTTTGAACTAAATGCACACCTCCGCTTCAATGCAGCAAGGAACCAGTAGCAGCCCTGTACTGCTATGCATGCACTATTATATTTTATGCTGGCAAGTTTCTTTCTTCCATATAAATGTGACAATATTTCAGCAAGCCCTCATGCTAAGTTTCATTTTTCAGATGCTTGCCTCTCTGGTAACTTTCCAGGTACTCAGGAATAAATGTCTAGCGCACTGCGAGCACTGGGGAGCTGCAGAGAATTTGCACTAAAGGATGTCTGTAATGAAATGATGGCTGCACAGGGAGGAACAATACTTGACCAGCACCAGCTGTGATTAAAATGGAACACTGTACAAGGGCAGTGAAAGGATTCTTCAGCAAAAAAGAAAAAAACAACCTAACTTCTTAAGTTTAGGCAGCCCTTCAGTTACTTTTAGGTTTAACAATTAGAAATCTTTTCTTAAAAATTGAAAACTGATTCTTAAGAAATGTTCTCAATGCCATTTCTCTACTGTGCTATAGGCTCATGTCATAATGAGTCAAACTGGACATAAAGCTATTAATATGAATGCTTCTCCAGCCTCACTCAAGGGTATTTGCTTTTAAAATAAGTCATTCACTTAATTTCTAGCTGCGAAAAGGTGATGATTCTGACTGCATCATGGTATGGCCTAAATGCCAGATCAGATGTCAGTGGAGGAAGTCACATTCATTTAATCCCCTTGCTGCCTTGCACACTGATATATGAAGGGTTAGATCAACCTAATTACATTCTACATAAACAGACACGCAAATATGCACATTTCATTGTCTCTCACTTTCTACTATTCTTAATCTCAAGCTCTTTCTGTCCCATTCATTTAGAATATAGAACTTTTGGCAAAGTGTTTTTGGAATTCATCACTTTCCTTTGAAAGAGGAACAAAAGATGTAAAAACTAGTCTTAGAACCCTCTCATTCTCTAAGAACCTCCAAATCCAGGAAAACCCTCCCTTGGTATTTATTCTAGAATGAGTATCCCAATGTGTTTTGGGGGTTATTAAATCTTTTGGTGACATATGGCTGAGATCCAGTTGTTTCCTTTTTGTTTTTTTTAATATATTTTACATTGTATCGATAATGTTGAGAACTTTTCCCTGATGCATTTTCTTCCTTCTGCCCCAGGAAACAATTCATTGCAGTCGATGGATTGCTACTGAAGATCCACCACCACCACCCCGCCCTACTGAAGATCCAATTCAGTGAGTGGCTACAGCTTCTTGTTGAGATCATATGGCAGAAGTAAACCGTTGCATAGACACGAGTGCAGTGGAAAAATAAAACAAAATAAAACAAACATTTTAAAAGGACAGCTATAATGACAATACAGAAGGACCCCGGTATCTGCAGGGACTTGGTTCCAGGCCTTCCCATGGATAATGAAAACTGTGGATGAGAGAGAACGCCAAAAAACCTCAAAACTGCTGTTTTGTGACAGTAGCTTGCTTTATGTTTTGCGACAGTGTCTTGCTTTACAGATGCTGTTTTGTGACAGTAGCTTGCTTTATAGTTGCTGTTTTATGATAGCAGCTTTCTCTGTGGCTGCTGAATTATTTATTTATTTTTTTCCCCTCTGCCAACTGCGGATAACTGAATTAGTGGTTAATGAATCAGTGGATACGGGGTCCTGCTGTAGTTGAAAATGTTGTGATAAGACCATTCACACATGCAGCAATGCAACATTTTTTCAAAAAGATCTGCAACAAGAAAAAAAATGGAAGCCTTTGGCCAAGGGAGAAATGATCCCGCCGTTAGAACGCTTGCAGAGTAAATAATTCAATAATGGCCATGTTTTGTGTGACCACCCCCCACCCCCAAATTCACAAAAGGAAATCAATGGGGGGGGGATAGAAGGGCAACATTTGTCTCCTTTGACTGCGGCTCTATCTAGTGTGTTGTGCTTTCTCATCTTCTCTGAGGGGCATGAAATTCTAAGGATCATACTAATTGTGTAGATATCTTTCAATGAGAGCTGCATGGGAAAAAGCACAAGAAATTCACTTCAAATTACAAAACTACAAGCAGAACACGCAAAACAAAGAAAGGAATGAAAGCAATGCGGGTAGCTTTGCAAACCAAAACTTTTCACACTTCCATGCATAAAATAATACGGAGTTCCTGTCCTCCTCAGGCACAGCTGGACATCTCTCAGAAGAGCACAGAGGGATTCCACATTGATGCACTTATGAAGTTTTAGACAGAGCATAATGATCCTAGCATGGGGCATGAATACTGTTTAGAATCTAAAGTTTAGATCATAATGTATATTGCTTAACTTAACGTTGAATGGTCTTACTAGGGGTCCTCTTTTGAAAGCTAATGGACATTACTTAACTTGCATCAAATGATCTTAAGGGGAGCTCTTTGGGTATTAATAACTACCTTATTTATCTGTAATATTCCGGAGAGGGGAGGTTTTTAAGCAAAGGATGGAGGACCATCTGTCGGGAGTCCTGGGATGAGGGTTCCCGCATGGCAGGGGGTTGGACTGGATGGCCCTTGAGGTCTCTTCCAATTCTACGACTCTATGATTCTATGACCCTTCAGATACCAGTATGCATTACTTCACTTGCCTCAAAATGGGACAGCCAGCCCTGATGTATTAAGCACCACCACCCATAATTCATGTCCAGATTTCTTGCCTTAATGGCATCAATATTAATAGGAGACTACTCATAAATGCTAAGTCAAGTGGGAGAGAAATAACTGACACACTGGGATAGCCAGCTTGCCACTCTGATGTCCAAAGGGACAGTAAAGATTCTTGAGAAAACAAAGCATACATTGAAGAAGAACAGTGTGCAAAAGGATATTGGTCAAGGGCAACAGTGCACCCAATCCAGCTTCTCAGCTCCAGCAGCAACACCTGAATAACTGGATCAAGACACAATGTGGTAATATTCTGTATTTTAATTTCAGTCTAAAGAAGTATTTTTTTCCAAAATTGTGGTGGATGAAAGGACAGAACGGTGCCTCCTCTTAGGAAGAAGACACAAATGACACAGGGATTAATTTTTAAAATGTCCTTTATATCCTTTCATCTGAGAAATACAACTGGAGGACCTGAGGAACAGGACTGCCATCAGTTGTGCCAATAGAAGGGCTCCTGATTACCCCATTTAGAGCACCGAACAAACAAGTGTGTGCGCACTGGGTGGGTGGGTGGAAAGCAAGCAGCCTGTGGGACCCTTGCCTCTCCCCTGGCCAGTTTTACAGCTCCATATTTGTTGTTCTTTTTCTTGGGTGGTGGGGAATGAAAATCCCTGCTCATGGAAGCCTCTCGCACCAGCTATCCTGTTTCTGCGCAAACTACAGGGACCCTTGCACCTTCTAAAGTGAAAAACAAACTAGAAAACCAAAAAGGGGATTTCTGGACACCTCTTGCTCACTTGCATCATTCCTTTTTCTCTTTTATAAACTCATAGAGGGTCTTTTTTGCCCATTATCATTGGGTAGAGGAGTTTCAAGCTTTAAAAAAAATGAACTGGAGAGATGCATCAGGAGATAAGATCTTCCACTGTGCATCTGAAAGTGCTATCTATTGATTTTTCTTTCTCCTCTAAAAGTGACAGGAGGTAGAAAAGAAGACTAGGACAAAAGAGAACTAGGACAAAATTTCTTAATTGCACAGTATTTTCTTCTCTCTCTTGTATATACACAAATGATATGATAATTCTGGCCTTCTATAAGTAGGGCATTCAAAATTTAACACCATCCCACTGACATTAATCAGGCTCCTCTGCATCAGCAGTGACCATCAACTTTCTGAGTTAGGGAGGGGGGAAAAAGAATGACGTCATTCTAGTAGTTTCCCTAAACTAGAAGAGCCAAGTCCTCATTGTGTGTGGCATAAAGATTCCTATGAGATAATAATAATAATAATAATAATAATAATAATAATAATAATAATAATAATAATAATAATAATAA
>JAHTLZ010000019.1:6859872-6880081 GCA_023846285.1 Phrynocephalus versicolor | reverse complement strand
TACATACATACATACATACATACATACATACATACATACATACATACCCTGACCTAGAAGGTCTCCCTCCCAGCCAAACCTACCAAAGGCAGCATGCAAGGTTGAAGTAGCTTCAGTATGATTCATTAAGCAGCAGTATGCCATAGCTCCCAGGCAGAATACCATGACAAGGAAAAGGCAATTCCAATCTCATCTATCAGCCAGAGAAGGAGACACTGGAGGAAGCTCCCAGCGCCTCTGTCAGAAAGAACAACTAAGATGACTCAGAACAGCAGGTTCAAAGGTTTTGGCTATTGCTCAGGGACCAAGGTTGAATTTCTTGGGAAGTGCATCACAGAAGACAGAGGACCAATCTAGGCCCACCCAAGGGGTGCTGCAAGGACCTTGCTTCTTGTCTCCCTACCAGGAAACAACCATTCAACCAAGAAATAGCACTCTTGTTATTTCCTCTGGATGTTGAGGGAGGAAAGGGGAGGTAAAGGAGGACTTGGAAACTACAGAGAAATTAAATGAGTTCTTTGCATGTGTCTTAATGACATAGGACTTTGGGCAGATTCCACTGCCCGAACGGCCCCTCTTGACTAAAGAATTAAATCAAATACAGGTTAAAAGAGAGGACATGTTAGGTTTAATTGATAACTTGCAGATCAACAAGTCACCAGGCCCAGATGGCATCCACCCTAGGGTTATTAAGGAACTGAGAAATGAAATTGCGGATCTGTTAATGGTAATATGAAACTTGTCTCTTAAAATGGCCACAGTGCTGGAGGACTGGAGGATAGCAGATGTCACACCAATTTTTTAAAAAAGGAAGTAGGGGAGATCCAGGAAACTGCAGGTCAGTTAGTCTGTCCAATGGAAGATGGTGGAAAGCCTCATCTTAAAACACATAGAAAAACAAACCTAGCTATGGGAAAATCAGCATGGCTTTTGTAAGGGTAAGTCCTGCCTGACAAACTTTTTAGCCTTACAAAAAGAAGGCTGAGAGGGGATATGAAAGCTATGTTTAAATATTTGAAAGGATGTCAGATGGAAGAAGGAACTGGTTTGTTTTCCATGGCTTCAGAGACTAGGACGCGGGGCAGCGGTCTCAAACTACAAGAAAAGAGATTCAATTTAAACATTAGGAAGAGCAGCTGTTCAGCAGTGGAATATGCCACCATGGAGGGTGGTGGAGTCTTCTTCTTTGGAGGTTTTTAAGCAGAGGCTGGATGGCCATCTGTCAGGAGCACTGTGATGGGGGTTCCTGCATGGCAGGGGGTTGGACTAGATGGCCCTTGAGGTCTCTTCCAACTTGACTATTCTGTGGTTCTAGAGCTTCCCTGCTGTGGCTCCCACAATGTTTGGTATTACTGCTAGTCAGTTAAAGTCTTAGGCATTTTCTTGTAAACATTACCAGATACGCCTGCTTCCCAGTGAATTGTTTTTAAAGATTTCACTGGTTATTATTTTTAGCCTTTCGTTTTATTGCCTTACTGTGAACTACTTGAACATGTTAAAATGAAAAATAATTTAAAAGAGAGCCCCCCCCCAAAAAAAAGACAGAGAATGTCCATTTAAAATTGCCTTTCCACCAAAAAGCAGAACCTCACTGACAGCCAGTCACCTGTGTCAAATGCCTCTGAGAAGCCATCCCAAATTTCTCATGCATCATCAGACACACTGTGGAATTATGGATCATTTTGAAATGGCAGCCTACTGTTGCTGGATTAAGAATTGGGAAGATATGCTGTCTAAAAGGACAATAAGCCCTTCTCTCACACCACCTTCACATGCATAACTGGTGGGAACAAGAGAGAGGGCCTTCTCTGTGGCTGTTTCCAGAATGAAGCATGCCCTGCCTTAAAGAGGCTAGGTTGAAAATGATATTATTTAAAAAGGCCTTTAACAACCAACTGGGCATTTTTTTTATCTTATGTGCTGGACCCTATTGTTAATTATAAGTGTTTAGTGTTTTTTCTAACAGTTTTAAGTGACTGATTTAATACTGTTTTATGTTTAATTGTTTTTTAAGTGCTTTGCTTTACTTTACTGTAGCTTTAGTGAATTTATTTATTAATTTTAATAAGTTGTAAGCCACTTTGCATTCCTGAATCGGGAGAAGCGAAGCATACAAATGGATAAAACAACTAACCAACCAGTCAATGTGAACTTTTCTGGATCAAGTCCACATCCTTAGACTCCAAGAAAGTTCAAATTAAAATACTGTACAGCAATCATTTTTATCTCTTCTTTTTTGTCAGATATGCTTCTATAAAACTTGTCTAAAAAGAGTCCCATGGAAAGGAATGTCTGCTTTGCAGAAACCTGTCCCATTCGGTGAAGGCACTTCTTTAAAAAATAAAAGTTAAAGGTGTACAAATTGCCCACCCTACAGGAAACCTCACATCCCCTGGTAGCTGTTAAAATGTAATTCTTCACACACTGTTCACACATCTATACCATAAAGTCCCACCACAAGGATTAATAGTGTTATTTCCAGGGAAGAATGGTGACCCCCAAAGGATATTCCTCCACTTAAGTCCAAATGGGGACAGTTGGTCCGCTGCTTTTGTCCCCGACTTCTGTGGATTTAGTTGAGCCCTGGAAAAGGGCTGGGTTAGGGGAGAGAGGCAAGAGACCAGGAAACTTGAAATTTCACTTGATTTTCGCCCCTTCGCTCCACCCCTTAGTTCAAGGACAGTCTGCTCTGGAAAAGCCAGGCTGTACTTTTTAACATTATTTTATTTATTTATTTTAGAGTATTTTTACCCCGCCTTTCTCCTTTGGAAAAGGGCCCAAGGCAGCTTACAGCAAGGAGAGACTCTACAATCCATTACAACTCAGACACAATCAGTTTGATAAACGGGGAATTGAGGGGCCCCTTCCAGCGTCAGAAGGCAACATGAAAGCTAACCATTGATAACATAGTGTCGGTGCAACCACTCAAGGAGAGAGGCAAACAAAAAGTTACAACTAGTGGTTACAAACACAAAGTCAGTGTAGCCATGTATGGGAGGAGATCCATAGCAAGGCACAGGAGGTGGCCCACCATTCATGTATTTGACATTTATATACAGTACCGCCTGCTTGTATATAAAAACAACGCGAGGCGGTTTACAAAGCACGTGCAGAAACAAACAGAAAAAGTAACAGGGAAGGAAGAGGCAACAGGCGATCAGCTCCCTCCACGCTCTGCCTCGCCGCGCCGTGTAGTCCGCCCACAGCGGTGTGTGTGTGTGTGTGTGTGTGTGTGTGTGTGTGTGTGTGTGTGTGTGTGTGTGTGTGTGTGTGTGTGTGTGTGTGCGCGTGCGTGCGTGCGTGCGTGCGTGCGTGTGTGTGCGTGTGTGTGCAAGTGGCGCCTTCCAAGGCGCAAGAGGAGGGCGCGCAACTCCTCCGCCCCTTCTCCGCGGGGCCCAGAGGCGCACGTGCGCTGCTGCTGCCGCTGCTGCTGGGCGAACACAGACTCTCCGCCCGCTTCCTCGCCTGAGGCGCCCGTCGGGGAGGCGACCCTTGGCTTTTCTGGGGGAAGCGGAGTGTGGTGGGGTGGGGGGGAGGGAGAAGCTGGCCGACCCGTCCCGGGGCAGCGAGGGGAGGAAAGGAGGCGCCGCGCCCCCTTTTATCCAAGAACCCACCCGTCCCAGCCCCCGTCCCCGTCCCCGTCCCCCTGGCGCCGTCTCCCGCTCGCCCTACCTCACGCCCTCCTCGGTCCGTCCCGTCGGCTCCGTGCCAAGGCCGGCGGTAAGGCGGGGAAGCGCGCGCGCGCTCAGCAGCCCTCTGTTCCTCGGGCGCCCGCCGCCCCTTTCCTCAGCTCTCTCTCCCCCGACGGCGAGGGCGCGAGACGCTTCCAGGGTCCTGCGCGGGGGTGGGGGCGGAAAGGGGGGTAAAAAAAGGCGCCCGCGCTTCCCGCCTTGCCCTTGCGCGCCGCCCCCCCCCCCGGCGGGGGGTAGCAGCCGAAGCCCAGGCGGGCGCCTGCTCGCTTGCTCGCGGCGGAGTGTGACCTTTTCCGCGGTGCCCTCATTGGCGGGCGTCGGAGCCGGGCGCCCCCTCCTCCTCCCCGGGCCGGGCCCCCCGTCCTGCGCGCGCTCCTGACCCAAGGCGCGCGAGGCGGGCGCGCGGGGAGTGAGGGGGGGGGGAGGGAGGGTTGGCCGCCCCTCACGAGTGTCCACTCCGTGGGCGAAAGAGAGGGATAAACGTCCCGCAGAGGGAAGGGACCCAAGTGCTCCTTGATCTAGACTGAGGGAGGCACTGTTATGTTTAGGGTTCTAAGCAAAAAAATCAAAACAAAAGACAAAACACATGGGGCACCTTAAAGACTGACTATCATAGTTTAATACAAGGTTTCCTGGACACCTCCACTTCTTGAGACATAGAGTATATAGTACATATATTACTTTTAGGGGTTAGTGAAGAATGTGGCGTTAAGTCGGACAACCTGTAGCAGTGTTGGCGAACCTATGGCATGGGTGCTGAAGGTGGCACTTGGAGCCCTTGCTGTGGGCACCCAACATCGCCCCTTCTCACTCAGCCACCTGTGTTCAGGCTAAATTGCTGTATTGGCACTTTGTAAAAAAATAGTGGGTTTTGAATCACATTTTGGGCACTCGGTCCCTAAAAGGTTCGGTGCGCTGTCACTGACCTATAGCACCCCTAACAAGGCTTGAGGACACCCAAATGAGATGTTTACAGAGTGCCTCCACCAGTTTCAGTCCCCCACTGAGTCTTTGGGTGGTGGTGTTTGAACCTACCCTGCCCCCCCTAGTTCTAGTCCATCACTCTATCCACTACACCACACTGCTTTTGCAGAGTCCAGAATCAGCAGCTAGAGAGGATGCTGAGAGTTGTCATGCAGAACCTTTGTTCTCAGTTGACCTTCAAGTACTTGGTGAGCAGGGGACTTGACCCTCAGGGCTCCATTCTGATTTTGCCCTTGCCTCTGTTCCTCAGAGCTCAACTTAAAAAGCAAAACAACACCAAAAGTACAACCACCAAGCAAGAATGCTGGTGTGCATTCTGCTCAAGAATGGGGACCAAGGAGACCTCCTAATGTTAGCCTGCAACTCCCTTCTTCTCCCACCTGCGGGAGCTGTAGTCCCATTGATATTTGGAGGGCCACAACTTCCCCACTCCTTGCACTTCCCCCCTCAAAGAGAATTGGGGGGGCAGCACCTCTTCAGAGGTAGTTTCACCCCTGTTTCCAACAGCCCTGATGACTGGCCACATGGGCTAGGGCTGAAATACCGTTCAGCAATATCTTGGTAGGAGTTGGGGGAGGACTATCTATCTATCTATCTATCTATCTATCTATCTATCTATCTATCTATCTATCTATCTATCTATCTATCTATCTATCTATCTATCTATCTATCTATTTTATATACTGCGCCATCTGACCTACGGTCATCATTTCCTATCACACAACAACTAAATATTTGCACATACACACACACCTGAACACATTTCTGCATATCTGCTTTTAAGAAGCTGCAATCCTGAGAGTAAGCCCATACATTCAGCTCGCCTTATGTTAAAGGAATGGAGTGTGTGTGTGTATTGTGTGTTTGGGGGGGGGGGGGAGGTGTCCCTGATGCAGCAAAATGTTTACAGCTGACAGATAGGCACTCTGTGTTATAAAATTTCAACATGGGCAGTGGTTTGTAATGTGCCCCTCTTAACAACAGAGAAAACTGCACCTAATACTTTTTTTTTATTCATCCAAAAGCATTGGAGAGCCAGTGTAATGTAATGGTTTGATTGTTGAATTGGGGCCTGAGGTGCACATTCTCTCACCTCTCCTCAGCTATGAAACTCAATGGATTACTTAGAGGCACTCTGTCTCAATTTGACTTCCACACAGGGTCGTTTTGAGGCTGGAAGGGGGCAAGAGGGGGGAGAGCCATGTATGCAAGTTGGAGGAATTCCAGGACATAAATGTGGCAAATACAGTAAATAAATATAGAAATGAAAACAACAGCTAGGCTGTTGAAAACAAACTTTTTCTTTGCTGCCTGACCAGCTGGGGGACTCAGGCTTGGACTTTCCAGCTACGTTTAAGTGATCGGGAGTGCCCAAGGTCACCAATGACGGATCATTCCATTCACGTACATGGAGTGGGGTTATGTGAGACTGTCACTGGGATGTGGGAGTAATGAGAGCAAATATCAGCACTCCCCCTTCTAAGCCTTACAAGGGGTGCATGGCACCTGCCTGCTGTACCATTGATCTCAGTGACGAGGTAGGCTGCCACGGGAATAATATTGTTCCACTGGGTGACAGAGCTTTTGTTCTGGAGATTATAAGAAAGGCATAAAGCCTTTGTAGCAGTTGAAAGTCTCCCACAGCTCAGTGAATGCAAAGTCAAAGTCAATACCAAGGGATGCGGTTTCAATGAGGCACGCACATGTGGGGGGGTGGGGAGTAAATGCTTAATGACACTAAGTGAGAGCTATTCATGCGCTGGAGATACTGATATTTCCTGAAGGCATGACAGCAGCGACCTGTGTTTGTGTGTGCATGCATGGACTCAGCGAATCATGTACTACTTTGGCACTGGCTCCAGGGACCAAACCAACAAATAATAGACTACCCTCTTCTGCCTCTCTAACTCCTTGATGCTTATGATCAATGGTGATATATTTACTTATTTATTATTTCCATTGAATACTTGGCCTTGCAGAGTCCCTGCCCACCTTCAAAAAGGCACTGAAAACGTTGCTTTTTAAGGAGGCATATGATGACCTCATCTCTTTTTCTGTTTAATTTTTTTTCTTTTTCTTTCTTCCTCCCCTTTTCTTCACTTGCTGCCTTCCACTGAGGGTCTCCCTCATTGCTAAACATTTTTATTCTTATCTTGCCTTTTCTACCGCGCTTGTTGTTTTAATTGTTTGCTGTGTTTTTAGCCTTTTAGCTATTTTAGCTATGCTTTGTGAACCGCCCTGAGTTCCGGTTCAGAAAATGGCAGCGGTATATAAATGCGTCAAAATAAATAAATAAATAAATAAAATATACCGCCTGACTTTCCTGAAGGAACTCTAATTGAAATGGCCAGACACTGTCCAAACATACTTTAATTTGGTCCTAGACAAACCCAGGGTAGTTTAGTGGTACTAGTACTGGAGTGGCACTTTAGGTATTCAGGTTCACATCACCACTGACCTATGGTGGGTCAGTTCTTGCATCCATCACTCATTCATCTGACTTCCTTCATAGGGTTTTTGTGTGTGTGTGTGTGATGATAAAGTGCAAAGAGCAGAGTGATACGTTCCTTAGAGGCAATAGGTGTTAACCAATAAATAAGAAAAACATGTGTTTTCATCTCTTTGAAGCATTGCAATATCCAGAGTTAACAGATAAGAAATGGTACACATCCACACGTACAAAGAACATTGCTATTTTCGCATAAAACCTTGGGTGCAATTCATTTGGTAGCTTATATGTTATTTAAAAGTACAATTTTTGCTAAAATAGATATGTAAGAATAATTATAGACAAATGCAATCAGATACTTTGGAGAAATGGTTCTCCTTACATATATAAATATGTATACAAATGCAGTGGTACCTCTACTTATGAGCAGCTCTACTTAAGAGCAATTCAACTTGAGCAGAAAGCCATTGGCATTTTAACTGCTGTCTTACAAATTTTAGTCACAGTCTGCTCTACTTAACAATTTTTTTTTATTTTTTTTATTTTTTTCATTTTTTAGATACGGCTGCTGTACTTACGAGTTGTTTGACTTATGAGCATGCATTTGGAATGGATTAAACTTGTAAGTAGAGGTACCACTGTATAATTTTAACGCGATATAAGCCAAATTTCTATCTGAATGAAATCATATTTGTTTCTCAAATTTTAAGACAGGAAACAAAATGGTTCAAACTATATTTCAGTTTAGTGACTGGAGGCAAATAATTGAGTCTTTCAGGGAATCAAGTTAACATCAACCAGTGGCAGGACTAAGGAGCTAAACTTTGGACACCATCTCACACTCTTTTCACCTCTTAGGCATCAGGTCAGCACCACGTCATGACACAGTGCTATTACTGTGCACGGTGGCAGGGAGATGAAATGAGGAAAGAGAAATTCTCTCTTTCTAAGTCATGTTGTTTCCCTGCCATCTTTTTCATAATTTCAGAAAGCCCAGATCACTTTGAAATCTTTTCATTATAGGTAGCTCAGTGCCTTGAAGGTAGCTCAACGCCTTGATGGTTTTCATCCTCTTTTTCCCCCTCTGTATTTCCCAGCTTGATGATACGCATTTCTGAGACATGGCAGCCCAAAATGTAGGTAGTGTTCCAAAGCAGCCACTTGGTTGATTTGTATAAAGGCATTATGATTCTGGCTGTTTTCCTTTCAATCCCTTTTCTTGCCTCATAATCCATTAGCATGGAATTTGCCTTTTGTCACAGCTGCCGAACACTGAGTTGACGTTCTCATTGAGCTGCCCATCATGAATCTACAAAGATCAGGATTAGTTACCACCAGATCAGACCCCCTTGTGTGTGTGTTTGTGTGTGTGAAATGGGGATGATAAATAACTTCTATTAATTATGCTCAAGTCATACTGTACTTTGCTTGTGATAAATTCAAGGGACAGTTTCAGCCCTCTGTATTCTGATATTGGACACACAAATCCATGCTGCTCACAGTTGATGTTTTCTAGGTGCAACTAAAACAAGGCCAGGGGGTGTCTAAAGCAGTGGGGTAAACAGAAAGAACAAGGAATAGACCAGTGATGGCG
The DNA here is from genome assembly GCA_023846285.1 of Phrynocephalus versicolor. NCBI lineage: Eukaryota > Metazoa > Chordata > Lepidosauria > Squamata > Agamidae > Phrynocephalus > Phrynocephalus versicolor. The sequence continues at coordinate 6,871,362 of JAHTLZ010000019.1, read as the reverse complement.
AACCTTTTAGAGGCTGAGTGCGCAAGCTGCAATTCAAGACCTACTAATTTTTGACAAAGTGCCAATACAGCCATTTAACCTGAATACAGGTGGCTGTGAAGGGGCAATGTCAGGTGCCCGCAGAAAGGGCTCTGAGTACCACCTTTGACACCTGTGCCATAGGTTCGCCAACACTGGTAGCATTCCCATCTTCTGAGGGTGCCCTGGAACTGCAGCTTACCCAAGGCTATCCAGGCTGGCTCTTCTCCTAGAAGCCAGAGTGGGGAACAGAACTCCCAACCTCTGACTCTGCAGTTTATTTATTTTTTAACATACAAAGTGCAATTTATAGATGGCATTACAGTAGGACCCCGGTATCCGCTGGGGATTGGCTCCAGGCCTTCCCGTGGATAATGAAAACCACGGATAAGAGAGAACACCTGCCCACCCACCCCCAAACTGATGTTTCCTAACAGTAGCTTGCTTTATGACTGCTGTTTTGAGACAGTAGCTTGCTTTATGGCCGCTGTTTGTGACAGTAGCTTGCTCTACAGATGCTATTTGTGACAATAGCTTGCTTTACAGCTGCTGTTTGTGACAACAGCTTGCTTTACAGCTTGCTTTGTGGTTGCTGAATTATTTAATTTTTTCCCCTCTGCCAACCGTGGATAATGAATCAGTGGATATGGGGGTCCTACTGTACATAAATAAAGCCCCATCATCTACAAACTTATTCTATCCACTCTTCCAGCTCAAAACCACCTATGAAAAAATTAAAAATTGTAGCTCCTTAGTGGACTTCATGATTTTTCAAACTTGTCTCTTGCTCTTCGCTTTTAAGGAATGATGTATTTATAGGCAATGGGCTCATGACTACTAACTCTCTGCCCAGGGCCTTTAGCAAAAATGTAGGTATGCAGACCTGCATGCAAGAGCTGCTGAAACAACTCCAGAGGGCTGGTAATCTTTCTAGGGTAGATTTCTAGCAACAAGGAAGACTGCATTCAGAGGGAAAGGGGGAGAAAGTCCTGATGCTACCCTAAGCATAATGCAGGATTTAAGCTATAATCTCCACAGTCTCATGGGCTAGAGACATACATACTGTATACTGTATTCTGCATTGCCTGACCATGGGCTAAACAAGCCTAATTGCCAATTTCCTTGGCCTCTGTTGCTACAGGAAGTTTTAAGCGGAGGCACAAACAGAAGGGAAAGCTTTACAGGAGCCATGCTAAAGTAAATATTCTGAATTCCTCTCTCAAACATTCACTTTAGAACACTTACAACCAGTTATGCTAAAGATAACAACAAGTAAGAGTGAGCAAGTGCTCAGTATATTATCTTGTAGACAGAGTGACTCAAAGCATTTAAGGTGGATCAGGGTTTCACTGTTAAGGGGAAAGTCTTCTCTCCTTCATGGCTTTCTTTTCAATGAGATAGTATAATGGGGGGTCTATTTTCAAAGTGCAGGTCACTGTTCACATGATACACTGCTGTTCTCCTTTTGGAGAGGAAAAAAAACATTGCAGGTAGAAAACCAACAAGTGAGGACCAACAATCTTCTATTTAGTATGTGTTTACTCCATCTTTCTCCTTAAAAAGGATCCAAGACAGCTTACCTCATTCAAAGTCTACTCAGAAAGGCTACACCACAACTCAGAACCCAGAAAGCATGGCTGTGAACAACAACAAAAAATCTGTGATGCCAGAATTCACAGGGAGAACTGCCGGTTGTGGTGCCAAAGTAAGTACAGTAAGTAAGTAAGCAAGCAAGCAAGTAAGCAAGCAAGCAAGCAAGCAAGCAAGCAAGCAAGCAAGCAAGCAAGCAAGTAAGTAAGTAAGTAAGTAAGTAAGTAAATAAATTTCCAAGCTCCATGTCAGATTATGAGATTGGATCTGAGGTTAGAGGAGAAAATTTGGGAGTGATACATTTCAGTTCCAAATCCTCTATTTCTTTGAACTGAGGTGCTTTTACATATTGGGAACTTTGGCATGGATCTGATTTCAAAACACAACCAGGCTGCCACACCTTCCTTACAGCTCTCCTTCTCCTCTGCAGCTATTCCATGCCTCTTCTTCTTGAGCCTGTTCCCTGAACTCCTGTGACCTTGGAGCTTTGCAACCTCTCGTTTTCCTTTCCATCAGCTGATCCCGACAGCCCTGACTCAGTTGGAATCCCTTCTGATGACGTTTTTAGCTCAGCCTCGGTGTTGGTTTGTTATCTTGTGATCGGACTCCCTTTGCCAGCTGCCTTCACCCTTGTCAAGGGGCATTGGCCTTTGTCAGCTGAACGGGGTTCTCAGGTTCCAATGACTCATGTGTTATTTAGGAGTGTTTGAACAACTCCTGTTAAGAGGCTGGAGTCACTCTTTGGGATCAGAGGGATAGAGATTGTATGTCCCCCCTTCCCCAAGTTTATCAGCACAGCAGTAAGAGAGGCCTTGGATGCAGAAGTTTCACATAGAGATGAGTGTTTCGTTTTGGAAGGGGACTGATTCCCGAAATGAAACACGCCAGCACAGCTGGCGCTCAGAACCCAGTCCCACCCTCTGGAACAAAGTCAACCACTGTCTAACTTTGCAGCAATTTGCGCTGGGCAAATTCAAACCAGGAAGCAGCCTCTGATGGATCATCTTTCCCTCTCTCTGGCACTGGCCAATCAGACAAGGAGGCGGGGTGATGCATATCCTTGTACAGCTCCTGATGGGCCAGCGCCAGTGAGAAGGGAAGATGATGCTTCAGAGGCTGCTTCCTGTTTCGTTTCGGAACCAGTCCCCTTTCAAAATGAAACACCCATGTCTAATTTCACAATCAAGCCTCACCATCTCTAAGTTCTCAGTTTTGTAAACTTATGATTCTGCTTCCATGAGCCCAAATCATCATGCATGTCTTCTCCGCCTCTCCATTTTATCATTATGTGAGATAGTTCTCTCTCTCTCTCTCTCTCTCTCTCTCTCTCTCTCTCACACACACACACACACACACACACACACAGAGGGAGGGAAGGAGGGAGGGAGACTAGCCCATGGTAATGTGAGGAAATAAAATCTTCCCCATCCTTTTTCACATATGGTTTTAACATAACCTGCTGCTACATTATGGTTCACTTGGTGCATTGTTGCACCTTTCAGATGAATACAGTGATTGAGCAGGTCCTCAAGGGGGAGCTCACATTGCAAACAAACACACAAGTAATAATTCGAAACCCGTGTCTTTACCCTGCCCAACCATCAGTTCCTTCTCCCCTGCCCTCTCAGATGACACGAGAAAGACCATCTGTAATTACTGAAGCCTACAAGGGTGAGGTAAAAATAGCCACAGCAGAAAAGGAATTTACTGAGCAATGGAAAGCAGTCTAGCAGACAGACACACACAGAGAGAGTTTGCATAAGACTGTCCAAGGAGACTCAGAAAAGACCCCAAATGTAACTCTGAGAACCTCAGCCACTAAGGCAGTAGATCCAATTAGCACTGGTGTGGGCAGCTGGCACAACGCACGGGAAGACTTCCGCTGGGCCTTGGGAGGAATTTTAGCACACAGCACTGACAAAGAAAACTTAGCAATTAAATGGGCACTTCTGTGCTCTCCCACTGCTGTATTGCCGGAGAGATGTGGGAGATCGGGAGCACAGCCTGTCAATCAGCAAGCATCCCGTTTTTTTTTTTTAAAAAATGGGAGTTTTAAGGGGGGGGGAATACAGTAGATAGAAGATTCCAGGTGTGTATACAAACATTTCAAGGATAGGCTATGTTCACACGTGCCATTTGTAATGTGACTGCACTGAGACTGACAGACAAACACATCAACAAGTATCGTTGGAACAATTTCTTCACCACTCAATGCCTACAAAATACCTTGAAGCCATGAAATTAAAAGAAAATCATGAAAGCCATTAAAACACACCAAAGTTCAAATCATTAAATACAGAGATACAGATAGAGAAATCAAGACACTTTCATACATACACACATGTGTGGCATTCTTATACTTCATTAACTCTCACACCCCATGAGTCACCCCATGAAATAATAGGAGAATTCACCACCATCCCACGTCCTTTTTAATTCTGCTTGGTCATGATTAGCATTTGTGGGAAAGAAGCAGCACATTTGCGTGTTGTTTGCGCAGTTCCCCAGACTCTGGTTCTGGATTTGGCATAATATTTTGAGCAAGAATCTTATTCAGTTTCACCTTAGGACATGGTTCACTCTCATTTGGGCTAATATTGTGGGGAAGCTCTGCCTTACCCATGCAGGTTTCCGGGAACAACTGGAAGCAAATAGGTGGCAACACTAGCTCAACTGCACAACCATGTGGGGACACAGCTTAAATGGAACTTTGCTGTCCTGGAGTCATTCAATTATCCAAGTCACGGCAATGAACTGTAGCAAAGTAATGAGGAGCGGAGTATTTGACTCACCCTGTGCCTGGCTGTGTGGCTGGCACCTTATTAAATAGCTACACCTTCCTGCCATGACCTATGCAGCTTCATTAACTCCAGAGTAAAAAAACATGGTGGCTCAGTGGGCTAGATCGCTGAAAATGTCAGCTGCAAAGTCGGTAGCTCAGTGGTTTGAAACTGGGGTGCCACACAGTGGAGTGAGCTCCCACTGTTCATCCCAGCTCCTGTCAACCTAGCAGTTCGAAAGCATGCAAATGCAAGTAGATAAATAGGTACCACCTTTTTTTAAAAAAAGAAGGGAAGGTGAACCGTGTTGAGTGTGCAGAAATGTGTTCAGCCATGCCGGCCGCATGGCCATGGACTTGCACAACACTGGCTCTTTGGCTTAAAAACAGAGATGAGCACCACCCCTCTACCTGCTGGGGGAGGGCAACAACGCCTCCCATTGGCTGCCCCTCTTGAGGGTCCGTCTCATTTCTCGGAAGACAGGCTAGCCATATATGTGTGTACCGTTCGTAATCTCTCATCTAGCCTGCACCTATGTTAAATGGGAGTGGTCTGGATAATCATATTATACAAGTGACTTGCTTTGAATTCTTTTCCCCCCAATAATTTAAAATGTTGGTGTTCACTGTGAAAAGTCCGAAACAGCAGGAAGCTATGTTATCATAAGGGATTATCTCTGCCTACGTATGCCCTACTTGGATACACAAGGTAATCTTTGCAGGCTTTTAGACATATGGCTACCATGTCCGCCATTTGCCACCTGAGGGGGGGGGAAGAGCAATGAAATGAACCCAGCGGTGGAGAACCATTTCTGAAAGTCAATTTTAGAAAAGATATTTAATCTTGGAAAACCTGAGGACATGAAGCTGTGCAAATCAGGATCTGAATCAGTCTTTCCAGGGAGGACATTCCATATCCAGGAGGCTAATTTTGAAATTCCTCTCTTGAGAGCCCACAAAAAGGCGGTGGGACATCAACACACTCACACCTCTTCTCTAGTAACCAGAGACAGGCTGTTTCTGATCCTGGGGGCACCATATAACCATCATGGCTAGTAGTAGCCACTGATAGCTTTTTATCTTGAAGGAATTTCTCCAGACACCTTTTAAATATGTCTCTATTGTTCACACTCATCTTCTCTCTCCCATTTAGGGTGCAATCAGACTGCGATATACAGCAGGACCCCTGTATCCAATGATTCATTAACAATGGATTCAGTTATCCATGGTTGGCAAATAAAAAATTAAACAAATAATCCAGCTGCCACAAAGCAAGTTACTGTCACAAACAGCAGCTGTAAAGCAAGCCACTGTTATAAAACAGCAGCCATAAAACAAGTAACTGTCGCAAAAAAGCAGTTCTGGGTTTTGGGGGGGGTGTTCTCTCTTATCCACGGTTTTTGTTATCCATGGGAAGGCCTGGAACAAATCCCCAGCAGATACCAGGGCCTACTGTAGCTCATTTTCTTGGACTATCAATGGCATGATCTGGTTTGATCTATTTTCCAGCGATCAGAGAATGTATGGGAAATTGCAAACCAGGCTGATCCTTTCCCCATGCCCATCTGGAGCTTTTTGGTTCAGTGTCAGGGCTACCCATAACTGGAGCTGGGCTGAAGTGATGGGGAATGGTTCATATGTGCACAGAATGGTTATTTCAAATAAGATCACAGTCAGTCAACTGTCCCTTCTTAGTACAATCCAGCACGGATTGTACTAAAAAGGGACTGTCCCTTCTTAGTACAATCCAGCATTCTTCCTAGCCTGATTGAGCCCCAAATCTCTCTCTGGGCACTAAGGGAACACTGGGTGGGGCTAAGACATTTTGCTGTCAGAGGCAAAGAGCAATATGCTCATAACTCATCCCAGGTACAAGAACTGGCTATGTGGCCCTTCAACATCCCTTCAATGGCATAAATTTCTCCAATGAACCTGCAGTGAGCAAAATAAGGATAGATATTCATGGAAACAGGATGCTGAACTAGATTATGCCTTTGATTTGACCCAGCAGGGCTCTTCTTATGTTCTTATGTTTATAAGTGCAAATTTGTATGTATTAATGCATTAGCTTTCATCACAACGAGGACCACAGAAATATAATTAGCAGACACAAGGTTGAAACCCCAGTTAATACCTTTGCTTTGTAGATTATCACACACACACAAAATTAGATTGTCACTACAATAGATGCCTGCTCTAAAGTAAGCAGCACTGAATTCAGTGAAGCTTACTCTCAGGAAAGAGTAGCTAGGATTGCAGCCACTAAGACTTGAAAATATTATCCCAAATCTCCCCTTTGAGGCAGAATTACCAATGTAGATTTGTCAGTTTTTCAACTCCTCCCCACCACTCTGCTCCCAGCTCCCATTAAGAAGCTTATCTTTAATCTTCAAGCCTGCCCCAGGGAATTGTAGTTACTGTCTTGTGAGTTTTTTATGAACTAACAAATAGGGCATTCTCAAAAAGCCTAGTGTGCAAACCTGTAAATTGCCCAAGACTAGCTCAATTTATCTTGCTAGAAGTGGAACTTCTGTAAAACAGATATTGTCAAGAACTTCCCTGGGGGTGGGTGGGGAGGCATATTAATCTGTCACAGCAAATAGGATCAACAGTCTTCCGGCATTTTGAAGAGTTATAAGTTATTATGTAGTGTAAGCTTTCTAGGACTAGAACCCATTTCAGCATGCTACAGTCCATGTAATCTCATAAAAAGTAGAACTTCACGGTGTCACAATATTATATGGTCAGGGTACTAAGTTAAATTCGTTATCAGTATTTATCACATCTTATCAATATACATGTTGGAAGACATTGTTTTAAAACACATAAATGCCTCCATAAATATGCATACTAGCTAAAAGCAGTATAACTTGGCATAGAAAATTCCACAAGTCCTTCTCCCAATCTTTCACAGTAACTATGTATTAATAATAATAAAATAAAATCAGTCACAATTTGCTATCCTTTCATGGTGCCCCAAATTTGCCACCCAAGGCAACTGTCTCTGCCTAATGGGAATGCTGGCACCAAGATTTGTCTTACACATTGAGACTCAGCTATTCATGGTCAGCACCAGGGGCTGGAATCACATGGCTTTGCTGAGTGTCTGTGAAGATTCTCAGTCATCCAGGTGAGTTTATCTGGAAGTTGAGTCATGGCTACTGGACTTCTTTTTTGAGACATAGAAACGTTTCGCTGTTCATCCAAACAGCTTCATCGGTCTTTCCAGAGTGATTCACACTGTTTCTACCTGGAACCTCCGGGGTTGTAATATAAACTGGTTGATTAGTTAATGGGTATATCTTTAAGAAGGGGTGTGGTGGCTCAGAGGGCTAGAGTACTGAAAACTGTCAGCAGCAAAGTGTGCAAAGTGTGGTGGTTTGAATCCCAGGTGTCATGCAGCGGAGTGAGCTCCTGCTGTTAACCCCAGCTCCTGCCAACCTAGCAGTTCGAAAGCATGTAAAATGCAAGTAGATAAATAGGTACTGCCATAAAAAGCAGGAAGGTAAACAGCGTTCCGTGCATAGAAATGTGTTCAGCCATGCTGGCCGCATGACCATGGACTTGCACAACACTGGCTCTTTGCCTTGGAAACGGAGATGAGCACCACCCCTAGGGTCAAACACGACTAGCACACATGTGCGGGGGAATCTTTACCTTTTTATCTCTTTAAGAAATATTGGAGAATAAAAGGACCAATATTAATAGCTTAGAAAAAGAGAGCAGGTGTTTCTTTCTTTCTAGTTTCAGCCTTGGAGCCTTGCCAAGGCATTGGGGGGGAAAACAAGTTAGTGAGAGATGTTGTAGTTTTATATATGCTACTCATCACTTTTTGCTTTCTTGTTTCTGCCATGCAAGGAGAAGGAAGAATAGCCTCTGCTTGCATTCTACTTCTCCCGGGAAGAAGTTGTAGGAATTAGCAAGAATTTACAACCATTCTCAAGTTACTCCGTATAAGGATCAGAAAGAACATGAAATTGGAAATATACGACTACAGGAGAAAGCAGCTTAGCCCATTCAGAAAGGTTTAGCCTCTTAAACATTTGGCTCTGAATCCCTGTGTATTTCTTTGTTTGTGATGCTGAAATTAGATTTGTCATCTGTCTGTCTCAGGGCTTTTCTACACCGTGGTGTCATCCTAGGTCATTCTGGGATTTCTTGCAGAGTTGAACAGATCGTGCTGGTCTTGGTATCACACACAGGAAGGGTATTTTCCACTTGGTGTACTAGGCTGCACAAGGGCACTTCCTGTTCACACATGCCTGGAATTGCTCCCTGACATCTCTCTCTCAACATGGATTGCCCTCACTCTCAACATGGATTGCCCTCTCCTGTCATCTCCACCCATTAGACATCTACTTCACTCTCTCGTCCCTTCTTGTTTTAACTGCCATCCAATGCAGACAAGTGGAGACTGAGAAGCAGCAAGACACCCCTAAGTCAATATCACCAAATGATACAATTCCACATAGAACACTGAAATACTCTAGTCCATACAAGCAGATGCTACTTTCAAGCAAAATAGAACAAAAATGTACCAGGGGATGATATGGGAAAAGCAAAGTTTTTTTTGGTTCTACTTGGACTCTGTTTACAGTAGTTTTAGCCCTGTGTTGTATGGATATTGGAAGGAAATATGGATGAAAGGAAAGTTGTGTGGGTTCTGTATTCTATCGCTATTGGAAGGAAATATGGATGGCAATTGTGTCAGATGTCCTCCATTTGTCATATTCGTCAGCTATCGGGCAATATTGGAACAAACTGGTACTCTCCATGCTGGGAACATGTGTACCTGTCTGGTCAATACTGGAGGATGGAAATGTAGTCTATGTTCTTTAATAAAAACTTTCCAAATTGGGCATTCCCCCACCCACCCCAATCAGGTTGAATAGAATGTTTGTCAGATTGTTTTTTAAAAATTGGCCGATAGATGTATCCATCATACATTGCCTGAGCTGCATTCATGTCAAACTCATTGCCCGCCCATTTGTTTACCTCTACTTAGTGGAGTGAAAGAGCCGTTCAGACCTAGCTGATCGCCAGTTTCAAGCACCTTCCTTGGTAACAAAAAGTAACAACTTGCAGGAAACTGGAGCTTAAGACAATTTTTTAAAAAAAATATTTTCCCCATGCTGGCTGGTGGGGGGGGGTGTTATTGGAGAGTCATAATAATTTGAAAAAGTGAGCTTTGGGAAAGATTCAACCAAATGTCTTGGCATAAAAATAAAATAAATAAATAAATATTTACGTGAGAAGGTACAAATGAATGTTTTCCATACAGCCACAAAACAGATAGGTTTGTATATTTACTTCTCTGCAATTCTGGTACGTGCAGTTTCAGTGGTATCAAATTAATATGCACTGCCCTAAAGAAATGGGCCTGCGAGCTATTAAAACAAATACTGCCCAAGCACTTCTTGCCTATTTGAGTAGTAGACCCTTTCCAGTTATTCACACCAGCCATCTCCAGTTCCTATTCTGAGTCAGTTAAGTGCTTCCCCGCCATGGGGTTGAGCAACTGTTTAACAGAGCACAGATGCTGTAACTGTTTCCTTCCTCCGGTAACTCATGTTGGCTTCTGCTCTTTTCAGACTGGAGAAAAAGGATACCTTTCCTTTACCCTAGGTCTGTAAAAAACACCTGTTAAGAATGTCCGGAGAACAAAGCCTATGTCTGATGCACCATACAATCATCTGTTTGTGTGTTTATATTCCTATAAGTATATGCTACATGTTGGATCACACATAGGTTTTGCTTTTTATGTTAGGACTCTGTCAAAAACCAGAAGGTGAACTCAGTCAGCCCAATTCTTCAAAGAGAATGGGACGTTTTCATTTCTGCTTCTTTGGATGGTTTTACAGCCTGCTGCATTCATTCCCCTTATTCCACTGCTCATCCATGAAAGAAGAATGGAGAAGCTGAAAAGGGGGTAGGGGAGCTTTGACCCAGATTGGAGAGCCCGCAAATTCAGTAACTAATCCGGCTATTATTTGGAGCAAGTCTCTCTGTTAAAAGGATTGTTGCTAAGAACGTCTCTTAAATACACGAGGGATTATCCCACTTTTCAGGAACTATCCAGCACATTAGAAGGATTAAAGGTTAGCCTATCAAGCACAGACAGTTAGAACTCCCAAAGGGCCTCTCAGCCAGGGCTAGATGGTTTTTACACACAAAGTGTTCTCTGCAGGTGTGACAGTAACCTTGGCCATGATCTTGTTGGCCTGGGTTATAATGCAGCATCCCCTTATGATTATATCAACTATTGTTCTCATTACAGTTGTGTTTGTGTTGTGTCGTTCCAGTTGTGACTGACTCTTCATGACTCCATGTCCATGGTGTTTTCTTGGCAGGAATACTGGAGTAGTTTGCCAGTTCCTACTCCAGGCACCTACAGCACCTGGTATTCCTTGGTGGTCTCCCATCCAAGTACTAACCAGGGCCGACCCTGCTTAGCTTCTGAAATCAGGAGAGATCAAATATGCTTAGGGCATCTAGGCAGCTCTGTTACTACTGCTTAAATCCTTTCCCCCCTAAAAGCCAAGAGATATATTGGTCTAAATCAAATAATTCCTCTCAGCTAGTGTTGACCCACCGAATTAATACAACATAGAGATATGCTGTAGATTAGGGACAGCAAAATGTTGCTGTTATTTGTCTGCCCTGAACAATGTTGAAGAAAATGGTAGGATTTTTAAAAAGTTACCCATGGTGCAATAAAGAAAAGAATGCTAGTTCTTTTCTGTGGTCTTATTTCAAAGCAGATGGATGCTCTGCAATCTGGAAGCAAGTACTCAGAACAGGACACAATATAAGATAATATGAGTTTGCATCATAGTAAAATGTATTTAAGCTGTATAGTGCAGTGGGCAAAGTCCTAGACAAGGATTGAGGAGAGCCAGTGTCAAGAATAGTAGCTGTCCTGTCCTCATACAGACATAGAAATCTATTCCAGGTGGTAAATGGTAAATTATTCCGTGAACATCTCGGAAGTTCTTGAAAAAAACTTATTAATGTCACCAGGGATTGGAGGTAAAGTGTGTTTATATGGAAGAGAGTTGTGTGTGTGTGTGTGTGTGTGTGTGTGTGTGTGTGTGTGTGTGTGT
>JAHTLZ010000019.1:6849842-6859862 GCA_023846285.1 Phrynocephalus versicolor | reverse complement strand
TGTGTGTGTGTGTGTGTGTGTGTGTGTGTGTGTGTGTGTGTGTGTGTGTGTGTGTGTGTGTGTGTGTGAATGATGGAATGTTTCACAAAGAATGCCCTGAGTCTATAGATGGTGGCTGGGTGAGAAGGGGATTGGGGAAAGTCCAATTTGGAATGGTCTAGGTGGGGGTAAAAGAGGCAACTGTTACAGGAGTTAAGGAAGACAGGCAGGAAGAGATGGTTGGGTAGGAGTTGAAAGGAAAAAGTTGAAAGAGAAGGATGTCTTATTGAAGAGGGGAATGGCTTGTTTCCCATGGCTTCAGAGACTAGGACTCAGGACAATGGTTTCAAACTACAAGAAAAGAGATTCCATTTGAACTTTAGGAAGAACTTCATGACAGTTAGAGCTGTTCAGCAGTGGACTATGCAGCCATGGAGGGTGGTGGTGTCTCCTTCTTTGGAGGCTTTTAAGCAGAGGCTGGATGGCCATCTGTTGGGAGCACTTTGATGCCATGGGGTTGGACTGGATGGCCCTTGAGGTCTCTTCCAGCTCTGTGTTTCTATGACATTGAGTTATTTCATGGAAAGGAGCACATTTTATCTGGCTATTCTATGACTGTTTAAAAATGAGGGTGCTCTCAGGGAAAAAAGTAGCAAACCCCAATCCATGTGGGATTTTAAGAGTTGATCACGTTGAAGCCCAATGCATGGACAAATTTGAAAAGTTCAGTTTCTCCCACTTTAGAATTATTTTAACCTCACTTTCTTTGGCAGCCTAAAATGAGGAAATGTGTAAGTTTTGGGAAATCCTGAAGAAAAAGGAAGTGGAAGAAAATCCTTCCTTATCTCTAGTAACTGAAGGGAATGAAGTAAAAGCTAGTAGATCTTGTGGAAGGGAAGGAAACGCCATACTAACGCCTCTGAAACAGATGACAGTTGCTTCCCACTGGACCATCATGTCTGGAAGAGAGAGTTGCATTTCCTATGCCCAGGCACCAACATCTCTCAGGCCCACTCAGTGGGCAATAATATTGTTCCATTTTCCTCCCCATGCCCCTCAGTCTTGTGTTCTAAGAACGAAATGGAAGGTGGTGCTTGAAGGATGCAGAACGTGTAGATGCGCTCATTTGTTACTGCCTCCACAAAGGCTTTGAAGATGAAAAGGGCCAGACAGAGCCAGTGTGAAGTGTTAGCAACCTTTCATGGTTTATTAATGGCCTTTTTAAATATGTAGGGTTTGGAATAAGCAAAACCAGGTGGTCATGGGGGACACATTAGCATCGTTTCCCTGGCAATGGTCTACTGAACTAGGCTGAACAGATCAGCAGAAGTGCTGCACACTTTTCTGCAAAGGAGGAACTATCTGGGGGGTTCTTTTGTGTGTGTGTGTGGGGGGGTAGGGGTTGTGTTTGTTTCTTGCAACAATTGTGGCCTGTATGTTTGTGTCACATTCACCTGTTTTGAAAACATCCTTGTAATTCTGAAGCTGGTTTTACTCTTTTTGAAGTTGGAGGGCAGTGCTGAACTGAGCAATTAAAAATTGTCTTTCCAAAACTCATGGGGAGAGGGAGAAAAGAGATAAATAAGATGTTGCTTGCTGACCTGAAGAAGATCAGCTTTAGCTCCTCTAAACTAATTTAGTGCTTCACAAAGGTAGGGAAACAGCTGGTGCTTTGTTTCCCCTAGAATTCTCTTTTCTCTTGTGCATTCTGGAGAATTCAAAATGCTAGCGCCACGTCAGATCAATATGGCAGATATCTGCCAGCCTCAGTGTGGATCCTTAGCCAGGAGTTGTGTATCTCTTATTTTAGATACCTGTGCCGTGCAACAATGAGCTAAGCCATTGTGCCTAGAATTCAGGATCATGACCATCTCATCTGTATTTTAAAACAATGCATTTCAACACCGTGGTCATACCTGCATTTTCTGCGTAGTTTCCCATCGGCGAACGACGCAGTAAAATATTGCATGCTAACCAGGAAGAGAAGCAAATTCTGCTCCTGGCTGACTACGCCCCTCAAACAGCAGTTTCAGCGAAGTTCCCTAAACCACCGCCAGGGGCTGGATTTAGAAACTTGTTTGCTTCTGTTGCAACGACAGGACACTGAAAATATGCAGTAAATTCAGTTTCTCCCCTTTCTACCCAGCTTAAAAGATGGAGCCTTGGAAACTGGAGCCGGAAAGTAGGACAAAATGCGTAGTACACATGTTAGGACAGACTAGGAAGGTACGATGCAGAGGAGAGGACACCAACTGCTCATTAAAAACCATGTGACTGCTCCCAAAAATATGCAGGAAATTTAAATATGAAGGAAACCCAGGTACGACCGCGGTCGAAGTCTCCAAAGGCACAAAGGCAGATCTGGAAAGTGCTTGGCAAAATATCAGAAGCGACTGAGTGGGCAACAGAGTGTTGAGACTCCAAAACTAAGAGAAAGTAACCTAGAAGTTCATGAGTTTCCCAGGATGCATAGGCACTGGCCATTCTGGACAGGGGATAATGGTAGGTGTAGCACAAAGATAAACCACCTGCCTTTGTGAGATTATTTTACAAGACCCCTAAAACAATATGTCGAATAAACACTTGCACATAAACCACTAAGGATTTGATTATCTTCCCCCACCTAGTCAATACTTCCTGCCCTCTCCATTCCAAATGTTGGCTTCCTAGCAATAAATATATAATATTATAAATGTAATATGAGGAAGCAAAAGCATCTGTAGAGCTGGCTGGAGAGATGCAGCACAGGCCATGTGGCCTGGCAGGCAGTTTTATAAATAGGATGAACAATGGCATTATCTGCATAACTGACCTATAATTTTCATTCGGGTGACATCTTTGCTGTGGCTTTCTCCCTGCTGTTCCTGTCCAAACATTCAGGACAAATCATTATCATTGCCGTCATCTAACATCAAACAGCTGATTTTTAATTGGAAATTTCAGGAGCAGACCAAGTGCATTGCTTCCTTTCTCTGTGAGCACAAAGGGCTTGGGATAAAGAGCAGACCTGTTACAACTCATGGCAGGGTTGAGCTGACATTTTTGAGGACACTTGACAACTCAGGAAGACTGCTCATAAAGTTAAGAAGATCCATGTGTAGTGCTGTACAATTGCGTGTATGTGTTGACATTTGTCCTCACGGTGATCTATTTTTCCCTCCAGTGAGCTCAAGTAGCATTCCTGGTCTTCTCCACACTTTATCCTCAGAGAGAAAATGAAAGGAAAAGAGCACTCAGAAATTCTTATTTAGTACTGTACTGTAATCACCAAGTGAGGCTCTCTGTAACTGGTATAGCTCCACATAATTTGGGGGTAGGGAGTGTTGAGCTTCATGGTGTTTCGGCTTACAGGTAGAGATGGGCACGACTCAAAAAATAATTTTTCATTTTTCGTTCGTCGTTTTGGGGTCCGTTTCGGTTCGTTTTCGTTTTTCCGGGGTTTTTGCGCATTTTTCGTTTTTGTTTTCGTTACGAAACGAAACAAAAAACAAAATGAAAATGATTTTTTTTGTTTTCGTTAGCATTCTTTTCATTGGGATGTGTCTGCCATAACGAAAACGAAAAACAGGGCAAAATTTTTCGTTTCGTTTCGTTTTCGTTTTCTGGAAAATTTTCGTTTTGTTGCATAACGGAAATGAAAAACAAAAACGAAAATGAAAATTTCTCTGAGTCGTGCCCATCTCTACTTACAGGTCCCATCAGCTCACACCAAAATAGCTGATGGAAGGTATTTGGGGAGCCGTAGTCCAACCACTCTGGAGGTCCCAAAGTGTTCCACCCCGATCTAACAGCTACTAGCTCCTAGATAGACAATGGTGGTATGGGATTTTTGCTGAGCTGCCTTTCCCCTCCATGCAGTGTGGAATGAACTCACATAAATATAAGACAAAAAATAGGCATAATAAACAGCTACCACCTAGCAAGAATAATGGAACAATAAACACAGAGTAGTAGTGTGATACATGCTGTACCAGGAGAACCTGCTGAAGCATGTTTTGGTAGCATGGCTGACTCTACGAAGGTTTGCTTTCATGTTGAGCCTTGGTACTGGAACCACCCACAAACCTTCTGTTAGCAATGGAGTCTCTGTGGTGGTGGGAAGGCATTGGGTCATCCAATCACAAACACCCCTCCCTTCTGTATCTTGCAAATCAACTTAAGTTTGTTTTGTGCCTGGTCATTGAGAAGTGCATCCAAACTTCATTTGCAAGTTTGATTGCTCACAAGTGGTGTTTGAAACCAATGTTGTCCCGGACCAGGAAACCTTTAATTGCAATGCTGGCACCTCACTGAGTTTGATAAGGCACCATATGCGTTTGGGCACCATCCAAAAAACTTGTCCTAACATGAGGGAAAGAGGAGAGGTGGCACCAGATGGAAGACTCTAGGTGGTGTAAGTAGGAGGCAAATTGATAACAACCATGTCTGTTAAAAGTACAACCATCGCTGTTAGTTTCCTGTGTCTCCTCATGCTTCGTGGGCAAAATATAAGGGAGCCAGAAGCTCCAGATAGGACTGGCCCTACCATTAGATGGTATGAGACAACTGCCTAAAGAGCAGGGGGCAGAGGTAGCATAGCCAATAGTAAGATTATTTTTTATTCTTTATAAGGAAAAACAATGTTGGAAGACCTGGCTATTAAGCACTTTGCCATGTACTCATTCAATTACCCATTTGTCTTGAGGTGTGATCCACTGGTCCCTTAATCTAGGATGATTAACTTCTTTTTCTCAATGTCTCTGTAGCTCTCCTTCTTGCCTTGATGTGCTTTTTCATGTTTTGTGTCATTTCTTTAGCATCTCCCAATGTTTTCTCAGATTCAGGGGATACGAGACACTGAATAAAGAACTTTTAAAAAATAATTACCTGAAGTGCTTTTTCAGTGTCCTTAAATGCAGGTTAATCATATGATTTACTGTAAGTTTACTTACAGTATATGGTGTTCAAAAGAGGAAGGTGGTGCTGGGGAGAAAGTGCTTCTGTTACCAGAGTGTTGGAGTTCGCTGGAAAAGTTCCAAAGCAAACTCCCTTGATTACATAAAGGACGAAAAAACACACACACACACACACAGAAACAAAATGCCTTTTCTCAGCCATCTGAGAGAAGACGCTGCATAGACTTGTAGATATAAGACTGTCTGCATTGATCCCAGAAGGCTTGCTTTATTTTATCTTATCTATTGCTAACAAGCACACATTGGATCATTTATGAAAACAATGATTCTAATAGGAAACAGGTGTCCTTTTGCCCTTTGGCCCTGCCTCAAAGCAAAAGCCCTGCCCACTCCAATAAATAAATAAATAAATAAATAAATAAATAAATAAATAAATAAATAAATAAATAAATAAATAAGTGTGGGAGGGGGCAGCGAACCCCCAGTGAGCCATAGCAGAAACTTGGCAGTGCTGACCTCAGACTCTGTCTCTAGTATACAGCAAGATGGGATGCCACCTGAGAGGAACGGAAGGGTACGTCCTTTCAGATATGCCACGCCGGCCAGCCCCAGGTGTGTGTGCACATCACTGAAGCCCCTCTGCAAAATATACTTTGAAGAAAGGTTCCCACACCAGAGTACATTTGTGTTAGTGATGGTGCCATGCACAATGGGCCCTTAGTCTTTAAATGCTACCCTTTGGTGGATTCTGATCCTGCCCTAATTTGAGGAGAAGGGTTCCTGTCCATGATTGGATGACTCAGTCTTCAAGAATTGATTTCAAAGGCTCCCTGGTCACTGGCAGAGAAGAGTCACTGTTGCAATGCTCTCCAAAGCATGTGAGACATGACAAATATCTAGTCCTCTGGGGCTGAAGCCCTAAGAAGCACAGCCAAGAGTGAATGGCCTCCAAAATGGGAATAATCACTACTAGAAGCCTCTGAGTGGCAATGCCCCTTGAAAAGTGCAGCCTTATTTCACCTTATATTGTTCCAACCTTCCATAAAAACGATTTTACAAAACTAGAACTGGACTTCTGCCCATTTTCACTTTCTCTAGAAATGGGTTTGAGGAGACAAAGTCTTGTTTCCTGCTTGGAATTGTGTGAGGAAAGAAAAGGGTATCACATTGCTATTTCTTTTTTACTCTCCTCTTCACAATATTTTGCAAGTCTTTTAAAACCCGCTTCTATCTGTGCTGTTGAAAGGTAAAAAGGAAACTTGAAACCAAGAACTATTCATGACAATAAGGAAAAGGGGACAAGTGAGAAACGGAGGGAAGAGAAAAGAGGAAGAAGACAAGGAAAATGGGGGAAAAGAAAAACAGAGAGTGGAGAAAGAATACAGGAAGGGAATTTTTTTTTAAAACAGAAGCAAACAATCAAGGAAGTGCTGCAGATGACATATAGTATGAGGTTGCACATAGCTAACAGAAATGATAGCAAAATGTGAAATAGGATTATTTTTCAAAAAGAAAACTTTAGGGCACTGGCAACTCAGAAAGAGGCAAATGAATTGATTTACATAAGATGGCACATGTAGCCTACAGAACTGATACAAATAGCAGCTATATGAATGATCCCAGCAGTATATATGCCTTACATACAAATTTTAAAAAAGGAGGAGGGAAAAGAAACTACAGTATTCAAATGGTCCATGTGATTAGGCAGGAAAGCCACAGTGGAATTTTGGAGTTGTAGGGGATTTTTTTTTTAAAGCTTGCTTCTAAGATCTGCTTAATAATTTAGGTGAAGAAGGAACCTTTGGAAATTAAACCAAATCTTGTACTTTCACTGGAGGAAGATCTAAGAGAAGACCCTATGTTCTCATGCAGATGTTCCTGATAAACTGGTCAATTCATTCTTTTGTTACAAAATAAACAATTCTGGAAGACTTTATCCAAATATGTCTGTGTTTCAATTTGTATTTAGGTATCTCCAGTATTCCTGCCAAGAAAACTCCATGGATATGGAGTCACGAAGAGTCGGTAACGACTGTAACAACACAACACACACACATTTAGGTACACTTCACCTCACATCTCTGTGAGAGAGCCTTTGGCTACTGAATACTGACAAATTCATTTCATTTGTTTTCCTCTGTATGTGCCCCAGTGCTGTTTTATATTGAACCTAATAGTATTCACTAACTTTAAAAATTCTATATTATTTATTAAATGTATTTCAGTGAATTTCATTCTGTATTTCTTCCTCTTTTGCTTTTTACCCCCAAAGGCCTTAAATATTTTAAATATTTTAAAATGTAAATAAATAAACTGTTGATCAAATATTTTATATATGTATTTTGTCATTTTTCTGCTTTTAGTTTTCAGTTTCAGGATCAGAAACATTTCATAGAAGCTACCCTATTATCAGCCTATTATTGAAAGCAAATCAAAGGTTAACATTCACACAGAGAAATACACACTTAAACTTATACTTTAGTGGGAAAGGCGAGGTCATGTTGGTACTCACAGAGAAAAGTTGGATCTTGGATCTCAGAACTTTTTTGACTGCCTGGACTGTGACCATGCTCAGAAGAACTTTTTGTGACCTGCAATTCCAAAAAACGGCTTTATGTCCAAGCTCTGGTCAAGCCATGTCTGACCTGTTCAGCAATGAATGGCAGCAGGTCTTCTGGGATTTGTATGGGGGGGCTACTCTCTCTTGCCCCCTCTTCTTTGAAACTGTTGACGTTTTACATACAAATGTATACTCTGCACCCACCAACACCAACACCAACACCCACCCACCCACCAGTTGCTCTCCTCATGAAAGCAGCTGTGGTGTCTTCAGTCAGACCACTGGCCCATCTGTTCTTTATTAAGTGCACAAAGCTTAAGTAACCTGTGTACTTCAGATGCTCTTGACAACAACTCCTAGAATCGTCAACTGTTGGCCATTGTGGGTCATTTGTGGGGCTTATGGAAATTGCAGTCCAAAATATTTGGAGGGGAATTGCTCTCCTCCTTATATCTGTTCTACATGGTCTGGTGGAAGCTTTTCAATGTTTCCAGTCAGGATCTGAAAAATTAAACTTCTCTAGGATTGAATGAGGCAATTTCTGCAAATTACAATTAAGAAAATATAGGGAAATGTTGGGGCTTCTTTGGGAGGGGGGACTGCATACCCTAACAGCACTGGCCATGTTCCAGTTCAAAACAGTGGCTCTTAACCTTTCTTCACAAACTATGACTCTTCTAGTTCCCATGCTTGGAAAGAGAAAATGAGCAAGCAGCCCCAGAAAGTTGGGGGCAGGATGCTTCCACCCAGAGTGACCTTGCTGCCAGATGGGCAGTATAAAAAAAATCCAATAAATAAATAAATAAATAAGTGGGGGGCAGCGAACCTCCAGTGAGCCATGGCAGAAACTTGGCAGTGCTGACCTCAGACTCTGTCTCTAGTCTACAACAAGATGGGATGCCACCTGAGAGGAAAGAGCAGGAAACATAGAAAACAAAATAGAGAAATAATGGAATCTTCTTGAAACTCTTTATTGGCATTAATAATTCATACATGACTGTATTTACTCACCAAACACCTCACAGAAGCACAAGGAAACAAAAAGGAAAAAGTGACCCCTTTTTCATTCTGCATTTTGTTTAGATTTGCAGTCCACAGCAACTTTTACACCTCAGTCAAATTGTGGAACTTATAATTACTTTCCTTCGAATGTAGAAAACTTTATAAATAGTACTGTACAAATTTACAATCCACAAGAAGAACCATAGTGCTTTTGGGTTTTGTTTGGTTTTCTCTTTCCGGGTTGGGTGGGGGTTTTTGCACTAGTCATTTTTTGTACCTTTTTTCAGTGATAAGAATTCAGCAACAACCACTGCTAAATAGACATATTTATATTCCATATACAGTTATTTACAATTAATTTTGTTTTATTTTAAAGTGAAGGAAGGAAGGAAGGAAGGAAGGAGAAAGAAAAGAAGAGAAGGGAGAGTGAGAACAAAAGGAAGGAAGGAAGGAAGGAAGGAAGGATGCAACCCAGCTAGATATTCCATGACAATTACCTTTTCTTCTTTATGCCCATTTTAATTTTAATCTTACACAGCATCTCTTCCTAGAGACTTTTTGCATTTCTGGCACCTTGAACCAATACTGGTTTTCCTGGGAATGTGTGAAGCTGGTTAACTGCATTTCATGATAAAATTAATGTGTGTGTGTGTGTGTGTGAAAAAAGAATGATCTCTCTCTCTCTCTCTCTCTCTCTCTCTCTCTCTCTCTCTCTGTGTGTGTGTGTGTGTGTGTGTGTGTGTGTGTGTTGCAGTTCTGCATAGACCATAAAACTCCTTAAAAACCATCTCTAGATGGCTGGGAAACCCTTTGTGGCATGTTTTCAACTCCAGAGAGGGATCCAGGGAGAGAGTGTAAAGACGCCTGATGCTATCAAGAGCCCAGGATTCTACATAATAGCAAAACCATTTGCACTTCTGCTTGTTCAGCCTGTCTGGCATGAATTAAAGAATGCAGTAGACAAAGTGGTATAATTGCCCTTCCCCCTTTTAATTCATATCAGAACAGCTGAGGAGGGTAGAAATGAAATGCTTCTTTACAACACTCTGATTTTCTTTAAAATTTTGTAGATCACTCTAATCTCTTTTGTTGATCACTCTAATATGTGGCATATAAATGATTATCAGAACACTTCTAGGATCTAGAACAACTCAAGTCTCAAGTGCTGACTGATGTTTTTAGAAAGTTATGTGTATGTTCATCCGTCTCTCTGTGTGTGTATTTACTTGCTTACTTACTTACTTACTTACTTACTTACTTACTTACTTACTTACTTACTTACTTACTTACTTATCAGATTTTTATACTGCCCATCTGGCAGCAAGACCACACACACACACACAAACTCACAATTTTGCTTTGAGTATGTATACCTACGCATTTGACACAGAATACTAGTGGCACAATTGCTTTACTTTCTCCAAAGGTGTCCGTCTCCTGCTCAGTTACACTGGATCTGTAGAGAAACAGTCCTCACTTAGGAAGGTGCCCAGAATGATGTACTGTGTTTTTTTAGAATTGGCCTATATGTATCATGACATACATACATACATACATACATACATACATACATACATACATACA
>JAHTLZ010000019.1:6789827-6839693 GCA_023846285.1 Phrynocephalus versicolor | reverse complement strand
AAATAAATAAATAAATAAATAAATAAATAAATAAATAAATAAATAAATAAATAAATCCTGGCACAGAACTGAGCCATAGTTTGCAGGTGGGAAAGCTCTTGCAGAGAACTAAGGCAGCAGGAAGGTTGTTGCATTGGCAGCTTACTCCTGGGTATTCATGCATAAAATTGATTGACTTCCCTCATTGAAACTCCTCATTTGCCTTGCAGACGGCTTCATTTCCCAGAAGATGGAAGAAGCAACAAGGGGATCAGCTGTCCTAGGTCTGGTCTTCACCAGTAGAGAAGAACTAGTCAGTGAGGTGGAAATAGTGGGAACATTAACTGGAAGTGACCATAGTCTTTTCGGATTTATTATACTGGAGAAAGAAAAAGCTAACAGTACCGTAACATGAACTCTAGATTTTACAAAACGTGATTTCAACAAACTGTGTGAGTGTCAGGATCAGGACGACAACAATGCCCGCAATAGAAGATAATTTCTTAAAGAAAAGACATTGAAGCCACAGTCACAAAGTATTAATAAAAAAAAGGGGGGAAAGAGGAAACATTTAAAGAATACAAGATGGCTGCATAAGGAGCTTTCTGCTGAGCTGAGATTTAAAAGTATAGAAAATGAAAGAAGCGTCAAATCACCGAGAAATAGTATAAAAGAGTAGCTAATATTTATAAGCATAAAGTCAGGTGAGCAAAAGCTCAGAATGAGCTGAGGCTTGCAAAAGAGCTTTAAAATAACACAAAGGGAGTTTTCAGCTAAGATCAGAGAAAGAGAAGGAACAAAGAAGCAGAAGGTCTGCTGCATGGAAACAAAGGAGAAATTCTAAAGGGCAACAAAGATAGAACTGTTCCAACCTTGCCTCCATCTTCCTCCAAATGGAAAATTTAAAATAGGGGGGCAATCTGGGACTGCTGTCCAAGATATGGGAGATGGTATGGCGGTCCAGGCTTAGCTACAGTGGTCCCCCGCCCTTTCGCGGTTCATATACTGCGGTCCCGCTATTCGCAGGATCACAGTAGATGAAAAAAGGCCCCCTGGGTTAAGGGTGGAAAGGCCTGTTTCAGGCCTCCCATACTTAACCCCAACCAGGCACTGTCCCGAATGGGCCTGCAAGGGACTTCCCAGGCCTTCTGGAGGCCCCTAAAGGGCCTCCCTGTGAACCAGAAGTGACTTCCGGATCACCGGAAATCATTTCTGAGGCCTCCGGTAAATACAAAAGCCCCCAGCTAGGCACCCCAGGGCCGACCTGACCTGCATCTGCATATTGCGAATTTTCAATTATTGCAGGTTCAATTATTGAATTCAAGTATCCAAGGCTAGATGAGCTGTATCCAGGGTTAGTAAAGGAACATGGAGATGTAATGTCAGAGCTTACAGTATATCTCTAATGTTCAAAAATGCTTGGATAAAGTATGTGAGATCCAACAAATATTGTTCCCATCACCAAAAAAAAAAAAAAAAAAAAAAAACACCTGGGAAGGAAGATCTTGGACAACAACTGAATGGTCTTCATTATAATAATAACAGGAAAGGTTCTGGAACAGCTCATTAAACAGTAGTTCTGTGAATATTTAGGGGAAAAAAACTTAGTGAGTATTAAGACCCAAGCAAAAATAAATAATGCAAATTAACCCTTCTGTCTTTTCTGACAGTCACGAAAACAGTGTTGAGAGAAATAGCATAGTTGTACAGTAACATATCAAGAAGTTTCAAGAAGGCGTTTGATAAGGTACGCCATAATATTCTCATGGCGAAGGGAGAAAGACTCTGATGGACACAAAATGATGGCTAGGCACTGGAGAAAATTCTGCAAGGTGTCCATTTCTTGTAGGGATGAAAGGAGAGAAGACAATCTCAGAGCTAGTGTTGTGTACGCAGTCTGGGTGGTGGTGGTTTGTAGGAAAGCTGTGGTTCAAAGTCTTGCTTTTGCAATGAGGTTCACTGGACTACTTTGGAGCAGGCAGTCTTTGTCAAACTCAGAAAGAGGTTGCGAGGACAAAAAGAGGGAAGAAGTTCCAAACTGATTGCTCTAAGATGAAAGACAGAATGCATACCTGATAAATAAATAAATAAATAAATAAATAAATAAATAAATAAATAAATAAATAAATAAATTCATTTCAGCTCTAGATTGAATTTTGGAATTCTGCTCATTAGCCAAAGGGTCTCAAAGAAGTCTAATAAGAAGAGGGTTGTGGCAAATGGCCATTTGTCCTCTTCCTCCAGAATGAATTCTTTAGGAGTCTGGAGTTTGGACAAACTCTCAGCTAGTTCTGGCAGAAGGGATGGTATGTTCAGAGAATCCTAGAGTTGGAAGAGACCTCAAGGGCCATCCAGTCCAATCCCCTGCCATGCAGAAACTCCCATCATGGGACTCCAGACACACGGCCATCCAGTCTCTGCTTAAAAATCTCCAAAGAAGGAGACTCCACCACTCTCCTTTGTGGCAACTTATTCCTCTTCCAGACATCTCTAATTGTCAGGAAGTTCTTCCTAATGTTTAAATTGAATCTCTCCTCCTGTAGTTTGAAACCATTGCCCTGAGTCGTAGTTTCTGAAGCCACGGAGAACAAACCAGTCCCCTCTTCAATGTGACATCCTTTCAAATATTTAATAAACATGGCTATCATATGCCCTCTCAGCCTTCTTCTTTTTTTAAGGCTAAACATTCCCAGCCCTCCCCCCAAGCCATTCCTTGTATGACATTTCTTCCAGACCTTTTTAAGATGTTCCCCTTTGTTCCTAGAAATGTGCCCAACAAACATCACTGGTGAATAGATGGGAAAGCGATATCATCACCAGCCACAAAATGAACAAGCATGGTCTCAAGGATTTTGCTAATAACTAGATAGTCACAAGTGCCATGTTAAACCTTCCAGGAGGAACACATGAGACTCTCCCCTGCCAGCCCTAACCAACCCCAGTCCAGCCTAGTGTGATGTGTTTAAAGAAATTGCAGTCCAGCAGCATCTAAAAGTCACACATTCCCCATCTTTACAGAGGTTGCTTAGTCCAGAATCTGCTTCTGGAAATGACACCCACTCAACCACTACTGCTGTTTGGATAGTCAGATTCAAGACAGGGACACAGTTGCTGCACCTTTAAGGTTTACACTATAGGAACACCCAGGAGTTGCCTCCTTCCTTGCATCCACACATGCCCACTTTTTGTTGGAAACAACACAAATCTATACTCCCACCCATTAAGTAGTTAGTTGGAAAGAGAATTCAGCAGCATTTTTCTTAAAAGAAAACACAGAACTGACTAAATAAAATAAAGTGTTTTGCCTATTGACATTGGAGAGTGCTGCTCATGGTTTCCAGGAACTACTGATCCAACTTGCCCTTGATTAATAATAATCAATCAGGGTGGGCGGAGAGATATCAAAACTCCAACTCTGCCCTCAAGCCTCCAGTGCTGTTTGCAGCTGGAGGGCAGCTCAGGGAACCAATGCCGTGGGAGCCAGTATGGAATCAATTGCAAACAAGATCCAACTTTTGTCTAATCCTAGGATTGTCAGATCCCCACAACGGAATGAGACACTCCCCCCACCCCCACCCTGGTTCTCTGGGATGCCGTGTCCATTCTGGAGATCAGCACAAAAGATGCCTCTTTTTGTCTCTGGGCGTTCCCATTGGTGCTGCAATACACCAGCCTTTCATTGAGCAAGGAGAGGGAGAAGAGTGAAAAGAGGGTGTGAAGAGAGGAAGGAAGGCGTACAAAGGCACCATCCCTCTGAGCCGTCTGTCACAGTCTGGAAGGGAAAAAGAGAAGAAAAGAATGAAAAATAGATGCAAATATGGCAGGGCTTCTCATTCTTGTTCAGGAGTTGGAAGTTTGGGTAACTGCCTGCCCCCTTTGTAGACGTAGCCCAGAAGAAGGCAACATGACATGCTCCAGACATTTAGGACTACAACTCTCACAATTCCCATCACTGATGGATGTTGGTTTTATTATCCATGTCCTGTTCCATATATCTTTGATTATGAATGTCACGCTCTCCTCGCTACAGAACTGAATTATCTGAAGTTTCAAGTTTCTTCCAAATCCCATTGGTTGTTGCATGAGACCACCTCTTTACCTTTTTTTAGTGGAAAGAAAATATAGCTTTTCAGTTGTTTTTTGCTTTTGACTCTGTGTGTCTCTGTATTTGCTTACTCAGACTGTCTTGATACTGAGGCTGTTTAGATAGCCTCCCCAATTGTTGTTGTTGTTGTTGTTGTTGTTGTTGTTGTTGTTGTTGTTGTTGATGATGATGATGATGATGATGATGATGATGATGATGATGATGATGATGTTTACTAAATTAATTCCAGTCTTACATGTGGACTGGTTTACATTTCTAAAAAATGTAAAAAATGTTAGAAATTATGCAACATAGTGGACATATTTTAGGCAGAGTATGTCTCTGTTTCTAATAACTATACGAGTTCCCTAATACAATATCATCTTCCAACTGGAAAATAAGTTAAAAGAAAATGTGAAGGTTGGGCTAGTCTTTGAAAAAGAGTCACATCCAGATCTGTTACCTTATAATTAATCAGAATGTTACATAAATGTGCAAGTGGGAAAAATGGGAGTGGGGAAAGAAACTGGATTTGTAATATAAGACATATGTACTTGAAAACATTTTCTGGTTCTAAACAGGAAAATAAATAGTTTGCACACTGTACACTCTCGCTGTGAGCAGACAGTTGGCTTAGCAACAGGAAGATGGTGTCTTAGGAATGGACTCACATTTTTATGCTCAGGGAGACAGTAAACAATCAATGGCAGAAAAAGCACTGAAGGCATATTTCCTTTGCCTGGGTTAGAACTTCTGAAGGCAGATATTTTATTAGTGCTTACTTACTGATAAGCCCTCAACCTAAAAACATGGTGCATTCCAAAACTCAAGGCTTAATTGGAGATCAAATCTCTGCCTTGGGAAACTATTCCGAGTGCTTGTCCCAACTATGGCATGTGATGATTAATTTTAAATACAGTGAGCGAGCATGTGCAGAATCTGTCATGGGATTCCACCTATGAAATACCTTCTCCCACCATACATGCATTTCCACAGCTCATTTTGTTGTTCTGCACAGTCAAATGAAACATTAAAGGTTATGTGTATATCCTGCAGTTAACCCATTTTTCCTTCTTAGAATAGGATTTCCCCAGAAATATATGGTAATCTGGTTTTGCAAATTAAACAAATGTTTTTCTTCCAATGCCAGATCACAAAGTAAAGCATTCTAAATCCATGATACACAGTTGAGAGACATCATGTGCTACATCAAAATGATGTATATCAATACTTGAAGAATTACTTCTAAAATATTCAGAACTGGCAAATTGCCATGATGAAAAAACTGGCATAACTTTAAAAAGTGAAAGGTAAAGCCAAAATAGTAGCATCCTATGAAACTGAATGCATGGGCCTTCTACACCAACCCCCCCTCCCGTCGCTGACAAATCAGGGACTTTTGGTCTCGGCAAGTCACATTGAGGAGAGGTGAGAATGTGTGTATGTGAGAGCCGTGACATGTCTTTGGAAGGACTGGGACAATTAAAACACCTCCCTCCCTCCCCACACTTCGAAGGCAGCCCAGAGAACATCAAAACTCCAAGCCTGAAGTAAACTGCCTGGCTTTTTTTCCATCTTGCCATGGACTTAACACCTAAGAAATAATGCCTGGCAAATCCATCTTTTGCCATGTTGTTACCTATTGGTACTGCTCTTGAGGAAGGGGGCTTGCCCTAGAAATATTAGCAATGTTTTGTTATTTTTATAGTAGCTTAAAGATATCACCTGTTCCACTTTTGTAGTTGAATTTATTTTATATACTAATCAAAAAAGTACTCAGAATTTATCTAAACCTTTCCTTGGATGATGAAAAAAGAAGCAAATGAAAACAACCGATCAAGAACAGGAGAGGAAAGTTCTTACTCTGCAGACTTCCAGAAGTGGCCAGGGTGGGAAAGTCGACGATTCCTCTTTGGCAGTTTCTCCAGCATTTCCATGAGCTTGCTGAAGGTCAGCCGTTCCTCCTGCTCATAGGCCCAGCAAAAAAGGAGAATGTCCTGCAGGGCGATAGAAAAAGCCATGCAATGATAAACACACACACACACACTACACATTCAGTGCCTCTCACAAGGCAACCCATTTTGCCTAAAATCACAGACTTTCAAAGTCAATTTATATTGCTACTTCAGAAAGCTAAACAAAGAGCAGGTTCCTGAAAACTGTTGCTATCTATTTTATTTTCCTTGCACCATAGTTCCTCTTTGTCTTCCAACAGTTACCATTTAGTTAAGGGATAAGTATAGAAAAAGCAGGGACACCTTCTTAGTTCTTCTGAACGACTGAGTTCATCAGGCTCCTCTTCTCTTGGAACTGCTTCCAGTTACAGATAGGGAACTTACAAAAACGACACACTGTTTTGTCATTTTGTAAGCTTACGAAACCTTATGAAACCTTACGAAACAGTAAACAGTGTGTCGTCAAGAAATGAAATAAAATGCCATTTTATTGTTTTGGAAATGAAACAGTTCATCGTAGCCTCCTGATCCAGCAGTCTTGAGAACAGGAGGTTTATTTTTAAAAAACTGATTGATTTGTTTTCCTTTCTTCCCGTGCCTCAGCTATTGAGATAGCTATTGAGATAGCGATCTTGATCTGCCTGAAGCGAGCCATGCCAGGAGCTGACAGCTCAGCTGTTCCCTTCGCTGGCTGTTTCTGCAAGTTGATTCAAACTGATTGTTTCCCTTTCCTTTTTAAGTAGGGCTGTGGAGGTTATTTTAAAATATATATTTTCCTGCCTTCCCTTGCCGCACCACCAATTAGCTGTTGAGCTTATCTTTCCAATCTCTCCATGCAACAGTTAGCCATTAGGTTTCTATCTTGTTTAAAGAGGGTTCTTTGCTTGAAAGCAAATTGATTGGAAGGTTTGAGAGTCTTTGATTTAGGGCAGAGGGCTCTCTGTTAAGTAAAAACAAGGAAAGCTCCCCATTATTTATAGACTTATGAAGAATTTTGTATCATGACAAATATTTTTTAAAAATCTATTATTAACAAATGAAATGAAATGAATACTGAAACAAAACAGAACAAAACACTATATTTCCATTTTGTGCCCATCTCTACTTCCAGCTAGTCATTACAATTTTCCTATTTAACTTCAGGAATTAGTGTCTAATTCTATCCCTTTCCTCTTCTCTCCTAATCCCATATTGCTTTTGTATGTTCCATGACCTCAAGTTGGAACCAATTTATGGTGTCCCTAATGGGGCTTTCAAGGTAACAGAGATATTGAAGGAGTGGCTTTAACAGCTCCACTCCCCCAGTGGGTTTCCATGGATCAACAGGTATTCAAGTTCTATTCTTCAGTGTCTTAGTCTACCAGTCTGTCCACGACACCACACTGGGAATCCACGCCATATTTACTGTACTGTAAAAGCAGGGTAGGAGCTATCTTGGATTTTGATTGATTGGGGCAATCATAAGTTTTTTTCAGAGTTCCCACCCCACCCTCCAGCCAAAGGGCAGGTAAAATGCTTTAAATGAGGGAATGTCCGAATATGGCCAGTGGGCCATGTATGACTGCCTTAGGATGTTCAGATTACTTGTGATTCCACAAAAAAAAAAAAAAATTAAGTCATAAGCAAGGCAACTCATGTCCTGTGAATTGTGACCCTTTACAAATTTGCTCTCTAGATGCAATTTCATTTCCAGGTCTTTCGCCCCTTTCCTTGTCAGGCTGTTATAAAATATTACACCACAAGCACCTTGGGTCACAAATTTTTCTTATGGCACACCATAAACATGTCATCCTCCTCTTCCTCCTTCTGATTATCATGTTATTAGATATATTTTCATCCTTTCATTCTTTCAAGGAGCTCATGATGGCATAAGCTATTCCATCCCTTTCACCTTCAAAATAACAGCAAGCTTATGAGGTAGTGAAGAGCCAAAGATCACCTACTAGGCTTTGTGTCAGCACCTATATTGACCATTTTAATAATGCCCCCAAGACACTGAAATCAACACATGTTGATGTTTTCCTGCTTTTTACTCCCCTCCTGCCACAAGCCACCTACCGAGATCTCTTTCCCCATGCCAATCTGGCTGAGGTTTGGCTTCATCCCTCGGCCCACCTGCCAAATTATTGCCTCAGCTGGTTGAGTCTTGAATGGCCATTCCCGTGCATGTAGTTCATACCAGATGGTCCTGTGAAGATAAAACAGTGCAAAGAGTTAGTGGCATTGAGAGGTGAAGAAGAAGAAGGAAAAGAAGGAGAAGAAGGAGGAGGAGGAGGAGGAGAAGACGAAGAAGAGTCCCTTTGGATCATTATGTCCTGGCCCTATCAAGGAAGCACAGTGGGGAATTGAACTCTCAAACTCTGGCTCCATAACCAGATATCTATAACACTGAGATGTCCAGCAGAAAAAGAGTTATTATTTGATAGAAATTTATCAATCAATATTAGGTTAGAATTTATTCTAAAAAAGCTCTTTTAATATCAAACTTCAGCCATCCTGATATTTTGGACCACAACTCCCAGAATTCCAAGCCTGTATTTCCAATGGCAAAGGACTGTGGGAGTTGTGGCCCAAATCATCTGGTAGGCTGAAGTTTGGACATGCCAGTACCAATTAGCTTGGGAGGTGATGAGTAATCCAACGCTGGGAGCGTTCAGGGGGGAAATTAGCCAACCATTTGTCAGATCTACTTTTACTTGGATTACTGCACTGAGCAAAGTCTGACGAACCTGATGGCCTTAAAAGCTCCTTCCAAATTATTGATTCCATGATTTCATTTCATTTATTAGATTTATATCCTGCCCATCTGGCTGACAGGCCACTCTGATTTTATGATTTTAAATGTAATGCTGGATTCTATGATTCCACTCATTCTATGATTCTAAATGTAATGCTGTTTGTGATTCTAGCCTACAATGCATGATAGCGCCAGATGATTTTCTCTTGTAGCATATAACAAAGTTGCCAAAATTCTGCAGCAATTCTTGTAGCTGGAAGGGATTTCTGGGAGTTGCAGTCCAGGAACATCTGGGGACCCTCAGGTTGAGAACCATTGAGATGGATCAATAACGCTTTTCTTCAGGGCCTCCAAGTAGGCCCTAGGCAAATCTGATTTACTGCTCTGTTGTAGTACAAGCCAATGAATGAAAGTCCTGCTATTGTTATGTGCGCTCAAGTCACTTCCAACCCTAACTGAGTTTTCAATGTATGTGAGATTTCCAAACCATAAGCAAAAAACCCAGAAGTACTGCGGTACTTTAAAGATTTTTGCTGATGTGGTCTTGCATGGATTATAATCCGTATCCTTCGGTACATGGAGTACACTATTTAGAACATAGGTTTATCCAGTGTAGATACTTGTGGGGCTCAGGAAAGGAATTTCAGCTCCCCACCCTCAGGCTTGCAAATATCCATCCAAAACAACTGAACTTGAAATTGGTAGCTGTGTTTACCTGTCAAGCAACTGCAAAATGACAGGAAGCCAACGTGTAACATGTGAAGTGAGATAACTTCCAAGGTATACTAACTGTTGTCATCTAGTTTGGGCCCAGGAAACATCAGCAAAGGCTTCTGAAGTTATTTCAAAGCCATCGTGGAATCAATCATCATATGAAGCATATAAGATACTCAAAGAAGCCATCTTATCACCAAGCCCCTATTACCTTCCACTTTCCTATGACTTTTTTTTAAATGCAAACTTTCAAATTAAAAAAGTTTAGTGAGAGCTTAGTCTGATAAAATAAAAATCCTATAATTACTTCTTAGCTCCCCCTCTATTTGGTTAGTTACACTTAAAGCATACAAGTTAAACGGCAGCATTTTGGGGGATATGAAAACACACAATCAGATAAGAACTCAGTTTAAGCTAATCACTTGAACACTCTGTTCTTCAAGGTGCCCATCATAGTAGCATACAAGAAAATTAATCCAGCAGATAAAAACTGCAATCAGCCATGTTTCTGAGCAAAGATAACATCACCAGGGCAATTAAACTATTTTTAAAAAGGATGTGCATTCTTCATTGCTACAGAGAAAGACAATTAATCTGGACAAGAGATGCAAGCCTGAAAAAGTAACACTCATAGACTGCACTGGAATTCAATTCCATTACGATTTCCAACTTTTTGTGTGTAAAGATTTGTCCGAGAGAATTCTTCCTGTGCATGCAACTTGATTACATTGCTTCAGCCTGCCTTGCTCCTAGGTTTGAGAGTTGCTGCTCATGTTGGTAGAGTTTGAGGATGTTATGATCATACTGGTTTGGACTGACCTCCAACATAAATGGTCAAGTATTCTGCTAGTTGCTAACAAGTTAGGGAAAAAGTGGCAATGTACAGAATAAGTACTGACATATATGTGTTTCTCTTGCAAAACCAGGACATCAAGTGGCCACACTCCATCTTTCGCATACTGGACTTTCCAACTTGGCAAGGCAAAAACGCCCTTTAGTTGTAGTGCTCAGTCAACTGCATTTTGAGCTCCATACATCAACCACCATTGGAATTTGGCCTAAAGCCAGTGCAATCTTTATCCCACACCAGATCTGGACTTTATTTTTACTTATTTTAATTTATTTTATTTTAGAGTATTTTTACACCACCTTTCTCCTTGGAAAAGGACCCAAGGCGGCTTACAGTAATGAGGGACAATATACAGTTGGTAACAGGGAATTGAGGGTATTTAGTATGGGCTATCAAAAGCCACAACCTAAGAGTGACTGAACATTTTCATAGCAGGTAGAGAATGTGAAGTCTCAGTGTTTTTGGACTAAAGCTCCCACCCTGATCTTTGACAATGCAAGGTGGAGCTGATGTGAACTGCCATCCAACACCATATGATGCAACAGGATGCCCTCACAGTTTTTGCATTGTATGCAGTTTTACATAAGTTCATTTCCTTTCATTCAATTTCTGTGTAGGACAACCATATCATAATGAATTTAAAGCCCTACTGAAGTTTCTACCAGAAGTTTTGTTGTTGTTCAGTCGTTCAGTCGTGCCTGGCTCTTTGTGATCCCATGGACTAGAGCTTGCCAGGCCTTCCTATCTTCCACTGCCTCCCAGAGTTTGGTCAAATCTATATTGGTTGCATCGATGACACCGTCCAACCATCTCATTCTCTGCCATCCTCTTTTCCTTTTGCCTTCAATCTTTCCCAATATCATGACCTAAATTGCAATATGAATTTGACAAACTTCTAACCTTCAGTTGCATTTTGAATTGAGTTCCCCCCCCCATCATAATGAGATGTTGTACATGCTTGGGTTGGGGGGGGGGCTGACTAAGATATTTTCTGGGCACATTGCCAAGATATATACCTTGTGAGACACCCCTCAATCAGAAAAGCCAATTAAATAGAAATTGAAGGTGTAATTCATTTGGCAACGTCATGAGATGGGAGAAAAGGTTGGGGGGAAAGGTTGTTTCGCCCAGCCCCAACAGTTCTCTGAAAAGCCTCTTATTGGACCAAAAGAGCATTTGTTTTCTTGTTTCAATTGTGTCACTCTCAAAGCCCACTTGTCCACTTACCCAAACGCAAAGACATCTGAGTGCTTGGAGAAAGGCAACTTATCTTCTTCTGTGTCAGGTGATAACTGGTGGATGATCTCTGGGGCCAAGTGGCACAACCAGCCATTCTGGATCCGTAGTTTGTTCTCTCTCCTGAAAGGAAAAGGAAAAACCAATCACCCAGTCTGACAGTTCAGGGATTTTCACATCTGAAACAACAACAAAGGCCAAACTGATTCTCCTCCAACTCTTTAGATGCAGTTTTGGACTGTTTCTCTCTCTCTCTCTCTTTCTCTCACTTTCATTCAGCAATGAACTGTAGTAAAACATCCTGAACTGAAAAGTATGGCTTCTCAATAATAGCATTTGATCTCCTCAGGGTGTCTCAAATCTAAATCATAACCCATCATGTCACCACTTCTCTTCCAAGTTTAAACAAGACTGGGTACGTATTCAGTCTGAATGTCAAGTTCCATTATCTCTAGCTTTATTGACCAATGGTGAGAGACCTGGAGAGAGACAGCAGCATCTTGAATGCAAATGATTATTCTCTCCTCTAGAAATTTGAGCTCTCTGGCTCAAAGTGTTAGATTTTGCTAAGGTCTCTGTTTTATTTTGTGGGCAGTTATCCATGTTGCACCTGCTATCCAGAAAATATATCCCTTCCAAACTGCCTCTCCTCCTTACTGCGTGTGCTCACATGATTGACATGACTCTTGTTTGGAAGCTTTCAACCAGTCTTCTTTGCTCAATTCCACCTAACACAAATCCTTCCATCTTTCCTCAGTTAGGCAAACAATTCCAGAATAACAGGCGGACCACCTAATTCAGTTTGTCACCCCTGTATAATCAGCTGTCCTGATAAATCTGTTTCTGAGTCACTCTTGTGAAGACACTGCTCTTGATCCTGGCCAGGCATATGTCTATGAAACAGCATGTTGTCATTGTTCTGCCTCTACTACAGTGGCTAGTAGGGATGGGCTGTTCATTTTGGAAGCAATAGTTTCCGAAATGACCCACGTGAGCCCAGGTGCTGTTCAGACGCCTCCTAAATGCGAACAGCCAATCATGTACCTTCCTGCAGGGTCCTATCAGGGTCCTTTTCAAAGGAGAAAGGTGGGGTAAAAATACTCATAAATAAATAAATAAATAAATAAATAAATAAATAAATAAATAAATAAAGCCAAACCAGGAAGAAGTCTCCTGAAGTCAATCAGGAGCTGTGCAGGGAAATGCATCATCCCACCCTCCTGTCTGTTTGGCCAGCGCCAGGAAGAAGGGAACATGTTTGTTTTCCATGGCTTCAGAGACTAGGACTCAAAGTAATGGTTTCAAACTACAGGAAAAGAGATTCCATTTGAACATTAGGAAGAACTTCATGACAGTTAGAGCTGTTCAGCAGTGGAATATGCTGCCACAAAGGGTGGTGGAGTCTCCTTCTTTGGAGGTTTTTAAGCAAAGGCTGGATGGCCATCTGTTGGAAATATTGTGATGGGGTTCCTGCATGGCAGGGGGTTGGACTAGATGGCCCTTGAGGTCTCTTCCAACTCTATGATTCTATGATTCTATGATTCTAGGACAGATGATGTCAGGAGACTTCTTCCTGGTTGGACTTCAGCCCAATGCGACCCTGCAGGAAGGTAAGTGATTGGCTGATTGCGTTTCGCAGGCTTCTGAACAGCACCTGGGCTCATAGAAACCATTCCTTTTGTTATTTCAGACTCTGGAACATACTAATAAGAGAGGTTCCCCTCTCTCTTGTTTTCCTGCCACCAAGCAGGTATCCTTTTTACCTAACTCTGCTTGTTGGAGAAGAGCCATGTTGCCTGGCTGTATACTGTAGTTTCTTTTACTTGTATGCTTTTGTTATTTCTCCATGGTGTTGAAACTTGG
Source organism: Phrynocephalus versicolor (assembly GCA_023846285.1). NCBI lineage: Eukaryota > Metazoa > Chordata > Lepidosauria > Squamata > Agamidae > Phrynocephalus > Phrynocephalus versicolor. Next base: position 6,826,275 of record JAHTLZ010000019.1, on the reverse strand, counting down.
ACCCTTACAGACACATTCTGCAGGAAGCTGGAAGCATTCGAAATGTGGATGTACAGATGAATTCTGAAGATACCTTGGACAGCCAGAATCACTAATGTGGTTGTATTACAGCACATGAATAAAAAGCTACAAATCCTCAATACTGTAGAGAAAAGAAAACTGCAACATTTCAGACACATAATGCGCAATGAGAAATACCATCTGCTCCAAGTTATCCTTCAAGGAAAAAAATAGATGGGATGCATGGCCCGGGACATAGGAGAACATTCTGGCTTAAGAACTTAAGCCAATGGTCCACAGTGAGTTTAGAAGAGGTTTAGATAGAAACCAGTTCAGGCTACTGATCAGCAATGTTCTATGAGGGCATGGCACTTGAAGAAGAAGGCTGCTTTTGTAACCTCTGTTAAATATTGGTTCAGCCCAAAGGGTGGGCCCATGAGTAAGTGATTTCATTCAGAAAGACTGGAGCAGCTAAAGAGGCTGGAGCTGTTGCTGCCTCTCAGGCTGCTAAGACTCGGGCCAACTTGGTCTTTGTCTAATTCCTATATATTTACATAAGAATTTATGTATGTTAAATTAAACTGATATGTTACTTTAGGTTTTTGAAAACTTTGCATATGGAGCTGATTCTTTTATTTTATGGATGTCCAATGATCCAGTTGCAATGACAGTGACACCATCTGTCCCCAGGCAAGTAATACGTATCTCTCTAGCCACTACTGCTTAGAAACATTTTATGTGAAACTTAGTAATCATATTACATATCATGTAAAACACACACATACAAACACTTATCAATCTCTTCAATCACCATTCAGTTGCCAAATTCCACCTTCAAAGAACCTTTTAATTCGGATCAAAGTTTGCAATTATACTTATGAGACTGTATCTCTCAGAATCTCCCAGGAAGTGTGTCCTTGCTGGCTAGGAGATGGTGAGAACGGCATAAAATTTGATCTCAATGTCACTTGTGTCAAAGAGATTGCTATGTTTAAGAACTATGCTTATGATGGAAAGGAGGAAAGAAACAAAGGGGTAAGCCAGGCTCCTTCACACTCAGGCATTCATAATCCCTCTTTCAGAATTACCATCTGCTAAAATATCACTTTCAGTACTGATTCCTTGGCTTTGACTAAACCAGGTATATTTCAGTTCTCCCCTGCTATTTAGACTGATGAGGGCATTAGAGCTTTAAACATTTAACATCAAGGAAGCTCATTTTTTTCTAATCCACATCAACAAACAGAAAAGCAAAGCAAAGCAAAGCAAAGTGTTCTGCTTATATACTGCCTCATACTGCTTAAAGCACACTCTCGGCAGTTTACAATTTAATTATGCAGGCTGCACATTGGCTCCCCACCCCTGAAAGCTGAGTACTCCTTTTATTGACCTCAGAATGATGGAAAGATGAGTGAACCTTGACCCTGCTACCTGGGATTGAACCCTAGGTCGTGAGTACAGTTTTAGCTGCAGTACAAGCATTTAACCACTGTGCCACAAGAAGAGTTTTCAAAATTGTGCTGTAACAAAGTTAGAGGTCCAGAGAAGAGCCAATACCTCCACAAAAGTGCTTATTTCTAGTTATTTCACAGTGGTATACATAAGGTGCGGCAAAGGGCTGTGGAGCAGCGGTTTAATTTGCAGCACTGCAGTCAAACTCATAACATAACCTAAATCTGATCCCCATGGATTCAAGCAACTGGCTCAAAATTTACTTGGCCTTCCATTCTAGCCTTCCATTCTTATGAATGGTACTCAGCCTACTAGCTTAGGGGCAAAGTGTTGTTCATATAATTATGCTGTAAAGAGTGCTTTAGCTCCATGGGACAGTATATAAGTCAAAACTACAAAATCACTGTAAAGAGTCCTGGACACAGTAGCAATGTTGCAAATTTGTATTGTAAACAGCTGCTCTTCCATCTTGTAAGCACATAATTCTCAAAGACAATCTTGCTAAATATTGTTTCAAAAGTGAACCAAAAACAAAACAAGAAAAAACAACCAATAATTTCTCTAATGTGAAACCTCCCGGAGTGGGCAATGAAGCACAGGAAAAAGTAGGGTAACGCTTTGCTTTCTGGTATAAACAAAACCCAAAGAAGGCAGTAAGAATGTGCTTTGGTAATTGGATTAGTTTAAGACCTCAAAAGCTTAGGAATTAATTCAGTGATGGCAGACATTTTAAGAATGTGGAAAGAGAAGAGACACGGATAGTGCCAGAATAATTGAAAAGCTAAAAAGGCAGCCCAATGTTTTTCTGCTTTATTGTTAAAACTGAGGCTGGGTCAGGACGTTTAGTTAGAAGTGGCAAGATAAACCCGCCCTACCAATTCCTTATATAGCTGAACTTACTGGGAGCACATTCAAATATTAACACAGGGTTATACCACCACCAGCAGAACCACCAGCAGTGAGCACTTGTACAGGATTACCTAGCCTGTTGTGTAGATGCTTGTGTTTTTAGGGGTGGGGGTGGGGGGGAGTGTTCAGGGATTTTTATGTGTGTGTGTTGAAGGGTTTTTTTAAAATGTGTGTGAGAGTGTTTGGAGATTTGTGTGTGTGCGTGTTGAATCTGGTCTCTGGGTCTCTGAATTTCGTTGTATGTGTATACTGTGTATATACACACAATGACAATAAATTTTTATAAAATACTAAGAAAAGTGATTGGTAGCTGGGCTGGGCTTTTTGAAACCAGATTAAAGTCATGTGGTAGTTCAATGGCATTTAGGGCTTTTAATATTGCTGCAATTGAGGCTTTGTCCTGTAACCATCTACCCACCACCCACCATTATACTCCTGCTGTGCTGTTATTTTTAATATATATTTTTAAAAATATTAATTCTAATTTGAGAATTAGAATTTTGCAGAAAACACACACATGAGCAAATGGCAGCCAGCACTTTTATTGGCAGTGATCTCAGTAGTTCTACTGATATTTTGTCAAGTCCAAGGTCTTTGTGGTTTGAGTGCCTGTTCAACTTCCTCCTTCATGAAACAGTGGTACCTCGTAAGACGAATGCCCTGTAAGACGAAAAACTCTCAAGACGAATGAAATTTCCGGGAATAGGCAAAACTTGTGAGACAAATTTGCCTCTATGGGATGCCTTGAAAGACTAATAACCATTTTTAAAAAGCAAAGGAAAATTCAAAAAAAAAATGCTCCCAGAATGCTTAGCAGCCCTGTAGCAACCCTGTAGCAATACAGGTATTGAGTCTCCTAAAAACATACATCCAGGATGCATTGCAACCTTGTGGCAAATTTTTTTTTAAAAAAAGGTACTCATCAGGACTCATTGTGACTCAGTGGCTTGTGATTAGCATGCACAGTATTGCATGGTGTTTATGTCTTTAAAGTGCACTTTATGAAGAGTTTTTGTTTTGTTTTGTTTTGCAAAAAAAATGGGTGTTTCTGCCTTTTTCCTAGGTTTTGGAACAAATTAATCAGTTTGCCATTCATTCCTATGGGAAACCCTATTTTGTAAGATAATTTTTTTTGTAAGATGAATTGACCCGTAGCACGAATTACATTTGTCTTACAAGGCATCAATGTATCTGGTTCCAGCTCCAGTAGTTCCTCCTCTCCTGTGTCTTGACATTGATTTTTGTTTGTATAAAGTTGCCCGGTATATTCCCTGCCACCTTTCTCTGATTGCTTGTTGGTCGTATAATTGCTGCCCATCATGTCCACTGACGATTAGCTTCCTTGCTATAAAAAAGCTCTGACATTCTTCCCATGTACAAGACATTTTCTTTTATGGCCTTCCTGGGTTGCTTCCTACAGTTTCCTGCATTGATCATCCCAAAATTCTTATCTCTTCTTCATTCTGGAATTTTGCATTTGTTTTTTGTGCTTCTTCCTGATCACCAATAGCATTTACCTTTCTTCTTTTTACTGAAGGTTTTATTGTTGCTTCTTATATCCACTTAGCTCATTTTGTTGGTTTCTTGTGAGCATTAAGTTGATACTTCCTCCCCTAATTCATCTGGCTGTCTTTCTGTGGTGTTAAGCAATTAGAATCTGTACCTAGCTTCAACTGCATATGCAGAAGAAATCTTCTTGACATCAAATGTTTGGGTCATGGGTGGTCATTTGACATTGTAGAACCTTAGCTTTACCTTGGCCACTAGCAATTGTGATCCAAAATCTGCACCAGGAAATATTTTCATAGCAAGGATAGAACTTTTCCACTTCTCTTGGCATAAACTGTAGTTGATTTGATTGCAATGTGCTCAATGAGGTCCAGGTGTATAATATTCATTTATTTAATATTTATTTATTTATAGGTTTATATACTGCACCGATTTTCCCAAGGGAACTCTGGGTGGTGTACAAGCAAAGCAAACAACAATTCTGTCGGAAATATTGTGAAGGGGTTCCTGCTTGGCAGGGGGTTGGACTCGATGGCCCATGAGGTCTCTTCCAACTCTATAATTCTATGATTCTATGATTCTATGAATACAAATCAGAAGGAAATATACCAAAAGGAAGTAAAAGAGGAAAAGAATCCAGCAAGAGGCACAAACAAATGCTAACAGAAAACAAACAAATCACAAGGGACACAAACGATCGCCATAAGCTTCTTTAAACAGCCACATTTTCAATAAGTTCTTAAAGGCTGTGAGGGAAGGAGCCAAGCACATCTCGGTGGACAGTTTGTTCCACATGGATGGGCCAACCACCGAGAAGGCCCGATTGCGAGTCGGAACCTTACAGGTCTCCCTGGAACTATTTCTAAATAATTCCCCAAATTAATTCATCTCACAGGGTTGTTTTGAATTTTAGGAGGGGGTTAGAAGTGTTCATGTTTCTCTGAATTCCTAGGAAGATGAACAGCCGAGTCACAAAATGAAAAGATGATTATCAGAAGAGTTCACCCAGAATGCTTTTGAGGTGTCCACTATAAGAATACACGTTAAGCTGTTCTCTCTATCTCATGTCTCCTAGCAGCCAACATAGAAATATGTAATTATTGTTTTTTGCTGGATGAACCCAGCTAGGCAGAATGTCGAGGTGAAGCACTAAATCTGAGGGGGCTGTTGGAACAAAAGGCAGTTGCTAGTCTCCTTCTTTTTCTGTCACGTAGAAGAAATATCTCAAGTAGTACAGATAATTAGGGCTTCCTGCTCTCTTTTAGAGAGGAACCCTACAATTTTCTCCACAGAGTAACCACAAACAAAATAAAAAAGATGGGGGTTTGATTGGCACCATCCATGGGGCTCCAAGGGATGCCAAGCGTAACCGTGCAGCCCACAAGCAACACAAACTGTTGGCTTGTGGTAGCCTGTGCTATGCCTGAGTCATCCTTGGAGAAGGTAGGATGCTCCAAGGCAGACGTTGGCAGGAGTAGTTTATGCACATGTGTCAACTACCCCCCATTGAGTCACAGAATGCATTCTGAGGTAAGCTGAGTGACCAAGGCTGTTGCAGAATACAGCTTCGAAAAGTTACTTTTTGAGGACTACAACCTAAATAGAGCCCAGGCAATGAGGCCAATGACCATTTTGGTGGGAACTGTTGAGGTTGTAGTGCAAAAAAGGAACTTTCATACTCTGCATCTGTGAGTGAAGGGATATTATGTCTCCTCAAACAGTCTCCTCAAACAGGCAAGACAGAATAAAGCCATATTCTACAATAAAAATTATTTACAGCCAGTTGAAGTCTACTCATTTTGTATCAGTGTGTCTGACATCAAGTCTCGAAATTTAAATTAAATTAAATTAAGTTAAAGGTCACCAAAGTTTTAATAACTTTTGAGAAAGGGGGGAAAACGTCCTTGAAACAAACCATAACAATAACTAGTTTATGGGGTTACTTCTCTTATAGAAAGTAATTTTCCAAACTCTAGGTCTGTTCCATGGAAATAGGTCCCAAAAGAACATGGCCGGGTCAGGAAATAGAAAAGTGTTACCTGAAACAGTGGAAAATATAGAGAGAATGATGCTCTTTCTGTGTGTGCAGATGTGTCTGCATATGTGCATTTATGTGCACATGTGTAAGTGCATATATATATTGATGTGTGTGTGTGTGTGTGTGAATAGTAAAAATAAAAGAACCCAACTCACAATCTATTCAACTAGTTCATCCTGACAACTGGCACACATTTGGAGGAGGGAGGAGGAAAACAGGCAGGCCATTATCTATTTCTTTAATCTGGTGGCTTTGACACACCATAATTACAGGAAGATTAAAATATGTGATTTATCTCACTGGTGGCTTGGTAATAAAGCAATAACTGACTGTGAGCAAATCTTCACAACAGTTGGGGTTTTATTCTAATTTATTTAAGTTAATCTTTTTATTTTTATTTTGGGAGAAACTGAAAGTAGAGTAAGTTACAACTAAACTGGGGACAACTAGCAGTGAAATTCAATGGGAAACCATCTTAGAACAAATTAATAGTGTTTCTGGTGAAAGGTACATGGTAGAAAGCTGATTAGAAAAAAGTATCAGTGGTCACAGTGTAGATCTTGTTTTCTTGATTCAGACTGACAACATTTAGAGAGAGGCAGCCTTTAGATCACTAAGGCAAGAGTGTTTTAACACTGATACATAGAATCATAGAACAATTGAGTTGGAAGCGATCTATAAAGCCACTGAGTCAACCCTGTCTTCAATGAAGGAATCCAAATCAGAGATGGGGATGAAATGGAAATATAGTGTTTCATTTTGTTTGTTTCATTGCAGTCTTCATTTCATTTGGTTTCATTAATAACAGTTTTTTTAAAAGAATTTTTGTCGTGAAACAAAATGATATATAAGGCTATAAATAACGGGGAGCTTTCTTTTTTTTTAATTTAACAGGGAGCCCACTGACCTAAATAAAAGACCCTCCTTAAACCTTTCATACAAAGACCCTTCTGTAAACAAGGAGGAAACCTAAGGGATAGCTGCTCCACAGAGAGATCAGAGAGATAAGCACAACAGCTGATCAGCAGGAGGAAGGAAAATATATTTAAAAAAAAAACCCTCCACAGTCCTACTTAATCAGGAAAGGAAAACAAAATAATCAGTTTAAATCTTGCAGACACAGCCAGCAAAGGGAAGAGCTCAGCTCCTGGCTAGCTGAGCTAGGCTTATCAAGATCGGAGATAAGCTGTCTCAGCAGATGAGGCAAGGGAAGAAAAGAAAACAAATCAATCAGTTTAAAAATAAACCACCTGTTCTCAAGATGGTTGGATCAAGAGGCTAGGATGAATCATTTTATTTCTGAAACAAAAAATGGTGTTTTGTTTCATTTCTTGATGACACATTGTTTGGCGCTTCATTTTATTTTGTAAGGTTTTGTAAGCTTACAAATTGACAAAACAGCATGTTGTTTTTCATAAGGTGCCCATCCCTAATCTAAATAAAAGCAAATCAGGTGGATGGTTGCTCCATTTTCTGTTGAATGCCTCTGGTGTTGGAGTGATTATTGGCTCCCAAGGAAATTGATTCCATTGCCATACTCCTCTAATAGTTTTCCAAATATTCATCCTAAATTTGCTTTCCTCTAGCTTCAGCTCATTATTACTAGTCCAGCACTCTGGAATGATCAAGAACAGCACTGTATGAAATCCTTTTAAGTATCTGAAATGTTCTAGCATATCTCCCCACAATCTTGTTTTCTCAAAGCTAACTATGGCACATTCTTTCCGGCTTTCCTCATAGGGCTTGGTTTCCAGTCTCCTGATCATCTTGCTTGTTCTAGAGACACATATTGTGCATTTGTGTCCCCTTGCAACCCAGTGTAGAATTTTACATTAACCCTTTTGCAATGCGTAGCCTGCATAATTAAATTGTAAAGCTCCCAGAGATTGTTTGAAGCACTAATGGTATATAAGCAAGACACATTGCTTTGCTTCACATTTGCCTGTGTTTTGGGAGAAGACTGAACTGAAGTAGGAATTGAGTCCTTCTACCTTTTTGTGATCTGCTGAGATACTGATTTTTTCTTTGCCTTTGCTAAACAGAGACATGAAGAATGCTTTTTTGTTCCTTTTACCATCATTTCCTAAGGACAGATGATTCTCAGCTTTTACTTTCCTAATGCCATCCCTGTAATTATTTGCTACTTTCTTGCACTTTTCCTTTGTAGCCTGGCTTTCCTTCTACTTCCTATGTGTTCATTTTAGTTTTCTAAAATGAGCTTTTTGCGATGCCACACTGGTCTTTTTTAGCTGTCTTCCACTTTTTTCTTTGATTTTTTTTGTCATTGTGTACTCAGAATGTACGTTTTTAGAAACTCCCATCCATTCCATTCCAAAAACCTTTAATGGCATTAAAACAAAAGAAGTACACTAATGAGGACTAAATGGTTACACAGAACATTGTAAAATAAGTCTCATCGATGGTCTAACTAAAGTTCATACAGAGTTGTTCTTTTTTTAAAAAAAATACAGCTCTTAGAAAGTCAGCCACCTGGGCAGTGACTAGTTCAGCACTGTTCCGAAGGAGAAAGCCCATATATCCTCCAAGAAGAGTTTGCATAACTTATTGTGTGCCAGGCAATGACACAAGATGTGAGAAACTGTGTCGGGTTCTAAGTGGCAAAAATGGCAAATCCTCTGAGCAAGAGGGATATTGTGGTATCTTCCGGACAAAACCTGAAGAAGGAAAGACGTTAAATCTAGCTAACATAAAGACACAGCCCTTATTTGGGTTTACTAAGTTACGGGAATAACACAGATCATGTCCAAAAGAGGGGGGTAAAATTAAAATAGCATGGGGAGCAGAGTAAGTTAGGACGAGAGAAAAGTGATTGAGTTCCTACTTCCAGTAATCTTGTCTTTATGATCAGATGAGCTCTGTTACATTCCATAAGTTAGTTCAATGTCTGTGAAAGATTCAAGAGTAAAAACTAGGTTTTGAAGTTTAGTTACAAAAAGAGTGTCCCAAGTAGAAGTAAAAGGGTCTTTTAAGAGATCAAACAGTAAGGAACCAGGAAGAGTATTATGGTAAAGGCCTAACCAGTATAGTATTTGAAAGCCAAAGACCATGCCATGGCCAAAGGGAAATGAATACCCAACTACTCCTCACAGCTCTTTGGAATTCTTTCCTCTGCCCCCAAAACTTAAGAAAACATCTTCCTTTTCAGGGCAGCAAAGGGGCTTGGAATAAGTTTTTGTGTGTGTGTGCTTGTGGTTTTGCCATAATATTAATATTTTCCTGTTTTGCACTGAAAAAGATAATGGTAGATGAGGAATAATATTTATCAAACAGTATAACAGGTGCACATACATGCAACTGGCAGATGAACAACACTGTATTTGCCACCTACCTTCCTGCTTGCAGAACTCCTGATATGGTGAATAGGCCAAAGTCAGTGATCACCACTTTCCCGTTGTCATAGAAAACATTTTTAGATTTGAGATCTTTGTGGAGAATCCCCTTTGCATGAAGATAGCCCATCCCCTGTAAGAGGGAAGAGAAGAGCAATTAAGAGGGAATGATACACACATGCATCTATCCATGTAGACCAGTGTTGGCGAACCTATGACACGGGAGCCAAAGGTGGCACTCGGAGCCCTTTCTGTGGGCACCGGACATCAACCCTTCACAGCCACCTGTATTCTGGTTAAATTGCTGTATTGCAAAAAATCAGTGGGCTTTTATTTGCAGTTTGGGCACTCGGTCTCTAAAAGGTTCACCATCACTGATCTACACCCACCAAGCCATTTCACTGTTGCCCACACAGAAATGATTTAATAAAGGAAAGGGATAGGTTTTTAACCCACAGATGGAATTCCACTGGTATGTGAAGAAGGTTTGCATAAATTCCTGTACCTAATGGTAGTTGACTGGGTATCTGGGTCCGTTAGCTGATGCATGACCAAAATGCATTCTGGCGCCTTATCAATTCTTTGCAATTTGCTGGGGCAAGTTAAAGGAATCTTATCAGAACATCAACAGGATTCTTGTCTAAGATGGCAAGACTTGCTAAAACTGCAAGTTTCAAAAATACTACTGATATAACCAGGTTTTTAATACTTGTTTGAAAGAACTCAAGGAGGTCAGATGGAAGATTGTTCCAAAAGTGCAGGACAATTACCAAGAAGGCCCGATTTTTTGTTTTTTTCTTACAAGCCTCTCTTGGTGTTAATGCCCTCAAATGTCAGGACTGGGCATTGTGGACATTTTATATTGGGAGAGGGCACATTGTTAAGTGGTGAGATTCCAAGCCATTTAGGGCTTTGTATGTCATAGTCAACATCTTGAAGTCAATGTGGAAACACATCAGTAATGATTTGGCTGCCGTGTTTTGGACCAGATGAAGTCTCTGCATCAGCACCAAGGATAGCTCCACACAGAAAACATTGCAGTAGCCCAGTCTTAAGGTTATCGGTGCATGAACCAGCATGGTGGAGGCCCTCGGGTCGAGATAGGGATGCAGTTGGGCGATCTGTTGCCGATGGCAGTGGGTGGAGTGGACTTTCAGTGCTACCTGGGACTTCCTAGGTAACATTGGATTCAAAAGAATGCCCAAGCTGTGAACCTCACACTTAGCAGGGTGGGTCATGCCCCCAAAAGAGAGGAAGCTTCCCAACTCATAGACCACAGGGTTGCCCATACAGAGGACTTCCATCTTGCCTGTGTTCAACCTCAGCCTATTCATCCTCATCCAACCAATCTCGGTGTCCTAGCAGAGCTCAAGAGACAGAACAGCATCCATTGCAGAAGGTGGAAAGGAGAGACAGAGCTGCGTGTCATCTGCATACTGGTGACATGAAGCTCCAAAACTCTGAATGACACCCCCCAAACAGCATTATATAGGTGTTAAATAACATGGGTGAGATACATACACCCACTAAGTGAGAGTCCCTAGGAAAATGCCATCTAGCAAACTGGGGTGGGGAAACCCAATCTTCACCAAACTTAATGGGATTGTAGAGGATTCAGAGGAAGCTCCTCTCTCAATCTGAAAGCTCTAGATGCCTGGGGAAAACTTTCTGGGGTTGTCCTCTTTGGAGCTGGATAACTCAGATAGCAAAAATCCAATTTCCATCAAACTTGGAGGGATTGCAATTGAGAATCCGGGGATGCTTTCCTCCAATTGGTGTCTCTAGGTGCCTTGGGGGGCATTTTACAGCACAATGAATTGGCAAATAAAAGCTTGTTAAAATTCCTCCATTTTTATTTTTTGCGGCCTCCTTATATGATGAATAAGAATCAATGAATGTTGATGAATTTGCCAAATTCATTAGGAAAAATTATTTGTTTTTCAATTTGTCCCCATCTCTAATAACAATCAGTATTTTCTGCCTATTTTTAATGGGCATGTTTAGAGACAGTCTGAGCAGGATTTTTCAAGATTCTATCACTCTAAAAGGTTTTTACCCCCAAAAGAAATGAAAATATCAAGTGATAAAATGAGCAGCACAAGTCATTTTTGTCATTTAAAAAAAAATATTGCAATCGTTAGATGAAGAAATTGCTGCCAAATTTTTGCCAGTGTGAAACATACGGAATCAATTTTATAAAGATAAATTTCTATATTCTGGGCAACTAATGGCCCAAGCTCTTGCAGCTGAGGCTACATGCAAGTACTTGCTAAGGGCCAGATGCCAAAGAGGGCTTGCATGCTGCTGAGGCTACATGCAAGTTCTTGCTAGTGACCAGATGCCATCTTTTCCCCTCTACTTTTTGGCATTGCCCCTCTCTCTCCTTCTCCACCTCCTCTCAATTTCCCTCCATAATTGATGGCTGCTATTATGTGAGAGGCAGGTTACTTCTTCCAGAAATTCCCATTGAGCACTTGCCAAGTGCTTCTGAAATCAAGCCAAGAACCAAATGTTGGTGAATGGGTTAAATGTTGTCATTAGCTAACCTCCACTCTAGAGTGTTGTTGCCAGATCAGAGATGGGAAGGCACTTGTGACCTACAGAATGTATGTGGCTTACTAAGGACTAGCCTTAGGAATTCTCAAGTAAAACAAGAGAACTGCACCTCCAGCAACTTCCACAGGACATGATTCCCGGCTAGACATAGTCATCTACACCGTCCTCTGCACTCTAAAACAATTTTTCTAAACTTAGAAACAACCTTCCAGCAAAGAAATGATGTTTGAAGCTGACCGAGGTGTTGTCTGAAAGAGTCTGGGGGGCTGGAACATGGCACAGGTGTGATGTCCAGATCCTATGGGGCTGGCAGGGAGAGCAGAAAACATATGCACCGATCTTATAGCCACTTGTGTTCAAGGTTGAGTGCATGGGAAATGGGTGAGATAGGTGTAGGGAGCAGGGCAAGCTATTATCAATCTCCTGTCCATCTAAGAAACTTGTATGGTGCTAAATTAAAAGTTCCACTTGTGCTGGATATACTTGAAGAAGATGCTTCTTGGGCAATAATTTTATTGTGATGGCTAGGGCCACACGTGGTCCACAAGATGGTTTAAACTGATACAAAGAATGATAGAAAAGCATCAGAAAGTCATTCCCACTGTGATATTTACTAGGAACGTAAAATAAATCTTTCTTTCTTTCACAATCCCCCCCCCCATGGGCAATCTGCAAACATTAAGAGCAAAAGCAGCTGCATTGGCTTCCCGTTAGTCAAAGAAACTGCTAGCATCAGAAGCTCATTTTATTTTTCCTTTCCCCCCCAGATAATATACAAATTAATGCATACAACTTAAAATGCATGTCTTCAAAAAGTATATATAATGAAAACTATACTTTCCCAATTTTTTTCTGCAAGATAGCAAAACAAAATCTCAAAGTCTGCTATGAAACATTAAGAAAGTGCAAGCAGTATTCAGAGGACAACAGAACTGAAATGGAGAGTTGGCTATATCGCTTTCCATTATTGCAAATCAACGTTATGAATAGAATAAGACAAGAAATCTGATACAGCTGCAAAGAAGGCTCCATCCTCTGTAGTCCTTGAAAACAGTGGCTTGCAATTTAGGGTAACCCGGGTGATCTTAGACTGCAACTCCAGAAATCTCAGCCAGCACAGCTGGTGGTGAAGGCTTCTGGGAACTGTAGTCCAAGAACACTTGCGTTGCCCATGGGTGGGGAAAATACATCAGGAGAGACAAAGGAGATGAGGAATGGGCAATAATATCCAGGAAGATTTGGAAACTAAAGTTATTTTTGCCCATTAAATTAAATAGCCAGTACCTTGAACCAAAGAGAGTTTTAAAAAGTTACTTTTGTGTGACGGCAACTCCCAAAATTCGCCAATTACTATGGGAACTGGTGATGTTGCTTAGGGAATTTCTTATACTTAGGACCATGTAGGGTGAAATCTGAAAATGTCCCAGTCTTAATTTAATTCTTGCCCCTCTTCTGATCCAAGCTGTATTTTTCTGGGTTACTTAATGGATTGCTTTGCATTTTTTATTACCTGCACTGAAATGCATATATCTGCACATTTTGCAGACATTTTATTACTCAAGAATACCACGTGTGTCTCACAAACATATGCAATTTTCTCCCACTAAGTCCCAGAAGATGTGAAAGCCTATGCTGTATTGAGATTGTCATCCAAAACAGAAATTTTCCTCATCCTTAGGATCATGATTGTGTGATGAATGGAGTGATAGTGAGTCAACAGGCTGGACAAAGCCAACTATCCCTGGGATCCTTGTATTCCAATTCTACTCCAAGTACTTAAAACAACTGGAAACTCACCTGGTGACTTTGAGGAAACCCTACTCTGTCAGTTTGACCTACCTCCGATGTTTTGGGGGAGAAAGTGGGGAGAAGATCTATTCTACTGTCTGTTTGCTACCTTATGCTCCCTGGAGACAAGTTGGGACATAAATGGTCTAGTAGAGGCATGTCCAAACTTCAGCCCTCCAGATGTTTTGGACAGCAACTCCCACAGTCCTTTGTCATTGGCAATCTAAGCTTAGAATTCTGGGAGTTGTGGTTCAAAACATCAGGAGAGCCGAAGTTTGGACATGCCTGTAGGAGCAACCATTTACTAAATTCCTTCCAGACTAAATGAAGGTGGTGTCAAAGGTTATGTAGTTAAAGTTTTCAGAAAACTCCTCAGATATGATGCATCACTTGATTCTGAACATTTATGAAAAAAGAAAGCTGTCTGTTTTTTTGGTTTTTCTCTCACAAAAGCACTATTACGCACTACAGTGAGTGCTTGTGTAGATGAAAGCTCATATTTGGTCATTAGCCAGAGAATCAGGAGGGGGAAAAAATAAAGTAATGAAATCCAATGAAACAAAAATGGGTTTGGGATGGAGCTTAATAGGATAGAAAAAAGTCTTGATGCAACAGACCATCTCTCAAAGTGACACGAAGGAATTAGAGGGAGAAGATCTGTCCGATTCTTCTCAACTTGTAGGGGAAGACAGCAATACCTTATGAACTTAGTGAAAACTCTTTGATGAGTTCAACCCTCTCCCACAAGCCATTTTGGCTTCCACCAGAACTCAGAAACTTAAAAAGAAATATGCAGCTGGCATGAACCTTGGAAGCTAGCAGAGTTAATGTCTTAGGGCGAGGAGTACAAACTCGCCAAATTACAATCCTCGTGAAAATTGATTGTTTTTCCTACTGGAAAAGGGATTGAACTACAGGTAAATTTGGAAGTAACTGTACAGAGTTTCATGGAATCACCCAGAGCACATGGAGCTGTTGAGGCAACAATCTGCTCTTGGTGGCCAAGAGAAGGAGGAGCTTTTTCCACCCTTTCTTTTTAATATTTTGACATTTGTAATTCAATTTTAAGAAAATACATTTCATTAAATATCTGAAAAACCTGGAAAGGTCACCGTAGGTCTGAAGTGATGTGACAGCACATATTTTTATACTCACATTCAGCCTTTGGGAGGCAGTCCTCATGAAGAAGTGGGGTGTGATTTTTTTAACAAAAGTACTTTTAGATAAAGAATAATACATCACAAATCCAAGAGCACAGGATACAATTTAACTTTATCCCCCTTTGTCTCATACCTTGACAATCTCTTGAGCAATCTGCCTTGTTTTGTTGACATCCAGGACAATTTTGGCATCTCTCACCACTGAGTAGAGTGTCCGACCTTTGCACAAGCTGAAAAGAAAAGAAGAATCATAGTAGGCAGGCTTATGTTCATGAGGGAGTAACTGTACAAAATTGGCATTCAATCTCAATATAGATGTACCAGATGAAGTTAAATAAAATGGAAAGGATTTCAACTGCTTAGCAAGGCAACCAAGTCAGGTTTGGACGTATGACTGGTCCGTAGATCAGTGTACAAAAGCCAAGTGAAACTAGGATGAGACCCATGAAAGGAATAGTTGCCACACAGGATGCTTTAAATCAGCTTCAGAATCAGAAGCACTGTAACATTAACTGCTGAGCCAACCAAATGGGAGAGTCCTGTTGCAGTCATGCCCTGCATGTTGGTTTTCCAGATGTACTGCAAGAGCAGAATATTTCGTATGACTTCACTATATTCCAGCCAGGACCAAACCAACATGTTTGCTCATTCTGCATACAAAAGCCAACAGGAATGGCCACTGAAACGTGCTTCAGTTCTGGTGATGGCTGCCTTGGTAAGTTACTTTTGAGGGAGATGAGTAGGATGCCACATGTGATACCCTCCACAACTGAGCAACGGTAGGATAATATTCTGGCTCCAGGGTATCATTCTATCACTGTTCAGATATGGATGGCTTCAGTGTGTCATTATAATCTTTTATTAAAAAGTAATATTCCAAACACTGCTTTGTTCTCACACAGAGACATCTCTGGCTGGGGCACTTGTTTCATTCTTCCTAATGACCAACTCTGGTTTAAGTCATATTTTTGTACATTCTTGAGGAAAAAAGATCAGTTATGCATCAGGTAAGATTTGCCATATTTTCTTTTTCTACCACCTGTTGTTGAGAAATCTATTTGCAGAGCCTTAATTACCAGCTGCTGGAGGGGGAGGAGAGACTGAAACCAATTAAAATTTCTATTGATATTTGAATCATATAATGGAGTCTGTGGGTGGATTCTGCCTTGATTTTTTTTCCTACAAAAAGACACCCCCCCACACACACACACACATTCTTATGCCAACCTACACTCATTACGTGCAAAATGAAAAAGTGAGAATGAAATACCTGAACTCAGATAATAAACCATCTAAAATAAATTCACTTGTGAGCATCACAGGTGTTAAATTGATCTGGTTCAGTAATGAGTGACAGAAGCACTGCTGCTTTTAATTGTTCTTCCCTTCTACCCACTCTTGCAACCATAAAACTCTTTTCTAACTCTTCTTCCCCCTCACGGTGACACCAGAGGCAGGGGCAACTCTATTTAAAAAGCCATCCCAGAAAGACCATAGGCATGACACGTGATACTCGAAATCAGTGTTCTTGCAACCTCGTGGCGCAGTGGTTAAATGCCTGTACTGCAGGTAAAACTGTGCTCATGGCCTGGGTTCAATCCCCGGCAGCAGGCTCAAGGTTCACTCAGCCTTCCATCCTTCCGAGGTCGGTAAAATGAGTACCCAGCTTGCTGGGGGCGCAATGTGTAGCCTGCACTTTGTAATTAAAATTGTAAACCGCCCAGAGACTACTTAAAGTGGTATGGGGCGGTATATAAGCAGAACACTTTGCTTTTTTGCTTTTTCACAAAAGACAAAATAGGGTCTTCTTTTCTTTTCTGTTTTCTTTTTTGGGAAATCGTAAAAGAGAGCTGCTTAAGTTTGATTTTTGTAGAAGGGAATGAGTACACAAAAGTTTTGTTTCTGTTGCTTCCTCTCTCAACTTTTGTTTATCAAATCACCTGATAATTTTTTTCATTGTATAACATCATGGGAGTCATCAGCAGCTAATAAGAATATCATAGGGTGTGGACTTTGAATCTAGACAAGAGGTTGCAACCCAGTGAGGTGTTCTGTTTCCTAGTTGTTCCTTATGAGATTGCTGTGCGCTGAGCTCTTGGTACCTTCCATGTTGAATTTTCTCTAGCCAGCCTCCAATATCCTGTGCCTACATCTTGGATTCTGCCTTCCTTCCTTTTGTTTCTGGATTGGGGGGGGGGGGGAATACCCTTCCAAATTTCTTTTCTTTCTTTCTTGCACCATTTAAGATTATGGCTGGATATGAAATATTGATAAAGATCAAACAATTTAAACAGGTTTAAATGAGTAAACTGTTGCTGATGGCATCTTTCTGTCTGGTGTTTAAACAATGTTGGGGGTTTTGTACGTCAGGGTTGGATCCCAAGTGACCCTCAAATTTCTAATAATGCCAGGATTTTGAATTCTCCCTAATTTCTTGTATGGGAGGAAGTTCAACTATAGTACCATACTGTGTCATCAGAGCTTATTTGTAGAAACCAGCTACAAATAAGTCATTAATTGCAATATTTTCCTTCTGCAATTAAAAAGCCATAATTAAATTATATCACAACAGTAATGTAACCAAGGATAATGTCTGTCTGCCACTTTGGGATTACTTTATTTTATTTTTCCACCTCCAAATTTTGAGGGACATTATCCGGGGTGGTTCCTTCCTCTTTCGGATTATTTTTGCTGATCCCAAAGAAGATGAGAAAGCATCTACTTGTTGTGGAGAAATGTTCTAGTAATTTTTTTTTGAGGAAAAGTTTTATTTGTATTTTTGCCTTAATTTTCTCGTTTGCTTTTCTTGCTTCTTGGCAGGGGTGCTGTCTCTGTGTGTTTTATCTTGCTACCCCCCTCCCCATGTGTGGTAATATGGTGATTTCCCTGTTTGATTAATTTTAAAAAATGTAAATGGCTAATTCATATTTATTCTGTTAGATGTAAATATTTTGATGGGCTTTGGGGGGACTGTTTTGTCTGCTCTTGTAGGGATGTGTGAGCCAGGAAAGTAGGTCTTGTGATTGGGCTGTGTGGACATTTTTCCATTGTTCCTGGTGTTGTGTCATTGTTAGGATACATTTTCTAAGTAGCACTGGAGGGCTGCTTCCTTTCTTCTTTCACATTGCTCTGTGCAGGCACAGATAGCCTCTGTTGTGCTGGATGGGTAGCACTGAACTTATACTTTTTAAATTTTGCGCACTTTACTGCTTTTTGATTATTATTTTTTAGTAGGAGAGCAAGGTTTTTTTGTTTTTTGTTTTGATTTTTGCTTTGTGCCAAGGATTAGTGATGATTGGGGAGGAGATGGTTGGAGAAGCATATTTGTCTGGTCTACAGTAGAAGTGTGTACCGGGTGATGTGGCACTCCAGAGGATGTTTCTGCTTGTGAGTTGTGTGATTTTGCTGTGACGTTGGAGCAGAATGGAGTTTGAGGCTGCAGTGGGACCGGTGGCACTGCAGAGAGACAGCCTAGTTGAGAAAGGGTAAGCCAGTGAATGGTATCTGTGGTTTCATCTACTTGGCTTGAAATTCTTCATTCATTCCCCCCCCCCAGATAGGATGAATGGGTGTCAGGCAGGTGGGCCCTGCTCTGCCTAAGTGAGTTGGTAATGTCAGCTGGATGAATGGCTAGGCTGGGCTAGCAGTTAGGATTGTGCTGCTGGTTGTTAATTAGTGTGGCGGGCACAATATGTATACTTTTCCTTCCTTCCTTCCTTCCTTCCTTCCTTCCTTCCTTCTTTCTTTCTTTCTTTCTTTCAGGCCACCAAGAGGTCTGCTCCCTGATAAATACTAGGGAGGAAACAATGGAAGTTTTCTCCTTGCCATGTTCCAATCTACATTTATTACCGATATCTCAACTCTTTGCCCAGACAATGGCTCTTGTCTGAGCCTTTTTCTGTCCCCAAGCAGGAAGGAAAAAAATCCATCAAAAATGTTTTCCAGGCAAGAGGAGGAAACAGTGACAATCCAAGTCTTCACTGTTTTCTTTTGTCACTGCCCCTCCAGTCAAATCACCCCTTTGATGGGGTTAGATTGCCTCAGCATTCCAGCAGCCCACCTCTGGGTGTCGTCACATTGCCAGGCAACTGGTGACAAGCCTGGAAGGTGGGTGGTAATGACATCACTTTCACATGTCACGTATGGCCATTGTCCTGAGTCTCTTGATAGGAGGGCTGAAATGAACATGTAATAAATAAACAGCCTGGGGGGAAATTGCAGGTCAGGCTTCTGTGTCTGGATTATGCGTAATTGCAAAACTATCCAAATCATTATTACAGATTTTTTTTTATGAATTCGAATTTGGAATTGTCCTTAATTCCCTGTCTGGCAGGAAGTTCAATGAACGTACTGTCTCATCAGAGCTTATTTGTAGGAACCAGCTACAGATAACTAATTATTTACAATATTTTCCTCCTGCAATAGAAAAAGTCATAACTAAATTATATCACAACAGTAATGTCACCAAGGATAATGTCACTTCTTTTACACTGTGATGTTAACTGTATTCTTCTTGGCATTGGGGATGTGGAGGAATAGCACATAATCTAAGCTGTGGGTCTTGCACTAATGATTAAGTGGAGGTAAACGGTTCAGTGGACTGTACCATTCAAAAGTCTGTTGGTGTGAAGGAGCTGTCCAAGGTAGATCATTGCGACCTGTGCCCCTAGCAGACTTCATGGAGAACCTGGTAACAGGGTGGCCTGAGGGCACAAAGAGTGCAGCTTCAGGTGAGAGAAAGGAGGCACAGATTCATGAGCCAAACCTGAGGGGTGGAGCACAAGCTGGAACAGGTTGGTTTAAAGTGGTGGTTAACAACCTGTGGGTCTCCAGATGTTCCTGGACTGCAGCTCCCAGAAATCCTGGCCAGCTCAGCTAGTGATGAAGACTTCTGGGAGTTGTAGTCCAGGAACATCTGGGGACCTACATGTTGAGAACAACTGGTTTAAAGGAAGCGGAGGAGGACAGTCCTGTCTCCAGCCCACCTGGTCACCCTTGAATAGAGATGTAAAATTTCAGAAACTTTAGGTAAAAGGGGGGGGACCTGTTTTTTCCTTATCCCCCCATTTTCCTCTGAAGTCCCCCCCCCCCAATGGCTTCAAAATTTTGGAAAATGTCACAACTCAACCCTTGACAGACTCTGAGGGGGAGGAATGGGTGGAGACTGTGGAGGAAATTGCTCCCCTTGTGTTTTGCCTTTGGGGAGGACTGGAAGCTGTTGATCCAGAACCCCATGGATTGAGAAACTGGTACAATCTCAACCTCCTGGAGACCAAGGCAATCCGCTGACCCCACGGCAATCCAGAGGAGTACTTGCAGAGGAAGCAGGAGAAGGAATACTTTCAGTAGATCTCCTGGTGGATTAGTTTGGAGTCTTGAAGGATGTCAGTTGTTTAACTTTAGGGTCAATGTGGCAGATAAAACCCCAACCCCATATTGGAGAGTATGCCTGCCCGGTGACTGAATCTCAGCCTTAGCTGAAGGCAGAGGCGAACCTCAGTGGACATGCCATTTTGGAGCAGGCTGGAGTAGGTTATATCAGGATCCTAAGAGGTCCAGTATGCCATTTGGTGCAATCCTCATATCCACATGTCATATGGACCTCAAGCAACCCTATTATGCCCAATATCATCAAGTGGCTTTTAAAATACAGCCACTTCAGGATCCTGGCAAATAAACACTTCAGCTTTAATATCGTGAAGTAGTCATCTTGTTAAGCCACTACACACAGTGGTGGAAAATTAGGGAAATGCTCCCTTTTAGTTCATTCCCAGCAATCACAAACAGTGGAAATAAATAAAAACAAAGATCTTATATGTATCAAAAATAATAGAAGCCCTTGATAGAGGCCAGAAAGGTGAAGCAGCACAGCTTTGGAGGCAGGCTGGTTCACTCCAGCAGATAAATTGTCTGATTACCATCTTTAGAAGCAAACCAGCCTATTACTGCAATAGACCAAATAGGTGCCTGGATGCCCATGTAGTACCCAAGTACCAAATGAGTACCCAAAGACTACTTGAAGTGGTATGGGGTGCTATATAAGCAGAACACTTTAAATGAGTTACAACAAAGCTTTTACCCTATGTGAAGCAAGAAATGCCTAATGTTTAAGCTGGATTCTGAAAACAAAGAAGCACTTGATCTCTATTCCAAACAACTGCTGGCGACTGAAGAGCACCAAATAATTTCAGAAGAAGATCAATCTATGTTTATGGGCTACAGCAAAGTCTTTGGCCATGTGGATCATGAGAAACCATGGGTTACAGAAAGTAGTGTGCTTCAGCACTTGATTGTCCTGTTAGGACAGAATACGGAGAGACATAATGGTTTTCTATAGACAAAGGTGTCAGACAAGAGTCTCTTTATCCCCTTATCAGTTCAATCTGTATGCAAAACATTATACAGCAAGCCAGTCTAGATTCAGATGAAGGAAGAGTGAAAATTGGTGGAGGAAACATGAATGATGTAAGATATGCAGATGACACTATACTACTGGCAGAAAGTAGCAATGACTTATATAGAATTAGAACCATCAGGTTGGAAAGGGCCTATAAAGCCATCAAGTCCAAAGCCATGCTCAGTGCAGGAATGCAAGTCAGAGTATATTTGACCTGAAACAACTTTTAGTGAAAACGAAAGAGGAAAGAGCTAAAGCACGATTGCGGCTGAACATGAAGACAAAAAATCATGACTAGAGAACTGCACAACTTTAATGTTGACCAAAATTGTTAAAGAATTTGTATACTTTGGTACAGCCACCAAAGTGGAAACTGCAACCAAGAAATCAGAATGAGACTCAGAAAGGCAGCAAAGAAAGAATTTAAAAGATAATCAAAGTGTATGGATGTCTGTGAAGATTCTAAGACATCCAGATGAGGTTATCTGGAAGCTGAGTCACTCAACTTCCAGAAAAAATGCAATGATGTGTCACTGAAGACCAAGACCAAAATAATTCACACTATTGCATTCCTGATCACTATGAACAGGTATGAAAACTGGACAGTAAAGAAACCTGAATGGGAAAAAAATGTTTGCTTGAAGTATTGTGCTGGAGTAGAGCTTTGAAGATACCCTGGACTGCCAAAAAGATAAACGAACAGGTCCTGGATTAAATAAAGCAGGCATGTCCAATGTCAGGCCCGGGGGCCAAATGCAGCCCGTTTTCATGTTTTGAGTGGCCCGCAGCTTCTCCCCACCGGATCAGCCTGTCACACATCCCCACCAGCTGGCCCCTCCCCATACCAGATGGAGGCATTAGCTTGCAGTTTTATGGTTTGCTTGCCCTCCCTGCCTCTCTGTCCATCCACCCAGCCACCTGCCCAGCCTACCCACCCCAAGCTCTGTTGCTGCAGCATCCTCCCCACCTCCTTGCATGTTACAGAGACCTGTTCAATGTCCATCCTGGGGGCCAAATGCAGCTAAATGGTCAGCCCCCACACATTTTCACCTCACCAAATCTGGCCCTCCTTGCAAAAAGTTTGGACACTCCTGAAATAATCCTGAACTCTCATCTTTGAAGATAAAAACGATGAAGCTGAGGCTGTCATGCCATGTCATCAGAAGGTACCATTCTCTGAAAAAGACAGTAAGGCAAAGGTTGAAGGCAGAAAGAAAGTCGGAAGACCAACTATGAGTTGGACCGACTCCATATGGAACCACAGGCTTGAATTTATGATAGTTGAGCATGGCTGTTGAGGACAGGACATTTTGAAGATCACTTATTCTTTGGAGTGGGAGCAACCCAAGGGGACTAACAATAAACAAACTTAGGGAGGCTTAGGATCTGTAAAAGCAAATCATTATTTTTAATAAATGTTAACTTCATAAACTTCATAAACAGGTCCCATGATCTACCTCGGAGAGCTCCTTCACACCAACAGACTTTTGAAGGCTACAATCCACTGAACCTTTTAGCTCCGTTAATCATCTGACATAAGAATAGCATGCAGTGGTTTCCCACAGGGAGAAAGAGACTGAAGGTGAAAGCAGGCAGTGAGGTTTTCCTTGGCACCCGTTCTGTTTGTTTCTCTCTAACAAGTCATCACGACCCCTAGCAGGAGCCCAAGGTCCATGCCGCAAACAAACACCCACTGCCCACCCATTGTCTGCTCCATGGTCCTTGTCGTAGCTCATTTTGCCAGCCACAGGGCAGTCAAACAATACCAGAAGGCTGTCTGTGACACTCGTCCAGAGCCAGTGTATATCACAGAGGCAATGAGGCATTGGGAAATAATTCATATCAACCCCGAAGGGAGCTGCAGAAGAACATTAATGAGATAAGGAATGGAAACAGTCCACTTTTCCTCAACTTTCCTACTCCCTTATAAAATAGCATGTAAGAGAGTACAGAGAAGTGCCCCACTTATGGCTTACAGGTACTTACAAAAGCCATGCAATGCTGTGAAAGATGTAGTAAAGTTCTATGGACAGGCATGTATTCCTAAAGCTCTCAAAACTGTTTTTACAGCCTACAGAATTCCCAGACTCTGAATGTTCTCCAATGCCATCATTTATTCAACCTGAAAATAGCCAGGCAGCTAGAAACCTCCAGTAGCATGTAACTGGCCATTTTAATCTCTGCAACTCTTTTAGGTGGGAGGAACTATTTTCAAAACCAGAGGTGACATCCTAAGCACTTTACATTTTATAATCATAGGCATCCTTCTGTCTTGAGAGACCATGGTCTTGTGCTCTGTATAGAAGTCCTAAGTTAGCATCTAGTGTGGCTAAAAAGGCCAATTCTTTCCACAAAGAGGACAAATACAGTCAATCATTTGCTCAGCCCCCAGATTTTGCTGTTCCTGGACCTCCTCTTTTCCTCAGCCTGTTGAACAAGTGTCCGTTCAAATTGTAGAAGTCCATGCTGCATCTTTTTCCTCCAGGCTGAACAATAAGAGGTCAAGGTTTCCCATCAGTTAAAGTACATTCCCAAAGTCTTCAGATCCCTTTTATAGATATCCTTATATCACAGCTGTCATCTCCCTCTGGGGCACTTTCCCTGCACTAATTCTCCATACAAAAGATCTTTCGGAATCTGACCATCACAACATGCCCAAACCAGCGTAGACATCACTGTTTCAATATTATATACATGCTAGAGATTCCAGCACATTTAATAATAATAATAATAATAATAATAATAATAATAATAATAATAATAATAATAATAATAATAATAATAATAATAATAATAATAATAATAATAATAATGGGGGTAGGTGTGGCCTACCAAGAGTAAGGTGGCTGCACCTGGATTTCCTGGAAGATGCAATCCCCTGAGCTAGGAAATTGCAAAAACAAAACAAAGCACAATGAACAATCTCATTGTGGCTTACAGTATGTGGTGAGATCAATCTATATTATCTTTTAGAAAAACATTTTATTGACTTAACTCCACATGTCAAAGAAAGGCTTGATAGCACTGTTTTTAAGGACAATACAATAGCAATCTTCTCAGTTGCACAAAAGACCGATTGAAACAACTGGTGTGTGCTAAGTCAACACTTAAGGAATCCCACCCACACACCCACAAGTCTGTGGGACTACTGTTGCCATGATGTGCTTGTCAAGTTGCCTTGGACTTATGGTGACCCTATGAATAACCAATCTAAAAAAATGCCCTGTCCTCAGCAGGCCTTCTCCACCCTTGTAAACTCAAGGCTGTGGCTTCCATTGGGGAGTCAAACTATTCTAACGGGGACTAGAAATAGAACAATGGTCTATGTGTCCATCACAGAGCTTGGAAAAGTTTCTTTTTGGGACTACAAGTTCCAAAAAGGTAACTTTCCCCAGCTCTTTGAATTTATATATAGGAGATTCACAATATATTTACTCCACAATATAAAGAAAAAGGAAGTGGAAGAGGCCACTTTGGGGTGGGGGTAGAGGGAAAAGTCCACTTAATTTACTTAACACTTACATTTGCTGCTATTTTTCCTAGGTCTCCACAGTAGTTATTTTTACAGCTTTCTGAGACAGCATTATAACAGGAAAAATGATAACACAACAAGTTAATACAGCTTAGGTACTTGTAGGGGGAAAAGGCTCATGGTGTTCAAGAAAACAAGATTAGTATAGTATTACACAAAAAATATGCCAAAGGTGAAACTATAGGAACAACAATGTCAATAAACTTTATGTTTACTTTGGAGGAACATAGAGATAAGCACCATGCTGACTCATCCTTCTGAGGGTTCTTCATCAGGTGATGAGTAACCTGTTGGGAAGGATGGTAGCAAATAATGGTGATGTACAGACTCCTTGTTGCAAAAGAAAATGAGAGCCTATTGAAAGAAACTACACCGAATCTTATTTGCTGTAGTACTCATAGCACCTGTTGCTATTGAAAAGAAACCACCCGCAAAAGCTTTTCAAGGTTTCTTTTCATTACTTTATTTTAATCATCAGGTTATTCTTCCTTTAAGTACCAAAGAAAATACCTCAAAGAAGTGAGGATCATGACAACGCCTCTGCTTTTCCCAACTGAAAACACTCCTTTGATGAGGTACTATTGACCTAACTTTGCTTCGGTGCCTGCAGTTAAAAAGCATAGCTGTGCACACAAATAAAATAAAATAAAATAACATGCAGGCTGCCTTTTGTAGATGCGCTGGCTGAATCACTCTTGAAGTAGGCCCTTCATAATCAGATCCTTTATCCTGGCACATTCTGCTTATAAATGGAAATGTGCATCTGTTAAACAGGGGGTGGGGTCGGGTACTTCCTTGCCAACCCAAGCGAACTGTGCTATTAGACAAGCACCCCAGACAAGGTCACTGCACTATTCAGTCTCCCAATTACAAGCACCTGGGCTACACACACCTTCATAAACAACCAAACCTATACAGACACGGAGCTCTTTCCCTCAGTTCATTGCCCCCTGAATGAGGCTCTTTTTTCCCCAGATAAAAGCCCTTATTGATACCAAAGACCAGAAATATGCAAAGTTTCAGTGCACAAAGGAGGATGTAATTCAAGGCAATTAGCCATGATATCAACTTTGAAGGTCATAGAGTAGATTCCCCTCTATTCCAAGGAGAGCTCAAGTTCTAAAAGTCCTGAGCGACAGAGTGTTAGAACCATGTTAGATCAGACCAAGGCTTAAGTTGTCCAATATTCTACCCCCACTGTGGCCAACCGGTTGCTTAAATAAAGTCTGCCAGTAGGTCATGAATGCAACTGCATTATCTATCTTGCATTTCCCAACAACTGTTATACAGATGCCTCTGATACGGGAGGTAATACTAATAATACTAATAATACTAATAATACTAATAATACTAATAATAATAAAGTCATTGTGTGTATATACACAATATACACATACAATGAAATTCAGGCACCCAGAGACCACCACCACCCCACACACATATTAAAAAATCCCCTCAACACACACACACAAAAATATATTTCCATCCTGACCATTAGCCACTGGTATTCCTAACCTCTATGGATGTATCCTATTATCTCTTAAAGTAGTCCATATCTGAAAGTAGCCAATTCCACAACTTATTGTGGTTTCCCATAGGAATGCATTGAAAATGGATTAAATCTGTTCTGGAGGCTATGGGTCGCTTTGTTTTATGAAAATTTCGTCTTACGAAATGTGGTTTCCCATAGGAATGCATTGGGAATGGCTTAATCCATTCTGGAAACTAGAATAAACACAAAACTAACCAGTTTCCCCACCCCACCCCTGGGTACATGCGGAACAGTTTTTCATCTTGCGAAGCATCCCATACGGAATGTTTTTTGTCATGTGAAGCATATCTATTCCCGGAAAAAATATTCTTCCTACGAGTTTTTTGTCCTATGAGGCATTTGTATTAAGAGGTACTACTCTATTTTAAGGTGGTTATTAAGCTTTGCTTAAGTCAAGACATATTACATCTACAGCATTCCCTCTTTCTACCAGGAAGGCTATGTGATTAAAAAATGAAATCAGGTTAGTCTGGCAGGAATTGTTCTTGACAAATCTGTTGTAGCTTCTAGTTACTGCTGCATTGTTTTCTAGGTGCTTGTATAGTGACTGCTTAATAATCTGTTCCAGGCTGCCTGGCCTATTGTTCCCAGGTTCCTCTTTTTTGCCCTTTTTGAAGATAGGTACAATATTAGCCCTTCTCCAGTCATTTGGCACCTCACCTCTTTCCCAAGATTTCCAGAAAATAATGCACCGCAGTTCTGAGAGTTCTTCAGCCAGTTCCTTCAGCACTCCCAGATGCAGTTCATAAATAAATTCTTTAAATCCAAATTTCCCTGTGTCTTTAACATTGTGAGCCTTGGCTCAACTATGCCACTCCTCCTGACTGAAATGCCTGCTCCTGCTGGCTCCTTCTTCAATCACTCTAGGTTGATGAAACTGTAGATTACGTAAGGAGGAGGACTTGCACTATTATATCTCCTTCCACACTGCCATAGCAGTGTCAGTTGTCTCTGACAGTATCTACAGCTAACAAGGCTGGAAGGTCCCTGGTTTTAAGTTTGCCATATATCACTGCTGCAGGAAGATGTTTCATGTGTTACATACTGCAACTGCAGCAAGGCAGTCCACTAAGATCCACTTATCATCTCGCCAACAAATGTGAAAGGACTTTCAGAAGTAAAAAGTTGGTTCTCAGCATCCTTCCTAACTGTTCAAATGTTCAAAGTTGAGATGAACTCCTTGCCTATGAATCTCACACAGTGCACGGCACCACGAAAAACTAGCCTTACAAATGCTAAGCTCTAAAGGAAGCAACATTGCTTTTAAAATAGCACTTAACATTATCAAAGGAGTACTATCAACAGCCTATATGATTGGGGAAAAGGCGTCTCATTTTAAGGAAGTTCTTAGTAGCCTGCTACCATCGTCACTGCCCTCATCTTCTAAAGGCACAGTTTGGAGGCATGGGGAATTTGCAATGAGTTTGAAGATTGTTCAGCCAAGCAAACAAAATCCCAAATTGCTTGGGGGGGAAAGTTCCATCTAACTACGTGAGCTGGAAGCAGCAACAAAATGAATCAACCTAACGAGCCAGTGCAACTAGTGCAGAAGCAAGGACACAGGGCCTGAGCAATAGCCCTTTGGCATTTTCCACTGGTGTGAAAGACTCATCTGTGTTGTACTTCCTAAGAGAGGAAGGATTTTTAAAAAATCTGTTCTTATCATCTATGTATAGTAGCATGGTATGATTTGTGATGATGAACATTTGCAAAAATGGACTTCCAAGAAATAAACATACAGATCAAAAAGGCAATAGGATCATATGTTAGATGGGGGTAGTTGACCAGCATTTTGGAAACAGGAATGGGCTAGAAGAGTCTGGTCACTTTGTGGCACTCTGAGATTAACGACCTCCTTTATGTAAGAATCATTTAGATCATTAGTGCCTGTTGAATTAGCATTCACTTTGCTAGGCTGACAACTGATGAACAGTGAAGCCTGTATAGCTCTCATTTCATGAGCCAGAGCAAAGGATGTGAAATAATGGAGCCCAAGGAGTCTGACGAGTTAAGTATCAGTGATCAAGTTCCTATCAGGATTTTACATTAGGGTAATGCAAATGATGTAACTCTTTGAGATGAATTGTCTCAATTTAAGCAATATTTTGACTTAGCATACAACAGATAATGTTTACAATGATTTCTTAACTTTCTTTGTTAAGCCATTTATATTAAACTTGGGATGGGCATTTCATTTCGAAACCAGTAGGTTTCGAAACGAAACCTCGGAACCGGTTGAAACATGCAGCTCCAACTGCTTTACCTTTCTCTGTCTTGCACAGGGTTAAAATCCAATGAGGAAGCATGCTGCAACATCATCTGGATCATCAACAGCTCATCTAGATCTGTGATGCTGGCCAATCAGGAGCTGTGCAGGGACAGGCATAATCCCACCTCCCTCTCTGACTGGCCAGCAGCATGAAGCAGGAAAGATGACATCGCAGCATGCTTCCTCATTGGATTTTAACCCTGCATGAGACAGATAAAGGTAAAGCAATTGGATCTGCATGTATCAGCCAGTTCGGAGGACCACCTGGGCTCACGTGGTTCATTTTGTAACCTACTGTTTCTGAAATGAAATGCCCATCCCTAGGTGTGACTAACAGCCATGTGACATTCAGTCATCAAGAATAGCTACCTTTTCCAGCTGGAAACAAGGTTAAGGTCTTGGCCCATTCTAGGCCATGAAGCCTTCCAGCCCAACCTTTCTCCAGGTGAGCACAATTTAAGACTGGCCCTGGTGAGTGAAACTCTCAAAGTGCAGAATTGCACTTGGGTCCCTTCGGGGAGAAAGGTGGCATAAAAATAAAGTTGATTATTATTATTTATTATTATATTGAATAAAAAAAGAATATATGTCATCTCTGATGTCTTCTGTATGGGTTTGAAAATGAAACTACCTGAAACCCTACAGAGACACTACCTAGAAAAATATATAGTTCAATTTGTGTTGATGATTGTAGTAACATAGTGAATATGTTCGTATTCGGGATTGGAGTGGTAGGCACTGCAAGAGGTGGGATCAAGATGCAAGCATATTCTAACTTGAAGCTGTTATTGCCTGCAATTAGCCCCTAGATGTTTAACCTTCTGAAATGGGCATCAAAGATATAAAAGCTGCAAAACCACTAAACACTGGTCTCCTGGAAACCCATTACTGGCCATCTGTAAAACCTCCAGAGAGTTAGATCCCAGGGTTCCCTAGCTGCCCAGAGTTCCCTTTGGGAAGATGGGCGGGATACAAGTTCAATAAATAAATAAATAAATAAATAAATAAATAAATAAATAGGGGTATATATGAGATTCTAGTAAAATCCTGCAGAGAAGTTTCTCTCTATGAGGCCATCAGCAAACACTAAATTAAATTAAAGTTAAGACGAGTCCCCCCCACCCGTGTGCTGCAAGACAGACAAATATCTTCCAGTCAAGGTCTATAGGAAAGACATTTTCCATTACAAGCTCCCTGACTTTCTGTGGAGGTGCCTTTGCAGGGGAAATTGGAATCCAGAAATAAGGCGGCCTCAAAGGCGATTAATGTCCCCGTCGTCTCATCTCTATCTGCACATTCTTGCTTAGCCCTGCGTAGTGAAAATGCTATTGTGGTGGATATTTTTTAAACAGTGGCATTTTCTTGATGGGAGCTCTCAACAGCTGCCATGGAAGATAAGTCCAGTTAATGTTCACCAGCTCAAAGAAGCAGGCCAGCAACAGGGGAGATCAAGTATCCCGATACTATGGTTACTGTCCCTTTTGTAGAGATGAGCTGTTTTGGAAAACACAGTGCATTTGAGCAGAAGAAGCCATTTCCATTCCAAGATCTTAGAGGGGAAGATAAATACTCCCCAAACTCATCAAAAAGTAGAGGTAACAGGTGAGGGGCACCTTAGTTTATCTCCCCCCCCCACACACACACACACACCATGGAGAAAACATTACTGCACAGTGTTATGTTGCTTTTGCTTCACTCAGAAAGATGGCACTACATGACTGGGTCATTGAGGGCTAATAACAAGAAAAGCAGCTGCCTAGATACCCTAAGCACATCCGATCTCGCCCGATTTCAGAAGCTAAGCAGGGTTGACCCTGGTTAGTACTTGGATGGGAGACCACCAGGGAATACCAGGTGCTGTAGGTGCCTGGAGTAGGAACTGGCAAGCCACTCCAGTATTCCTGCCAAGAAAACTCCATGGACATGGAGTCACGAAGAGTCGGTCACGACTGTAATGACACAACACACACACACAAGAAGAAAAGCAGCACTGACGCCTTCCTTACTCATCAAGGATATCCTATGCTCCATGTTATTCCCATTGACCTTTTAAATGTTAGGAAAAGATGACAGTGCAAACAAAACTGCATAGGCTAATAGGGAAACCCAATCTTTATCTGAAGAGAAAAAAACTTTTGTGTGCCGTATTTTCCATGTATAAGATGACTCCATATATAAGACCCCCCCCACACACACACGTTTTTCCAACCCAAGATACCGGTTTTGCAACCGTGCAGTTCTCTCCTGAGCTGACTTCCATGTATAAGATAACCCTCCAATTTTTGTCTAACAATTTGAGACAAAAAATATAGTCTTATACATGGTGGAAATACTGTATATTTCAATAAGCTTACTCAACTGGAAACTGATCATTAGCCGAAGAACCACTAATGTTTACATTTCATATGGTGAAGGTCAGCGTACCATGTTCTGTTCTGACAATATTGGATCCAGCTCTGGTGGAGGGAGTGGGGGTGGGGGAAAGAACCTCAAACATTTCAGATGACAAGATTCTGTTTGGAGATCTTGTTATACGCGACACCGCATCCCTACATGATCTCGCATCTAACTCTGTCTTCTGCTTTATGTGGGTTGTGCTTTATTCTGGCAACAAATTGCTTGCTCCGGTACGAGAAGTTACTATGAGCTTGGGTCATCCTCTCTACACGCTTCCCCCACCCCTCCCCCTCCCAATAGCCCTTACTGCAGGGTGTTGCATAACATTGCTGTGGCATAGTAGCAAAAACAAAGAAACTCAAAGGCATCTCGAGTTCAGTCATTCCTCGTGCTCCCCCCCCCCACCTACCCGAGCCTCCTTGACAGCTGTCAGAATGAAATGGCATCTCCCCAGAGGTGGAAGTGCGTTCCTTTAATGTATGTATTAATAAGCATATTGACTCTCCTCTCCTCCTTGTCAGTCTCTATCAAGATTTATTTCCCTTCACAGCCTCTTATTGATTGAGGAAAGCAGTATTCCCATGGGTCAATCAATCCTTATCCAGACCACAGATGGAAGTCAATAGTTACTTATTATATGATGTATGGGCTTCATTAGTTTAAATGTTATTAAAAGAGGAACATGGTAAAAAGTATAAAGAGGAAAGGGAAAGAACACTGAGGTCTAGAAATGAAGTAACATTCCAGGCTAAAACCCTAAAGTATCTTCTGCAGAGTGCCACCTTCGGGAGCAGTTCACCCTTAACATTAGTCATGGGAGGAGTAGTCAAAACATTTTTGAGGGCAATAGTTTACAGAAGACTGTCTTAAAACAAAAGGAGAATTTCCAAAGTGCCCCAACACACCAGGGCAAACTAGGGGAGTGGATGAATAGGTTCAGAAGAGGCTAGAAAAATATAGGCAGCAATCTCCGGTGAGCCAGGAGACTTAGGTCTAGCCCAGTAATTCTCAACCTGTGGGTCCCCAGATGATCCTGGATTGCAACTCCCAGAAATCCTGGCCAGCTCAGCTAGTGATGAAGACTTCTGGGAGTTGCAGACCAGGAACATCCGAGGACCCACAGGTTGAGAACCACTGGTCTAGCCCATTATTAGCAGAGAAGACCAAATAAGAATCACATGACATAGAGGGAAGAAGAGAGACCAGATGTCAGTATTGGAGAACAAATGAAGGCTGAAGAACAAAGCAGGCAGGATGATCAAGAAACAAACCCGATGTCAGAATTGAAGGACACTTCACACCTTAAAGATAAGCCATGCAGAAAGGCCAAGGAGAAAGCCATGAATCAGGACCAATGAGCAGGTCACTACTCTAGGATGCACCAGACAACCGAGCCAAAGAAAAAGG
This sequence comes from Phrynocephalus versicolor, assembly GCA_023846285.1. Classification (NCBI taxonomy): domain Eukaryota; kingdom Metazoa; phylum Chordata; class Lepidosauria; order Squamata; family Agamidae; genus Phrynocephalus; species Phrynocephalus versicolor. Next base: position 6,793,959 of record JAHTLZ010000019.1, on the reverse strand, counting down.
TGATAATCATAGAATTGTAGAATAATTAAGTTGGAGTGAGCCTATAAGATCAAGCCTAACACCATATTCAGAGAAGGAATCCAAATCAAAGTAGACCAGATAGATGGCTCTCCGATTTTCTGTTGAATGCCTCTAATAGTTAAGACATTTTTTCCTGATATTCAGCCTAAATCCAGCTTCCTGTAGTTTGAGACCATTGTCACATGTCCTGCACTCTGGGATGATTGAGAACGGATCCTTCCTTCCCCTCTATGAAAGCCTTCCAAGTATTTGAAAAAGTGTTATCATATCTCCCCTCAGTCTTATTTTCTTCATGCTAAATATGCCCAGTCATTTCAGTCTTCCTTCATAGAGGCTTGGTTTCCCTGATCATCCTTGTTGCCCTCCTCTGAATTTGTTCCAATTTGTTAGCATTATTTTTAAAGTGTGGTGTCCACTACTGGACACAGTACTCTAGATGAGGGCCATCCAGTGCTATATAGAGTGGAAATCAGGCCCCCAAAGCAAAGAGGAATAGAAAGATATGACTGAACTCAGGAAGAGCTTCTAACATGAACAATGCTCAAGGGGAAAAGGAAGCTTTATTTATTATTTTGTAACTGCCTGCCCAGGGAATCCAGTAGCCAACCTGGGTGGATGGAGACAGTCCAGAGCCTGCTTTGTCGAGAAATATACCACCTGCAATTCAAAGCTGCACTACATGAAAAGAGCCTACAGATTGAGAAATTATTGGTAAGAAAATTAGTATTTGGAGTCAAGGTATCCTTTACCTGCCCTATACTGGATGAAGAGAGTGGAATATTTTACATTTTTAGACTGCAAATTCCAGAGCTGCCTGCCAGTATGGTCGTACTAGTTCTAATTCAAAAAGTAAGGTCCAGACTTCATTGCTGCAGACTCTGCCTTTTACGCTCCGTACCCAGTAAGATATGTAGGGGAGGGATTAACTATACTCTCCCTTTCCTTTGCCAGTCCAATTTATCTTATAAAGGGGAGGGGAGAAGATTATATGCAATGAACGGTTGATACCACTTTAGCTATCATGCCTCCATCCTGAGGAAATAATTGCTTGGTAATTTGGAAAGCCACTTGGAACTCAGAGCTAGAAGAATCTGAAATCCCTGAACGCCAGCAAAGTCTTCTATGTAGAATCCTAAGGTTTGATAGGATGAAACCAAGGCAATGCTTTTGCCCAGCTCCTGTTCCTAAGGCAAGAGCCAAAGATTGCTACAAAACTCCCCTTCATCCACATGTCTTGATCCACTTTTTCTAAGTGGTAAGAACCTCCAGAGCAATCTAACAAGAATCAGCCTGCTTAGGGAAGTAAGGGGAAAGGAGATGTAAGAATATAGAAAGCTCCCTTTCAGAATTGTCACCAGTTTAAGTCCAGTGTTGTATACACTGACTGTCAGGTCTGACTGGGGTTTTAAATAGGTGTCATTTCCAACCCCACCAGGATATGCTGTGGCTCAAACATGGACCTTTTTCACATGAAGCACATCCTCTCCCTTTGAGTTCTGGCCCTTCCTCTACTGAGTCTAACCACTGTTCCAACTAGCTCAGTCTTTCTGTTGCATAATAGTGGCTCTTAAAGGTTTTTCCCGACCACCTGTAAGAGATTCCATAAATTCCCAAAATCTGGGATCCCCTGCACATAAAGCATGAGTGCCCCCTGTTCAGGGCACTCAGCAAGCATTCTTTAGACAGATTATCTAGCTGCCATAGAAAATGAGTCAGAACTGAAATGTGGATGGCTGCTGAGCTACTTAGAGCTTTAAGGGTCAAAGGCAGATTGCTATATAGTGAACCATGCTGGGCAGAAATATGTCCCCAATTATACTGGGCCACACAAAGGTCAGCTCTAACGTGCACCAACTACGACTGCAACAGAACTCATTTCAGAACATTGTGGCCAAGTGTTTCCCCAATAGTTTGGTGTGTGTTTTTGTTTTCCTAGACCTGATTCCACAGAAGTTCTCTCTGCAAGGAAATGCTAATATGTGGCATATCTAATAAAATGATTTCTATTCATTAAAACATGTTTTCCTTGCAACTAGAGGGTGAAAGATAACACAGACGAAAGAGACGTTTCATCTTCAGCCGTCTTCTTGAGACGCTTCCTAGAAGAAACAGATTTGCGTCTCTTGGTATTTCTTTGGCATCGCCATAATTAAATAGGCGACAGTAAGACATACGAGAGACTAACAACTCCTCATTAAGCCTGGCTTTCTCAAGACCAGCTGCTAGAGGCTAACAGCTTTCTCCAAAGGGGAACATCATTAGTGACATGAATAGGATGGGAACCTGGCAAACAGGATGTAGATTGCCTCCCCTATCACCAGCAGGCCAGTTTAACAAGCCCAAGGGAAACACCGGCGTTTTAATATTTCATCAAAGAGCTCTGTGCTTAAATACTATGTTTCCTTTTATGATTGTTTAATCAACATAATGATGGGGACAAAGGCGGAATGCTGTTTACATGAATTGATTCAGATGTGAAGACATTCCTAGGCTGGAAGTCTTAGCAGAACATCCTGACTTTGCAACACCCATACCCAAAGTTAAACAAGATCTTGATGAGCACCAGCCCTAAACACAACTGAAAGTGTGCAACATTTAATGTTGCCCAAAACTATTCCCCGTCACGCTAATTGGTAGAAAAGCAGATGTATGAAGATCTGTGATGGTGCCATGTCTTTCCCCTGAAGAGATGATCTACGTGCACTCCTACAAGTACTCTCCTCCTTCTACCTGGCATCTGGTATTCAAGGTCCTATTGACCATATTATATGAACTCTCTGGCCACTTCTAGCTGTCTACTCCCTGCCCCCACTTATGGTTCCAGTTTCCTTTGCCTCCAAACAGCAAACTCCAGTTATAAACAGAGGTATAAACAGTACCTCTGTTTAAAATTTATCATGCTCCAAGAAAGTAGGAAAGTTTTAAAACTCCAGTTATGTTATTTGAAGGACAGACAGACATCTAGTCTTAAATTGTTTAAACAACAGCAGAAGTGAGCTAGCAGGGTCCTCTCAGAGCTTGGAACAGTTATTTTCTCTACCACCCGAGTGTATCTCCATTATAGTTACAGCAGTTTCATGCCAGTTTATTCCATTAATGTCATTGGATTTGTGGTCTGGTGAGGTCCTTACAATTCTCTGCTGCAGTTCAAGAGAGGATAAAAGAATTATCTAGCAAATGATTCTAAGGACAAAAGTACAAATCCATTGACAGTTAAAGTGGCATCAATGATTGCATAAGTATACAATGTAGACACATTCCTCAGATTCCCCAGCCAGTATGGCCAGGCCTCATGCCAACAGAGGTGTGGCCAAAGGTGAAGTCTAAAAAGTAGTTCTTCCAATCCTGCAATCATGCCAAGTCCTTGCTGTGTCTTGGGCCCTTTGTTTGACCACATCTTCTTTCTCTTACCTGTCCCTTTCTTACATTTTCCTCCCCCCTCCACAACATCCTTTTTAAAGTCACCTGATGATGATAAGCTCTAGGACGACATGAAGCAAAACACACCGGGGCAGAGAAAGCCCTGTCCATCTGCCGATGCAGCAAAAGTGCAACCATGTGCAACGAGATACCCAGGAGAAGGGCTGTACAGCTTCAGGCAAGGTCGTCTCTGCCTGCAGTTTTCTGCCATCTCTCCTACTGCACTCAGAGTGCTGAGCAAGACTTGGGAACGCAGCTGTTCTTGCTAAAAACTAATTAAGATTAATGCCAAGCATCTACACTGTTATTCCCCAAGGAAAAATATCTAACAACCACGCTGCTAAAGTCTTTGCTCTCTCTCCTCCCCCTTCGCCTTCCCCATCTCAGATTTCCTACTACATCACCTTTAGAAAAGCATGGAAAAGCCTCTGCTGCATCTCATCCAGACAACTGGTGTTTACAATATTCTGTGAAATAGACAGATAATCTTGCTTTCCCATGAGACCATTACTTCTGCATTAAGGATATTAGCAAAACAAACCTCAAAGGACAAGGGTTTACCAGAGGCCTCTGAGATGGAGAAAACCCCCAGAGGGCCCGCTCTTCAGCCTGAGCTTGTTCTCTGGCAATGAAGACTCCATTTCTAAATCCATTAGTTAAGCAAGTTGTATCTTAGCTCTGCCAAATGCAG
>JAHTLZ010000019.1:6775001-6789817 GCA_023846285.1 Phrynocephalus versicolor | reverse complement strand
ATGACAGCTAACACTACACCACTCTTTCTCTTGACTCTTTTTTGCTCCTGCTGACAAGAGACCCTGAAGTGGAAACCTTCCCTCCTTTACTAAAGAAGTACATGGTGATGGTATAAAAAGTACAGAGAAGCCACTGCTGCAGCCTCAGGATATATATTCCAGATCTTAAGTTTTCAACCCCATCAGTGATAGGCAAGAATTAACAACTGTTTCTTTTTACAAGCAATAAGGGGGGGGAGTGTTGGTGATACCCATGAATGTCTTTTTACCTGGTGATGATAGCGAGGTGGGGAGGGCTCATGCATGCACCCATGAAAAGCACCACATTCTCATGCCGGGTCTGTCTGTATGCCATCACTTCTCTCTTGAAGGCCTTCAGCTGATCTTCATTGTCCCGCTCAATGTCAATGAGACGGATGGCTACCTCGCCATGCCAGCGGCCATGAAACACCTGTCCAAAGCGTCCCTTGCCAATGAGCTCACCAATTTCCAGCTGCTCAAAGGGAATGTCCCATTCCTGAAGGAAGATGCTGGTTTGGCTGGCCTTACGTGGAAAGTTGCGAGCAGAGAGGAGTGAAAGGTTCATCTCCTCAAAATCATCTTCTGATTCTTCATCGTTTCCTTGTTCATTCTGGGAGAAAAAAATGGCAGATGGGTTCATTTTACAAGACATCCCTAGACTATCCCAGCCCATACCATCTTCCTCCTGTGACCTTCTTCCAGAGACATGCAGTCAACATGTCAACACCTAGCATAATCCAAGGAGGGGCCTCGTCAAGGAAGACATTTTGCATTGACATCTAAAAGCTAATCATCACCCTGCTTGTGGCTGTCATTTTTTCTAAATCTGTTCTTCATTGAAAATATTGCCTTTAGAACAGCAGCTGAGTGAGGCATTGCTATCTGAGGAAAGGCACAGAGGTGGAAAAATTTACCCCACACCTTGGTCACAACCCTGATCAAGAAGGATGTTACATGTTGATGAATGAGGCTCTGTGTACATATGGGAAAGGAAGTGGTAAACAGTAAAGATGGATGCACTCTTTTAAGAACTGTGTTCAGCACCTGTGTATTCATTATAGGTAAAAATGGAAGTTGTTCAAACTGCTAAGCCCCTGTTGTGATGCTCTTTCATGACATGAAAAAGAAATCTTGCGATTGGCTTCCACAACCTCCTCACAATTTCTTCTCAAGGTTCTTTTGTTACCAAACATACATTAACATATCAAGGATCCAAACAAATGTGACAATGTAGCAGTTAAAACAGACAAAACCAAAATTTATTTTTTTCCTAAATCAAATCCAAATTGGTATATCTGAAGTCCCTGAAAACATCTCTACCTGGAGACGCTGGGTATTCATCCTGGGGCATTTCGTATTTGATCCTTATGTCAACACAGGGCCAATAAAACAGAAGGTTATTAAGAAATACAAAGCACATATTGTTGCATACATTAGAACACTGTATTCCACATTGGCCTTGTTGCAAAATTCGGGCTCACTGCTATAGAATAAAATAATGCCACAGCCTGGAAACTGTAGTGTTTCAGATTACCATCACCCAAAATAACCAACCATTTCATGGTCACTTGGCCATGCTGACTCAGGGGGATTCTGGGAAGTGGTACTCAAAGAATATATTTTCCAACCACTGAATCTCTTTTTTAGCACAATGAGCAGACATTATTGCTTTTGTGAGGAGCTATAGATGCTATATAGATGAGTCAAAAAAGAAGCTGCTGTCTGACCTCTGCTGAGAGATGCATAACAAAGTTCATACCCTGCTGTTGGCCTTTTATTTCTACACGAGAACGTAAAATGTCCAGATCCTTGTGCATAGGAATAGGAATAGGAATCTTTATTGTCATTGCCCCCTTGCAGGAACAACGAAATTTTGTTCATAACGTACCTCAGAGGTTGGTTCCACTTCAATTTGAAGTAACGGATTTCCTTCCAGGCTTAAAATAAAGAAAACAAACACTGCAAATTATTAAGACCTAAAAGCCAGAAGTAATTGTGTTTAATAACCTGCAGAGACAGGATCATGCCTTTAAACCTTGTGCATTTTCTTAGTCTGTCACCTACAGAGATCAGGAAGCAGTCCCAGACAACCCCACAGAGGAAACCTTTATAGTGGTTCTTAACCTGTGGGTCCCCAGATGTTCTTGGACTGCAACTCCCAGAGCAAAATATGTATAGACAAAAAAAAAAGACTTGCTCCTTCTTTAACAGTTATATTTTATGGGATACACTACATAACTGGTCCAAGGAAAACCAAAATGAATGGCATAGCTGGGAAGTAGAATCAAGGCATACTTTTTTCCCCAAGTCCAATTGTCTTCTTGATTACCGACTTCCAGGTTATAAGTAGAGACCTGCAGGCTTGGAATCACAACAGACAATCTCGGGGTTCTAATTTTGGCTTTGGGAGTTCCCTGATAGCCACATCCCTTTTCCCTTGACATCACTGGACAGTGTGCTTTCTCAGATTTTGTACCATTTCCCTCATTTTCTTAGAGGAAGAAATGTCCTTCCTAAGGCTTAGTTACTGGCAGTTAAGAACTTTATGCTAAAACCCACTAATGTGTTTCTTCTGGTTCTGTTCAATACTAGAATGTCCCTACCCAAAATCTTCCTGAAGGTGAATGTGGACCTTAGAATGAAAGAAGCTCCACACCATTGTTCTAGCGTCTCTAATGAAGAGAAATCAGGATTAAGTAATGTTTTTAACGCACAAATATCAAGATCACAGCAAAAGAAAGCTAATAATTGCTGTTCGATAAATAGCAATCAGCCCCCTGTTGTTAAAAAAAATGTTTCTTTCAATCAATTAGTTTCGCATTCCCTGCACTCTGACATTTTGTCTGTCATCATTCATTCCTCAAAGTGTCTAATGTGTATGAAGGTAAGAGGAGAAAAAAAGAGCAAGAAGGAAAAGAGAAATTTATATTAAATTAAAAACTGCTCCTATGTTGCAGAATGAGGTTAAAAGTGAGTAAAAAAAATAATTTTTTTCACACTCTGTTCCTAGTTATGAGAAACCTGAACACAAATGATATGGATCATTGGTTGGACTGTTAATTGTTGCCTTTTAGTAAAAATAGTAACACAGGATGGAGTGTTGTTTTTGTGGTAAATAAGCAGTCATGTTGTCCTTGCTATGTGAGTGTACTCAATCTCACAGAAGGGGGAAATAACCTAATTATGTATAGAAAACGTGTTTTATGCCGAGTACAGAAACCATGATGGGGGGGGCGGTCTGCAATTTGGCACTTGATCTTGTACTACAGGCAACATCTTTCAAAGAATTTGGAGAGTTCTCAAGGTATTGCCTCTTTGTGCCAAGATGACTAGTCGTGACACTGTGAGATTTCTTCACATCCCTAATTGAGCATGATATTCAACTAAATAGCCTCCAAGGCTTTCTCAATTGCTCCAATGAACCCATTTTAACAGAATTCTAAGTCTGTTTCTTTGGTCTTCTCATATTGTGGCAATGAGAAGCAAAAGTCTTCTAGATAGAACACTTCAGATTTTCTTGGATGGCACTGTGCCTGAAGAATAGCCTCAGGAAAACGGTTTTGACTCAAAAACATTAATAGCTGCCATTTCTAAAGCAAGCAGTATCGAAAATAATATTTATACCCTTTAAACATCCAACATATTAATAAGAGAGAATGAAAAAGACTCAGAGAGTTTACAAAGATAAAGAGGTCTGTGCTATCATGCATGCTATCATCAGGGAAGTGCAAAAGAAATATGGGAGTGCACTTTTAGTTAAGGCAAGTCACACACGCATGCAGAAACAGGGTAAAGCACCAAGAAAAAACAGATTGCTCAGTAGTTACCTGGTTGTAAGGTTAGAGGTAGGAAGTTTGATTCCCTGCTGAGAATTCAGGGAGTAGGCGGGGAATAAAAGTGAGGTGCAAAGGGCAAGTGGGAGTTAGCAGGGAGGGCTAGAGTTGTGAGAGGAAAGTGCTGCAAGTTAACTGCCTTAGTTGGAAGGAGGAGCTAGCAGTGGTCATGTCTAAAGAGTAACTCATTTATCAGGACTAAGTGGAAATCAACCCCGAATGTTCACTGGAAGGACAGATTTTGAAGCTGAGGCTCCAAGACTTTGGCCACCTCATGAGGAGAGAGGAGTCCTTGGAAAAGTAACTGATGTTGGGAAAGATTGAAGGCAAAAGGAAAAGAGGACGGCAGAGAATGAGATGGTTGGATGGTGTCATCAATGCAACCAATATGGGTTTGACCAAACTCCGGGAGGCAGTGGATGATAGGAAGGCCTGGCGAACTCTGGACCATGGGGTCACGAAGAGTCGGACACGACTGAACGACTGAACAACAAAAGTGGATACCTGATTTGCTGACTCAGTCTCCTTTTTGTTTTGCTCTGTGTTACTGAGAATTACTTAAATTCTATTGTTATCTGAATTGTTTCATTCTTTCCTTCTTTTAAAACAAAGCCCTTCCAATAGCTTTGACATTCACATTTTAATTCAGTGTTTCATTGTTTTATAGTAGTGGATTACTTTATTTAATATACACATCTGGCATACCTATGAGAAAAATTACTTGCAAATCTGTAAGGTACAGTCTGCCCAGGTTGAAACAGGCTGTCAACAAGCAAGCTCTTGGATATGGTAATGAAGATGCTGGGTGAAGCATTTCAAGGGAAAAGGCAAGAGTTTTTTGTCCTCAAAAACTCATGCAACTCTTCTTCACCTGCATACCAGGCAAAGGCTTATGGGAAGGGAGTAAATGGACCACTCTATACTGGATATTGAAAAGCTGAAAAAATGAAATAAAATAAAAAGTGGGAAGGAGGACAATTTATTATGTTGCTTTAAAAACTACTCTTTCAGCAATCAACAGCAAATACTTAAACAGATTATCCATTGTACAAGTTGCAAAGTCTAAGCAAAGAAATAACACTGTGGTTTTTTTCCCCTCCTAAATGAATCATTTCCATGTCACCTTCTGTAATATCTCCTAACCTACAGCAACTTCTTTACCACCCTCCTGGCTACAAGTTACTGTGGTCGAGGGCAAAAGCTTTTACTCTTAATATTATCTTTTCGAATTACCTTCATCTCCATTATGTAAGAGCTTGCTTGCTAGCAGAGAAGTTCAGGACAGACTCACTTTACTTTACTGATTTCCTAGGAAAGGCTTAGTGAACACAGTAGGACCTTTCTGGCTATAGAGGTTGCATTATTTAGTTGATTCTTCTAAAATTAGAGGATTATGGGAGTACTCCAGTTAAGACTAGTCACATAAATACATTCCATTTTCATTCCATTATGAGCTTCAAAATTCTATTCTTTTTAAAAAGAGCACCTGTTGGGTTAATAACTTAAAACTTAGCAGCCACAATCTACTTAATGTGTTCCATAAACATGTCAAATGTCAAACTGATCTGGTAAAGAACGTTAGAGCTATATCAATTTTTTAAAATGCTGAAAATTGCTCCATTGAAATCTTTTTCACACACAAAAAGTTCCTGTTTTTTTTTCTACATGGATACATTTGTATTTGTGCCAATTATTGCTGAAATCTGCTTATTAACTTTATTCAGTATTATTGAGAAGTGCTCTGGTGCGGTGATGCTGCAAGCCATAGTTGAGGAGTTGTTAAAAAGCCAAATGTGACAGTGTGTTGGACAAGAAGTTAGCAGAGCTGGTCTCAAATCCCTGCTTACCTATGGCAACTCACAAGGGATGTAGATTTGTGAGAGGTAGCCATGTTAGTCTGTGCAAAAATGAAAACAAAACAAAATAAAAGACAAAACATATGGCACCTTAAAGACCAACTATCGTATTTTAATGTAAGCTTTCGTGGACACATCCACTTCTTCAGACTGGACATGTCAAAGAAAGCTTACATTAAAATATGAGCGTCCTTAAAGTACCACATGTTTTTGTCTTTTATTTTGTTTTGTTTTCATTTTTGCCTGGAATTCACAGAGGATAGAAAGAGCAAATCACTCATTGAAAACCCTATTATGGTTTCCTTAATTTTGAAATAAGTTCACATTCCAGGAGTTGTAGGTTGAAAAAGTAGCTTTTCCCATTTGTTCTAGAAACAAAACAGTATGTGTGTCTTGGGTTTTAAATTATTTCCCCTCCTTTTTCTTTTTCAAATTATTTACATGCATCTGTGTACAATGTTTGGGGGGGGGGAAGTATAGTAATTTTTTTAAAAAATGGGGGGGGATCCCTGTGAGTATTTAGAAAAAAAGTGCCAATTTAGATACACTGGAGAAAGAGTGCTCTAAAATATACAACTGTCACCACCTAATATGGAACTTGAATAGAACTATATTATAGGTCAGTTGATTCAATTAATATGTCATTAGATACAGGATTCCCTTAAATGCAAAAAATACCTATCACAGTATATCATTTGCACCCCCCAAACCTGAAAATTAGCTTCCTTATTTTGTAATTGGCTACTGGAAGATAAATATAGACCAATCACAAAATAAGCAGCAAAACGTATGTGTGTCAGCTTTAATGCAAGGCTGGTAGCTCCTGTAGCTTGAAATACAACAAAAATGATAGATTCTTTGTATCCCTGAAGAAGAGAATGACAGAATACACAGGCAAGGTTACTGGGGAAACTCAGTAACTTGTTGTCGATACAGCTTCTAATGCTGGCATCATGGACTTGCCTCCAGAGTTCTGTTTAGCTCAGAAAGAATCTCAAATTACACCTTTCCTTGCAAACAAGCAATATGAACCACTCACTTTAACTGTGGAATACATGTGGCTGCTGATTCAATTTTTCACTCCTGTTTCATTGCTTGTCAACTAATCTCCTAGAGATTGCTTCCAGAGATTGCAGTAATAGCTCAGGCACGAACAGTAGGAAGCTGCCTAACTAATATTATTTCTGCTTTTAACCTCTTGTATTTTGGCAGTAGGTGCATGGAGGTAGTATCGTCCAATAATGTGGCAATGAACAGTGTATCTGGACTCCTGGGTCCTTGATGCATGCTACTTCTAGGCAGAGAGAGCTGAAGTCATTTCCCCTGTGGTGTTGAAATATTGTTCAGCAAAAACTGAATAGATCAGAATTACTGTGCCAAAACCTGTACTCAAATATTCTTTTAGTGGTATATAAAGATGCAAGTTAGAAGGCGGGATTCTAATGAATAGGCAGCACTGCCAAGCAAACAGTGGCTTAGAGGAAGGTGTACTTTGTATGCAAGGTGCATCCCTTTGTTTTATAGCTGATCAACATTAACTTTTTAAAAACAACAACAACAATGTCTTCTACTAATGGGTCCTCCGTGCAAGTAACAGCTTTGAAGTGGGTAGCAGTTAGACCTGCTGCCCTCACTGTAATGACATGCATGTACTGGAGCACACAGAGAGTGAAGGAGAGCCAGAGGGCAAAAATAAAAATGCAGATAGAGCAATGGGAAAGGAAAGGGGTTCATTTGCAGATAATCATTACTATCCCTGGTAACATTCTGGGAGTGAAGAGCAGACAATGTCAGAAAATAACTGCATTTTATAAAGCAAAATAAAGAGAGCGAAGGTCAGACAGAGAGGGGACAAATTACAGAGGGGCAGAGAGAGGTGAAAGAAAGAAAGAAAGAAAGAAAGAAAGAAAGAAAGTTCGGCTCCACCCAGAGGGGTGAAGGGAGGGACCAGTTTGCTCCCCCCCCCCCGGATGAAGCAATACGAGATCAGGCGAGAAGCACCCAAGCCTGATGGGAGGGGGGGAGGAGGCCAGCATATAACAGGACTCCTACCTGGCATCGGCCTCTTTCAGAGGCAAGCATTCCCCACCCACCCACTGCTTTACATAGTGCTACTGGGGGCCAGATAGGATTTTTTGACCCGAGATTGGCACTGTGGTGAACTGGGATTTTTCACCTATCCCACACTGGCACTTGGTGGTGGGGTTTAGGTAGGTGCTTTAATGGTCACACTGGCAGTAGTACGGGAAGACAAACATTTGGTGAGGTAGTTACGGAATGATCCGGTTGTAGCCCATCCAACCTCTTGACGCTGCGGATCTGGAGATTACAGTGTTTGGGGTGGGTGGGGGGAGAATGTGTTGAAATGCCTTCCCATTACAGGAGGCTAAAGAGAATGGCATTCCGGATCCAGGGAGGGGGGTTTGCATAGAAGTTGACCAGCCCAGAGAGCATGGCCTTACTGACTATTCCACCAGGGGGTTGTGACTCACCCAAGAAGCCTTGTGGGTTGGAGGGGTCCCGGGACACCCCAGGGTTTCAACCAGTAACCCACACTACATATGGCCCCTCTGAGAGTTGTGAGAGGAAAGTTCATTCGAAAGTATGGTTGAAACTGGTTGAGCTAGTTAATAACGTGTGGCTTAGTTTATAATCCAACACCTGTGTTGCGGCGTCTTAATTTGCCATAGGGGTGGGGCACAGAAAGGGCAACAAAGGGAATGACAGAAGGGGAGAAAAAAAGTCACCTGAGAACAAAGAGGACTCAGGTTTTTAAGTTGTAGAATTTCTGGAGAGATTGTATGCTAATGACACTGCCTCTCAGACTAATTTGCATAACAGGGTTGTTAAGAGGATAAAATAAATGCCACCTTGAGTTGTTGGAGTAAGAGGGGAATAAAAAGGTAGTAAGGAAAATAAACTTGTCTGGTAGTTCAAAAATGGCAAGAAAATGATTTAAATACTGCTTTAAATCCATCCCTCCTCCCTCTGCCTGTTACTGTGCCTGAGCTGTCGGCCATGACGGCTACGTACAAAATGCCTCAGCCCAGGGGAATCTGTCAGAGCCAAAATGACACACCAAGCTCATAAGAAGCAAGCCTCCGGTAAAGTTTTGACGTGCTCTCTGAGCAAGCTAGCAAGCAAACAAACAAGAACAAGCCAGCAAACAAACAAACAAGAAACCTGAAGTTGAGACTTAGAAGAAGCTTCAAGGACAAGTCTGTGAAGATTCTCAGTCATCCAGGGGCGTTTAACTGGGAGTTGAGTCATGGCTACTGGACTTCTTTTTTGAGAGATAGAAACGTTTCACTGTTCATCCAAACAGCTTCATCGGTCTCTGAAGCTGTTTGGATGAACAGCGAAACATTTCTATCTCTCAAAAAAGAAGTCCAGTAGCCATGACTCAACTTCAAGGACAAGGCTTCACCTGAGCCACTCCTGAAAGAGAAACACTCAGCCAGAGCAGTGGCCATTTGAAAGAGGTCTTCAATTGTCCAGGGAGCGCTCAGAGTGATTGAGCAGTTGGCTTTGGGAAAGATAAGAGCTGAACTGGCTTCTGTGAAAAGCAAGGAGGGACACCTTTTAAAAAAAAGTAGGAACCTGTGGTGGCATTTTATCTCTAAATCCTACATTTGAATGGTGCAGCCTATTATTTCATCTGCTGTGCAAAAACAGACCCTTTTCACTTTGCAGAAGGCAACAACTTTAGCCTACAACTTCAGGAAGCTTCTTTCCAAAGGGATTGAAGGGTCTGTCATTTTCCAACTCCCTCAAGTTTTTCCTGCTTTGTGGTCAGTTACTATATTGGCTTTTACAGATGTGTGATTGTGCTTCATCACTATGTTTACCTGTTTTTACCTGCCTTGGGTCTCTTATATGGAGTGGCGTATAAATAATTTAGATCAACAAATAATAAAATAATTCTTCACATTTTCTTTGTATCTTGTTGGTCAGAGTCCCATTCCCTTAAATTGTCTGAGAGTATCTAGAGGAGGATTGGTGACATATTTTACTTCTCACTTTACTACTCACTGATGCCCTTGCATAAGATGCCATACATTTCTCCTGACTATAGTTTGTACACTGCACTCATATTGCTTTGCCACTGAACTCTTGTTGTTTCTGAAAATAACGCTTTTTGGTGGAATAATGCTCTTTTTAAAAGTCCATCTGTTTTCTGTGTGGGATCCAGATACCTTTGGAGTGCATAAGATATCACCACCAAGCCTATGCAAGAAACACACCACATGCTACAATTACTGGGGATTAGAGAATTCCATCTTTGTGAATTTCCATATGACATTATTTCCAACTCCTCAAGGATCGTGCATAGTTTAGACTCTGTAATTCTATCATGTTTCATTGAAGTTTCTGGCTCAAAAAAAAAAAAAACTACAGACCATTTTTTAAATTCAAAGGAAAATAACTTTGAATATAGCTTTTACAGCATAGTTGGCAGAGAAGGGCCTATTGTTGCAAGAAAAGAGGTTCAGATGAAAATATGTTGGGAGAAAACATATTTTAAATATGTGCAGATGCAAAAAGAAGATGAAAAGGAGTCCACCTCACAGGCAGTTTTGAAGATCCATTTCCAAGAGGCCTGTTTTCTCTCAGCAGTATTTGAAAATGGTGATGATAAGAACCATTATTTAGCCTTAACAATTAGTGCTTAAGTCAACATTTTTCTTCCCTGTTTTTTTTCTGTTTCATATATTAATTGTTGCCTTTATTTGCACCTTGAAAATTAAGTCTCTTCTTATTTTTATTATCAGGGACTTGGCTCATACTTGGCACACTGAAAGCCCGTATTTCTCTTAGTCAAGATGACTGGTTTGTAGTTCCCATGTTCCTCTTTTTTTGCCCTTTCTGAAGGGTGATAGCTCTCCTCCAAACCATCCATCACTTCATCCATCCTCCATGATTTCAAGAAAAATAATAGACAGTGGTTCTGAGAGTTCTATAGCCAGTTTCTTAAGTACTGTTGCAAGCAATTCACTGAGCGTAGAGATTTGACCTCATTCAAAGTAATAAGGTATTCCTTTACTGTTTATTTATCAGTCCCAAGTTACAAACCTATCCCCTCCACTTGCATTTCACTATTGTCTGGAAGTTCATAATATTTGGGAAAAGACTGAGCCAAAGTAGAAATTTAGCACTTCAGTCTATGATTTGCAATCTGTTTTTCTTTTCCCATCCCCATTAAATAACTGAGTCACAATTTCTTTTCTCTGTCTTTTGCAATGCAAATACATGAAGAATGCTTTTTACTGCATTTATTATCTCTTGCTAACTTCAGTATTTAAATGACACCCCTTCCTCATCTGTTCAGATGGAGGGCCAGTTTTTAAATCCCATTGCTTCAGCGGCTCTCTTAAAGATGGGACCTGCAACTTATCTATCCCTGTTTATATACTTGTGTAAAACCTATCCTTTCTTCTTATGAAATCTCTGGAATGACAGTTTTATGAAGCCACTTGCCACTTCCCATTCATCAACCAGCATCTCTGTTGCATAGGAAATTTAAGGAACTATTTACTTAAAATGTATGTGGAAATCAAACTGAAACGAAACTTAGATATTCACATTTCTATGTATTACAAAGATTCTATGTTAGTCTATTGTGTCTCAGCCTGCCTATTCACAGAATGATACAACCCAGGTTTTAAACAACCCATCCAATCCCAAACAAATATCCTTCTTTTTCCAATAAGAAGA
This sequence comes from Phrynocephalus versicolor, assembly GCA_023846285.1. NCBI lineage: Eukaryota > Metazoa > Chordata > Lepidosauria > Squamata > Agamidae > Phrynocephalus > Phrynocephalus versicolor. The sequence continues at coordinate 6,778,392 of JAHTLZ010000019.1, read as the reverse complement.
GAGAGAAAACATAAAAAAAGTTTGTGTGTGTTTTTAAAGACACTAAAACTCATGCAATGGGTACCCAGTGTGGTGTAGTGGATAGAGTAATGACCAGAACTCAAGTGACCTGGGTTCAGTTCCTTGCTTCTGTCATTATACTGTCACTGTCACCGGGGGTGGAATGGGAAAATAATAAAAGCAAAAGCAAAAAGTGTTCTGCTTATATACCGCCCCATACCACTTCAAGTAGTTTCTGGGCAGTTTACAGTTTTAATTACAGTATGCAGGCTACGCATTGCCCCCCAGCAATCTGGGTACTCATTTTACCAACCTCAGAAGGATAGAAGGCTGAGTCAACCATGAGCCTGCTACCTGGGTTTGAACCCCAGGTCATGAGCACAGTTTTACCTTGTGTGCAATAAGTTAAATCTGACTTACGGCGACCGTTTTCAGGGTTTTCTAGAATGAGAGCACTCAGAAGAGGTTCACCATTCCCTACTTCTGGGGGACTGTGCAGCTTGCCCAAGGCCACACAGTAAGGCTGTTTGAGATACCCAGTGCAAACTTGAACCTCTGTGCTGTCCAGCCAGATTAAATATCTCACCTACCTTGAAACCCCCATGAAGGTTGTTATAAATCAGTTTTGACTTGATGGCACATAAGAACAACATGAAATTTAATCCAATGCTTCTATTATCTAAAACACAACAAGGCAGCTACCATTGTACTTTTGCACAGAACTACTGGTCTATCAAAAAGATATAAACAACTCACCGAATGGTGCTAGGTTTTAGAAGTAAATACAACAAAGAAGTTAATTTTGTAACAACTCACTGAATGCTGCCAAGTTTTAGAAGCCAATAGAACAAAAGAAGTTAATTTTGTACTTCTGTGTGATCTATTCAAAAACTGTTCCAGAAAGTACAAAACTTTTACCATAATGATGGACAATATGTCAAAATCTCTCCACATGACAGACAAGAAAGCAAACACTGCTTTCCCATTTACAAGACTCTGCACCACTGCTGATCCATTTTTACCTACCCACTTAACAACAGTAGAACACATTTTCATTCTGCCATTAGCCTGATTGCTTGGTTCCAATGCTTAACGTTGATTGTGGCCCTATAGCTTCCCTCTTCCTCATCAGCATATGCAGCACCAGGATCTCCTAAGGAAGCCTGAGGATGCAATATTATAGAGTGGCAGTTGTCCCTGAAGAGGGGTTTCTAGGATGCTGGTCATCAAAGCAGAAGCACTTAGGCAAGAAGAAGAGTCACTTACATGGGATTTGCATTCACTGGATGGAGGACAACTTGGGGTGCTCTGGTGGGTGTCTCGGGTACTATATCTGGAAGCAGGAAATCACATTTAGAACAAAAAGGCACAAAGATGCATTAATGCTCTTAGCAAGAGACATACAAGTTTTCAGAGCAGGCATCCTGCTGCTATATAGAAGAATTGTGAATAATAGGCTGATGGAGCTGCCTAGATGCCCTGAGCACATCCAATCTTGCCTGGTTTCAGAAGCTAAGCAGGGTCGGCCCTGGTTAGTACCTGGATGGGAGACCACCAGGGAATACCAGGTGCTGTGTAGGCACCTGGAGTAGGAAGTGGCAAGCCACTCCAGTATTCATGCCAAGAAAACTCCATGGACATGGAGTCACAAAGTCAGTCGTGACTGAAACGACACAACACACAACATACAGGCTGATGAAGTTGGATAACTGATGGGGTGTGGAAAATATTTTTAGATTTCATGCTTGCACAAATACCTAGACATTACCTCTTGCCTTAAAATCATTGGTCGTAGTCAGCAGGGATTCATTTATTAATATCCTGGCCTCAAAGGGATGGGTCTGTAAGTGCTGCCTAAAATGATTAACAGTAGGGGCCAAACAAACTCCAGAGGGAGACCACTGCATGACCTGGGAGCAGCCACAGAGAAGGCCTTCTCTTAGGTCCCTGTCAGATGCACTTGGGGTAGCAATGCCACCAAGGGGAGAGCCTCTTCTGAAGATCTTAAGGACAAGAGAAGGCTCATAGGGAGAGATACAGTCATTCAGTTTAGGTTGAGGGGTGGCAACTGGCTCAAAAATGCCCATGGAACTTCAGGGCCAAAAGGGGAATTGTTCCTCAGTTTCCTTCACTCACAGTCCAGCACACTGATGAAGTGCAGATGGGCAAATGCAGAAGCTCCAGGAACCACCACCCAAATTCCTCATCACCATCACCCAGAGCCTTCTTACTAGAGAATGATTCTGCTCTTAATGGTCAGTGGTGCCAAGCTTGCAACTAAGGACAGTGTCACCCAAGACTCACATGGATTTTGTGCACCCCTAATTAGGAGTCCATGCAGAATAGAACATAGTAAGAATAGAACATAGTACAAATACTCTTTGTACTAAAGCAATAGTACAAATAACATGTCATTTTTGCTCCCAGCTCACCCATGCAATGCCCGGAGAACATGCCCAGATTGCCCCCCTCCTGTTGTGGCCCTGAGTTTGACACAAGCAAGGTATAATCTCTCAGATAGTAATAAATATAATTATGTCCCAGAGTATGATTGATCACTGGGGGTGGGGGAGTTGACTGGAAGGGGGATAATGGAGGCGCAGAAGGAGCTAGGATGTTGGGGGTGCACAGCCTACATAATCCCTGGTCCTGATCTCATGTCAACTCCATGCTGGCTTTCATGGAAATCAACCGCAATTCAAGATACTTACCTGGAAAGATGAACTGCTGTTTGTATTTATAGTACTGGGAAGCTGGAAAAGAGAAAATGAATGCTTTAGAAAAGGCAGTTAGTAGAAGATGAGATTGAAGACCCTCTGAGGAATGAAACTTAGGAAAATATTGTCCTTTTTTTTTATCTCTTTTACACTGTAGAACAGCTGGTGTAACCTAAATAGCCTAGGAATTTTCAAGAATATGAGCCAGATAACTTGCGTAAATATTCATTCTAGCATACTAGCTGACCATTCAGTTAACTGTGTTTAGTAATGCAAATATGTTCTTTATGTCACCTTTAAATTCATTAGTGATCTTGTTTAAATTATATTTTGGCACTAAAGGCTTTTGGGTTTTTTTAGTGTTGATCTTCAGCTTCATTCTATGGACTGATATTAACAATTCATGATCAGTAACAGAGTCTTCACATGATAGAAAACAGCTTCTTCATCTCTGCTTCCAGCTACATTGTCTATTTCATTTCGATATTGCTCATCCAATTTGTATGTGAAAGATCCTCTGCAAGCATCCGTTTCAGCAACTACTGCTGCATAGTAGCTGCCCTCTAGAAGATCTTCCACCCCCACTACCGGTGGAACTATTCCTTCTCTTCTGCTGTCATTAATCCTAAAGAAGGTGGATGCATCTAGTCTAGTGCCTCAACTGTGAACATTTT
>JAHTLZ010000019.1:6729258-6767463 GCA_023846285.1 Phrynocephalus versicolor | reverse complement strand
AATAGGCTCATTAGGTGGACAATGGCCTGAATAGGCTCAACAGGTGGACAACAGTCATAAATACACATTTGAAAATATTGAGGGGTGGATTTCCCCCCAGAAAATTCATCTCATTTTCAGTTATGAAATACTGAAACATTCTAAGTCCTATAAAAATTATAATATTGTTCCTGTTATTATTTTCTGCTATTATTTTTAAATTAAATCCAGTGTTGTATTAGAAGTGTTGGACCAGGAATTGAGATATCCAGTTCAAATCTCCAAAGACTAATGACTGATTTTGGGCCAATCGCTCTCAGGCTGATTCACCTACCTAGAGGGTAACTGTGAGAATTAAACTGAGAGAAGATATACATATATGTTCAGCTCACTAGAGGAAAGACAGGATATAAATGCAACTAATAAATGTAATCATATATCAGAAAATAATTGACCATAAAATTAAAGATAAAAAACACAGTGACACCTTAAAGACTAAACACTTTATTTTAATGTGAGCATCCATGGATCGAGTCCATCTTCTCATACATAAGAATGAGACTATATGACTTCCATGTATTCTCTCATTCCTGCCTCTGAGCCTTGTGGCACAGTGGTTAAATGCATGTACTGCAGGTAAAACTGTGCTCATGACCTGGGGTTCAATCCCAGGTAGCAGGCTGAAGGTTCATTCAGCCTTCCATCCTTCTGAGGTCGGTAAAATGAGTACCCAGAATACTGGGGGGGGGGAGCCAATGTGTAGCCTGTATACTGAAATTAAACTGTAAACTGCCCAGAGACTACTTGAAGTGGTATTGTGCAGTATATAAGCAGAACACTTTGCTTTGCTTTCTCCTTCATCGCAGAACTGTCTCGATTCATGAAGTTCGCATCCATGAAATATAGCAGTCATTATTTAAAGTACAATTTTTGCCTCTTTTTATTTTTACTCTGATATGCTTGCACAGACCTAACATGGCACTGCTTCAAAAATTAATAAATATGGTGCTCATTTTCAGCTGCATTTGAGATAAGCATCAGTTTGGTAACTGAAGTTACAAAGGGTATGTTTGTTTAAAACAGAGTGGTATTTAGGAAAGAATTGTTTAGTTTGATCCCTGGCTCTTACCTTTTACAGCTCTGACTATGCTGGACGCACTCCAGTTGAACTTTTAAGACCCACTTTATGAGTAAAGGTCAGCCCTTCTTAAGAGCCTCCTGGCACCAAGGCAAAGTTCCTGCCCCAAAGGTTTCTATCTCTAGTGCTTCAGTTTGCCAATATTTACTCCCTCTCCAAACTCCAGATCTATAATCCACACTACAGACAGAATAGTCTTTGCTCTCTTAGTATCAAGGATGAGGACTCAGCCAGTGGGACTTGCTGTCCAGTTGAACCTAGGTTGTACTAGTGACTCAACTATGACTTGATTCAGTCCCCCCCCCCACACACACACTGATTCAGACCCATCTCGCAACTCAGAACCCACCTATCCACCTTTCTTTCTTGCCCCGAAAGCTTATTTTTAATGGAGTCTCGGATTTGGGACTTGGCACTCAAGACTTAGTACCAAATACTTGAACTCGGTCTTAAGACTTGGTGCCAAAGACTTAGGAGTTGGTCTCTGGCTTAAGACTTGGAACCAAAGGCTTGCCAAAATCCCTGATTGGTAGTGACCAACCTTCCCTCTAAGCTGCATGGCTGCACATGCCCCTGGGCACCCATCACAACCGTTTTTCTTCTGGTTGTGATCAAGTCTTTCATTTCCCACCATGAAGAAGAGGTGTGCGTGGGGAGGGGGTGGGAAGAGCCACAATTTCTTACCTTGTTGATTTTGTTGGTTTTGGGAAGTGTCTGGCTGACATGCAGATCTGAATATCTGGGGGGCTTCCGTAAAGGGTTGTTAATATCACATGGCACAGATTCTGTCCGGACTAATCTTGCTGGATCAACAAAAAAACAGAGAGTGAGTGAGTGAGTGAGAGAGAGAGAGAGAGAGAGAGAGAGAGAGAGAGAGAGAGAGAGAGAGGAGAAAAAGTATAGGAAGGGTAAAGATAAAGATTAAGATCAACATTTTAATTCAGTTCTTAATCCAGAAATCAAAAGAACACATTCCTTTGAAGACCTTGGATCTTATTAGCTAAATTATTAGCTAAACCTAAATTCATAACTCAGTGTCTCCTCTGTGTACCTGCCTAGATGAATCTGTAAAGTTCCTTTAAGAGTTTTCCAACTGTGGTCCACCAAGCTGAATGTGAAGTAAAAACTCTATCTAATGTAGAAACCATGCGGCCTGCCGGATGCGGTCAACCTTGCTAGGGTGTAGTAGCTAAACATACATATTCCCAGTTTCTGATATTATGTATTCTTTGAACTAATCGTTTTCCTGGTGCCAGACTTCAGACAAAGATAACTCTCTTTATTTCCTATCACCACCCCTTTCCTCAGAACACTGGGCTATGCTTCTGTTTGACACTTGATGCTGTTTGACACAACACTGGGCTATGCTTCTGTTTGACACTTGATGCTTTTCCTCTACTTTCACGCACAGGGTACCATGCTAAATATCAATACCCTAGACTGGTTTTACTGAAACATATACCTGAGAGTTGAAAGCAGCTCTCTCAGGCCTTCCACAGTAATTTGTAAATTCATTCCTGTACTTAATACTTTGAAAACTTCTGATGATACAAGCTGCATCCCAAAGCATCAGACTTAATGCTAGGTTTCTTCTGAACAGCATTTACTACTTCAAACTTTATGTTGCTTTGTTCCAATTTGTTTTCTAGCAGAGATTTTGTTATTTGTGTGGACTCTATTTATTTATTTCTTTTAGGGTATTTTAACCCTACCTTTCTCCTTCGAAAAGGAGCCAAGGTGGCTTACAGTAATGAGGGATAATATACAGTCCAGTACAATCAAAACATATTCAAGTGTTGAGAACAGGGAGCAGAGGGACATTCTACAGCATCAAGAGACAACATTACATTAAAGCTACAAGAAAACGCGAGCAGTTAAAAAGAGGGTAAAATTCCGTGTAAAGTTAAGAGTGAGGGAAACTAACATTGAAAACATTTTATCAATGCAATCACAAAGTCTATAAACACAGAGTCTATGTGACCATGTATGATAGATTCATATAAAAGTCACATTCAGTAATAGGTAGTCCATCTAGAATGATTTTGCCTGGTTATAGACTCATCAGATGGGCAAATGTCAAAAAGACTTTCTATTCAAACTGGGCGCTTGCCTGAATGGGAAAAGCCTCCAAGGCACGCTTTTGGATTGCCATATGCATAATCATTTTTAGCATTTGGGAAATGACAGGAAATATAGGGCTCTAGTCATTGGTGTCTCCATATGTCTTACAGCTGATGGCTGTTCTTTTTGCCCATCAAAACCACCAGCAAACATGGGCCATTGCTGAGCTCCCCTGAATCCTTTCCACATTTTAAATCCTGCCACTGTGACATCTGAAGCGACATGATCAAGAGTTCATTAAAAGCATTTAGCAAATACAAGTATTCTCAGTGAAGATGTATTTAGCAAGTGTAAGGAACAGCATCTTCATTACAAATGAAATGCATATTCCTAAGTCTGGATTTTCAAGCATCCTCCATTCCAGGTAGTAATCACTTTGGTGCAGGGAACACTTTAATGAAAGGCAAAGCTCTTTGTGGGAAGAGAAGCCTCCTGCAAGCCTTCCTCTCCATACAAATGAAATGCTCTCCTGAAGAGAGGGAGCACAGCTTTTGCAGAAAGCACTACACAGGCAAACAGCTGCCTGATCAGAATACGCTCCTCTGTGGTTCAAGAGGAGACATGTCACAGCCAAAGGCAATCAGAGGATGAGGATTCAACTATTGTAAAGGGTCTCAGGTCAGTACTGGATTACTGGATTCTCCTCAAGCCTGCCCCAGAAACTCTACATCCCAAGAGGATCTTTGCCATAGAGACCTGGTTGGCCATCAAGCTCTCTGGTCTGCAGAGATCAGGTTGCTATTTTTTTAGGTCCAAGGTCTCCAGTCCATAAGCCCTAAAATGGAACTACAGAGTACTTTGCCTTACTGGAGTCTGTTGAATAGGGATGGGCACGAAACGAAAAATGAAATGCTGTTTCATCATTTTGTTAGCTAACGAAATGAAACGGAATGGGGAAGCAGCATTTTGTTACAAACGAAGTGAAATGGCAGTTTTTCGTTACTTACAAAATGGTTCATAGGTATAAAATTGGCTCCCCTGGCACCAAATTTGGTGCCTCTAGGACCCAGGGGAGCCAGATTTGAACCGTTTCGTAAGTGTTTAATTTCTAAGAAATGAAACAAAACGAAACGTAAAGAAAAAAATGAAACAAAACGAAATGAAACACTATTTTTCCATTTCGTGCCCATTCCTACTTTTGAAACAACTTTAATGGAAGCTCCTTTCACCACAGATAGCAAGTCCCAACGAGGCTGGTCTGAAGCTCTGTTTAAGGCAGCTCTGGAGAACCTAGTCCCCTGGGTGTTGCAGCATAGTTTCCTAGGAAGTGTTAGGCTGACTGGTCTTAAGAAATGAAGTCCGGTTGCCCTCATTTTCTTTTGTGTGCAGATAGTTTAGGGAAAGGTCCTTCCTTCCCAGAGCACAGAGCACAGAGAGAACTCCTAGTTCCCTGAGCTCCTTGCCCTCTAAAAATGCCAGTCACAGAGTCTGATGAAACGGCAGGAAGAAAAACTTCCAGAACACGGCCAAACAGCCTGAAAAACTCACAACAGCTATCAGATACCAGCCATGAAAGCCTTCGAGAATACATTGTCCTTCCTTTCATTCCTCTTATCCTTGAAATGTCTCTGGAAACACTTTGTCCAGGTACTGCAAACCTTTGCAGTTTCATTCTATAAATCAAAACCTATATGAATTTGCTTCTTTTAAGTTTGTATTTCCCCACATAGTTACATGTTGAATCTTTGTTTTATTTTATTTTTAAAATTCCATTTATGAATAGCGTTCTGTGAAATAGCCACACTGTGGCAAGACACATTATTGCCATGATTCACAGATCCCTTATGACTGTGTCTCTGAACATGTATGAGCTCATACATCTGCTACGAGAGCTTAACTTATAACAATCCTGAATGCCTTCCTCCCCTCTGAATACTTCTGTAGAGGATAAACAAATTCCCACCTTCTGAGGAAATGGGTATTCAGCCCAGCTTTGAAGAAAAATACATCAAAATAAATATTTCTCTTTCTCTTTTGCTATTTATATTATGCTTTACTTATTTTACTGGTTTTATATGAATGTCCCAGAATAGTGCCGTGCAGTGATGGGGTGATACATGAGTATTAGAAATACTAAATAAATAATAACAATTTGTGAAAAGGCAGGTGTTTCCTGCATTGCTTAAACTCATTACATGTAAGCAGACAAGAGAAAGAAACAAAAGGATATCTCATATATATTCTTACCTCCACGATGGATGATCAGCAGGTGACATGGTGGAGCCTCTTTGGTGCATTTGTTGTGGCACTTTAGCCTATGAAAAATAAGATGAAAGACAGTCTGTATAATGGTTATAGCATAAGACTAACTCGGCCTTGAAGCTGGAAAAGACTTCAAGAAGGACTATAGGAGCATCTAGAGGCTGACAACTGACAACATGAGTGAAAGTAAGATCTAGAATGCAACTCACAGACTTCAAGTTTTTAAAATATATATATGTTTTTCTCTCTCCTTTGGATCTCACTCTATGCCTTTTCTGTGGAATCTTCTATCTAACTCTTTCAAGTCTTTTTAAATATTCATAGCCTATGTATCCAAAGTTTATTCTAATCAGCACAGATCTCACTATCTTCTTTATCATTTTCTTCATTTGTAGAGAGAAGAAAGGAAACCAGTAACATGAACCTTATAATTCTGAATTGTGTTTTCCCTTTTGGGATAATAAGGATACATGAAGTGGACCAGATATGCACAACCAAGGAAAGTCAGAGATCAGCCGTAGCTGTTCCCTACACTTGGAGCAATAAGAAGGAAAACAAAAAGAACAGGAGACATACTTGCAGTTTTTACATTTCAGTCCAAACAGCATTCCTTTCCCACAAACAGTACATGTCTGTGACATCCAGTACTTGGTGGAAAACCTGAAGTGTGAGAGAGATTGACCTCAGTTCACTCTTTGGTTAAAAAAATGTTGACATAAAATCATATTGCTCTCTGCTGTTTCCAGTACACATATCCTGGTGGATGAGACCAGGAGCACTAGAATTAGTTATTAGCTGTGCCATTAAAACAGATAACATAAGTGCATACTGTTCCTTTGTAACACGTGCGGGAGTTTTCAGAGTAAGGGATTACATTGAAAATGTTTAGTTTATCCAAGGGCAAACAAGAATTCACTCTGTCAATCTGCTTTAGGCCATTTAGAAACCTTCCATCCAAACAGCTAAATGATCAATGAGGTTTGGGTGGAGTAATTCAAATTAATTGAGATTCTTTTAACTAATTCATCCTATTCATTACGCATGTAATACTAATAAAAGCTTACACAATGGCCCAAAACCTGCTGATGTAACTTACCATAGCAGAAGCTGATGGTGCCATCAGTTTCTACCATGCAAAGTTACAAGAACAGGATTTGGGCCATTATCTTTCAGTTACTCACTACTGGGATGAAATTGCCATCACTAGATACTTTCTCCCCTCTTTCTTATTCAAATTACAATAAAGTTAATATGCATGATTCAAAACACATATATAGAATTAAAATACATACACTTTCACTATTTTCACTGAGAAAAGTGCATGGAAATAACCATACTTAAAGAAAAATGTGTCACCAATAAGGATGTCACCAAGCTGCAACATTTGAGTATATGTATTAAGAGAAATACAAACACAAATACACATGGATTTTTCCATATAATGTTTTAAAAATAAGTCTCATACTTATCATACTCAGCAGGGATTCTGCTCAGCTCATTCACTGTTGCAGCAGGATTTTTTTCATTTTGTTAATTTTGCATTCAAAAAGTGGGGTGGGGCGTCTTGTACATGGTAGCATCTTATAGATGGGAAAATGTGGTGGGTCTTCCTGAAGATGAAATAATTTTTGCACTTTTTAAAAGTTTTAAAAAAAATTCTGGGCTTTTACCACTTCATACCTGTGTTTGATTGAGTTTCCAAGATCCCGGCGAGGAATTTGTGGGGACCAACGAGGTACTGACAGCATATCTGTAAGACAGAAATCAGAGAGAAAGAGAGAGAGAGAGAGAGAGAGAGAGAGAAAACAGAATGGGGGGGAGAGGGATTATTTTTATAGCATGAAACAGAGTGACATATTGTGTATGGATGGTAATTACTGTAGTGCATAATTGCAATTGCAGTATCTTTAAAGTTTAAAAAGTGCAAAGCCTCCTACATAAACTGAAAAGGATAGCATAACAGGAGGGATCTGTAACAAAGGCTGACATCCTGTTAACTGGCATAGTTAGCCTCAATTAGAGTGGGCCAATTGAATTAGTGGAACTTATAGAGCAGTTGACTCACTAAATCCCCACTGATGATGGACCTATTCTAGTTGCAGGTGGCTGACTCCACCAAGCAGCAGCATTTCAACCAAAACTTCAGTGTGGAACATTCCTATTCAGAATTCCAGCCAGCCGGATGGCCTTATATTCTTAATCTTTTCTGAAGTATTTTAATTCCATTTCCTTTCCAACAAGGATTGTCCCTCCTCTCCCCAAAGAATCACCCAGCATTCGATGCCCATCAACCATGCTGTGATGTCACTCGATAAGTTTTTTGGGGGCGGGAGATTGCCAGACTTTCTGTTGTTTTCCTATATAGTTCTGTACTTGACAAACTTGCAGTTTTCCTAGCTTGGCTAATTCTTCCTTTCTGGATTTGATGATGCCATTTCAGATACCTAAGGAGTTAATATCTGATATTTCTGAAGAAATTTCCAAAATTTGGAAATTATAAAAAAAAAAACCCAGACACAATTATTAGCCATTTGTATTGGTTCGAATCAATAGCTACAAACATTCCTAATATGGGAGGAATTGCATTGGACACACTGTAGTTGTCTGAGTTACAGAATTTAAAGGAGAGAAGCTTGTCAGCAGAAAGAGGTATAGAACTCAATTTTCCCCTATAGATTTAATGATGTAATTGCTAATTGGAAAAGTTCTTGTTTAAAAAACACACACTAGAGAATTCAAATTCTAATTGGGACAGTTATTATTTAAAACAAACACTAGAGAATCCCAATTTGGGATGGATGAACCTGTCAATTCTAATTTCTCTTGGTGTCTCATTTTTCCAAGCTTAAATATATTTCATCCAATTTCTACTTCCATTGCACTTTCTACCACTCCCACATCTTCATGAAAGTAGATATCATCCCCAGACTGAACATGGCCCTCTTCCTTCTTTGCCCAGAGATAGAGATAAAAGACACTAAAGAACAAATGAAGAGGCTTGCTGCATCAGACCAAGGGTCCATCTAGTCCAGCTTTCAAATGAGTGCCCCCACCAAATGCCTCTGGGAGCACATGAGGTAACTAGATTCCTGTCTCCTGATACCACTCCCCTGCATCTGGCATTTTGAGGTACCCTCCTTTTAACCCTGGATATTAAAAGTATCCCATCAAAAAGAAGGCAGTGAGGGGATATGATAGCTATGTTTAAATATCTGAAAGGATGCCATATTGAAGAGGGAACTGGTTTGTTTTCCATGGTGTCAGAGACTAGGACTCGGGGCAATGGTTTCAAACTACTGGAAAAGAGATTCCATTTGAACATGAGGAAGAACTTCATAATGGTTAGAGCTGTTTGGCAGTGGAATATGCTGGTGGAGTCTCCTTCTTTGGAGGTTTTTAAGCAGAGGCTGGATGACCACCTGTCAGAAATATTGTGATGGGAGTTCCTGCATGACAGGGGGTTGGACTAGATGGTCCTTGAGGTCTCTTCCAACTCTATGATTCTATGAAAAATCAGCAGTAGCTGAACCCACCCTGAAACAAACTGGACATGAAATCCTCTTCCAGGACACAGAGGTACTAAGTTAGGACACTAAGTCAGACTACACAGGGAAGCCAATGAAATCCACACATATAAGCACAGTTTCAACAAAAAGAAAAAAGTATAAAAATCAACAAAGCCTGACTTCCAGTACTGAAAACAATAGTCTGCCAAAGGTGAAAGCTCAATGATTCCCACCCAGCCACAAGCAATAGTGATCAGTTCACATAACAGAACAGCTAACTACACCCAACAATCACAGACAAGGATTGCTGCCACCCCTAAATGCAGTGAAACTTCTTAATCCCTTCATCACAGTACAATGATTAACACCTATTCTCCTGCATAGGACAAGTTTCCTCTTTCCCACAACTTTAAAAAACCCACAGTCTCATTCTATACCCCAGACAACAGAAAGAACTCCTAGTTCCATGAGCTCCTTGCCCTCTGAAGATGCCAGCCACAGAGTCTGGTGAAATGGCAGGCGGAGAAAAAGCTTCCAGAACATTGGCAAACAGCCCGAAAAACTCACAACTATCCCATCATGTCTTGTAACATGTGATGGACTTTTCCTCCGGAAATCTGTCCAGTCCTCTTTTTACAGGCATCTAATCCATCACCACATCCTATGGCAAGGTGTTCCATAGACTAACAACACACCAGTTAAAGAAATATTTTCTTTTGTCTGATCTCTCCATCCCAAGCCTTAATTTGAGTGGCTGACCTCCGGTTCTGGTATTGCATGACTTGCTTGCAGACTGGATAATATGCAATTCCACAATTACTGACAGATGAACCTGACTTCCATTCTTAAACAACATAGCATCCTGCTGTTAAAGGGAAGCAAATGCATTTAAGAAGAACAAGAGAGCTTGTGGTGTGCACACTGATTTCTTTGAAAACAGCCATGGTACAGCAACTGACTTCAACAACTTTTACTTGAGATGGTTATCTCACTGGATCAGTGGAGCCAGCCTTTCTAGATAATGCACAACTTGTTTACTTAGAAAATGTCCTAACACTTAATCTTCCTTAAACTACTCCTATTATGAGGCAGATCTTGGAAGATAAACATAAAGAACTGGAAGTTGGTAAAGATGGGGAAATCACCTATCTCCTTGAGAAACACAGACAGAAAGATATTAAATCACACAGAAACGCTTGATGTGGAAAGTTAGTTCCATCAGATGCATATTTTTCTTCCAACATAATATGTCTTGATAGCCAGATGCTTGACATTTGCTCCTACACACTCTGCTTCTGACCATTTGGAACAAAGTCTGCCATGGTGTTCAGTAGCTTTCTGTATGTAACAATAAATATATGCACTGTTTGCTCTGGAAACTGACAAATCATAAAAAGACACTGCTGTGGTCATCAGAGACCCTTCCTATTTAATGGAAAATCAATATGATTCTTTGAGATGAAAATGCCACTTGTTGGAGATATAAGCTCAGGCCAGTGAAATCTGAGTCTTTGTAGCCATTAGGCAGAATTCAGCAGTGACCCAGGATTTATTACACACGCCTGTCAATCCTTGTGCAAACAGAGTCCAGAGTTTTTTTATATAGACTATGAAATGCCTCTGTTTGCTTTCATATCCTATTTTAATATTGCAGGTTGAGGTGTTTTTAATTGTGTGCCATTTCAGAAGGTTACATTTGCATGTGACTTCCTGTGTGGAAACAACTTTCATTTTGCTGGTTCAGAGAAACAACTCAGACCTAAGAGTACATTTTTTAAAAAAATCTGCTGGGAGAGACAGCCAAATAATTGTTTCAGTAAATTGGGCTATATGATCTGGCAGTCCAATTTAAAGAGTAGCCATGAGAACTAACATGCAAACTCATGCCATCCTAAAGCTTGTGACTTAGCATTATTGCTTGCTTCTCATTTAAGAGGGTATCCTCTGAATACAGAGTCTTCATTCTGTACTGGTTTGGCTAACAGCTAATGAAAAGGGGGAACTGAGAGCACTATGTTGGAATGTGGAGCTCTTCCTCGGGGTTGCAATGAGCCACACTCTTTTTCCCCTCAAGATAACCCATTCCATTTCTCTCTCTGTCTCCATTGGCTTTTCCTCCACAACTGCTATTCCAATGGGTTCCCGGAATTCTGTGGCCCTGAGCATGATCAGTCCACATGGGATGATTTTAATCCCCTAAAATTGGGTTTTGCTCCAACTCAGCTTTTTTTGTGCAGTTTTGTTAACCTTAGAACCCACATCAGCATCCTGACAGGCACCGTATTTTTCCGTCTTCAAGACGCCCCCATGTATAACATGGCCCCTACTTTTCCAACCCAAAATTAGTTTCACAACCACATGGTTCCCTTCTTGGCTTACTCCCGCGTATAAGAGAACCCTCAATATTTAGTCTAACAAAATTAGACAAAACATGCACATAAAATACTGATAATCATTGTTTAACAGGCCTCGCTCAATTTTTATTTGGAGAAAGATGGTTCAAAGTTCTTGAGAAACACTTATGGTTGAACACAATTTTAATAAAATAAAATAAAGAAATAGCCCTCCTAAGCAATAGCAATTATGGTATCATGCCACTAACTTTCCACTACATTTTCCCTCCAGCCCCTTATACTGTGTGCTGCCATAATATTGCCTGGGATCTGAATCAGGGCAGAGATGAGTACAAACTGCTGTCTGGCAATTTGTGCTGGTTTGTTCTTCAGATCAACAGGTTTCTACAATTCCTAGCCCCACCTCCTTCAGGGGGGTCTCCCACTCAGAGGTAGTGCTCTGTTTTCCCTGCTCTGCTTCCTCTGGGCACTGGGCAGAGGAGTGGCCACCCTCCAGAGGAGTCAAGGCTGGGAAGGGTCAAACACCTGTTTGTGTGAAGAACGAATCAGCACGAACCTCTGAACGAGTGGTTCGTGGTAGGGATGGGCACCAAAAGAATACACATGATTACATCTACATTAAAATTGTAAACACATGTATCTTATCCTAAAATTAACCAGTAGTAATAAGCTTCAAGGGGAGGGGGCACTTGAAGAAAATACCAGCTAATTTTAGCAGGTGGGGGAGAGGAAGTCCAAATGAACAAGCAGGAAGACTTTGAGGTCCCCCTCCCCGAATTCTATTCCACCTTGAATTAAAAATTCGATCCCAAACTATAAGGCATGTGGAGTGCCAACAAAAGGGACACGTCTACTGAAGAGCAGTGTACTTGTAAGCATGCATAGAGTGCATTCCATTCACTCACAATGGGTGACTTAGAGATCTAGGATTAAGAAGGAAAACTCAGACTCCAAGACCGTCTGCTTTAACAGTTGAAACTCTGTGTAGCCAGTGGCAAAAAATGTTATAATTTCAGGAGCAAAGGGAAAAATTCCTCAGGCTCAAGCTGAGTTCCAGGCTCCACACCTTACTGCTTTCTCTTTGAATCAAAAGGTTTCTTTCTTTGATAGCAGCAGCAACCGCAGCAAGGCAAACAAGCAGCGGCGGTAGAAGGGAGAGGGCAACAAAATGAGGGTCAGGCCTCTCCTTCTCCCTAGCTGACAGGAGTCACAACAGAAATGCCCACAGGCCACCGCTGTCTCCCATTGATGGACAGGTGTGACGACAAGGCCCAAGACCCGAATGGCACCCGTGCTCCTGAAAAGTGAGCAGGGCCATGCAGGTGACGCAAGCTGTGCAAATAAACAGCTTGGGCCATGACACAGTCACTGTACCACAGAGCCCTCGGCTTCACCAATCATCTCACTGTGACGAGAATCCACCCAGGGAAGCAGGCACTGCCATGGAGGGATGATGCTCGTGTGCAGATAAAGAACAAGTTCTGCTGGAGAGAGGAAGGGTGACAACAAAGCCAGACTAGTGCAAGAGTGCAAATCCGGAGATGGCTGCGAGAGGCTGCTGCAGGAAGGAGTTCCTTGTCTGGTTTGGTGGGGGATAGTCAATTACAGAGCTTGAACATAAGGCAGGACCTACTGAATTAGATGAGAGCTCTGCCTACGGATGGAGAAACCTTCTGCTTATGGAATGGAATAGGCCCACCGGGATTCCCCAGCCAGCCGGCAAGATGTTATCTCTGCTTGGTGATCAGAGATAAGAGAGTAGTTAACAGCATTTGATTTTAAATGCCTTGCCTACCATTGAACTGTGGTTTCAAGGATGGCATCAGCCTTCCTTCACACCACAGTTCCATGTTGCTGTGCCCTATACACAAGGAAATTGCATAGAACTGAACTGTGCTTTGTATTTTTAGTGGGAAAATGTCCAACTGGGTAAAAACATGCATTGGCCCTGGTTCACTTTGCTTTGGCCCTGCCTACTTTCTCCTTGCCCCCCGCCCCACATGCCTTAATTCCACTCTCTGCTGGGATGCCCCAAGGCACTTCTCTAAGTGGAACATGGGCCTTGGCCAAAAAAGGGTTTCATCATGTTCTATCTAAGGACTGTGGTGCTCTTGAATTCACTTACTATCACCCTCAACCATTGTGGCCAATGGTCAGGGATGAAGATATGTGGAGGGCCACCATGCTCTATCCAAGTCCCAGTGCCAGTTTCTAACATTGGCTAAATTCATGGAGAGAGAAAATGATCAATGGCAGCTGGTTATAGCCATAATTATACTCAAGTCTCTAAGTGCCACTTACTGGGCTGTAATGCCAGGAGAAGGCTATTGGCCTTGCATCCACCTGGAAGACTTTCAGTAAGCATCTCGCTAGCCACTATACTAAGTAGCCCCTTAGTCTGATGTTTGGGTCCTCTTGTATTCCCAGAAGGTCAGGGACAGGGAAGGGAAAAGAAAAGAGCTTAGAAAACTTTGTAGAAATATATTAGGGATGGGGATGGATCAGAATAATGGTGATTCATTTTGATTTTTGATTTGTCAAGGTTAACAAATCACACACACAAATTACAATCCCCCCCCCTCAAGAATTGGCAAATCCTTTGTAAATTTATATATTTTTTTAATTTTTAAACCCTATAAAATGTCCTACAAGGCACCTAGACACAGCAGAATTTCAGGGAAGTGTACCATGACTGTCCTACAATCCCTCTAAGATCAGTAATTATTGGGTTTCAGATTTCTGAGTTTTATATACCCACAAAGTAGTCCCCACAGGAAAGTGTCCTTTAGCAACTGGCTTGGGGAAACCCATACTCCACCAAACTTAGCGGGATTGTAGGGAAGGGTCAGGGGAAGCCTCCCTGAAAGTTTGGTTTCTTTAGGTGCCTCGAGGAGCATTTTGCAATCCAACAAATTAACAAATCAAATATTGCTAAAAGTTTGTCAATTCATATTTGTTGGGGGTATCAGTTCATACAAATTCAAATTGACAAATTGGCTATTTTTGAATGAATTTTGCAATTTCTTTTTTAATTCATGTCCATCTCTAAAATATATACATTTCATAGTGATAAGCAAATGTAACTCCGACATGGCTGTGCTGAAGCTAGCTGTTGTGGGTTTCTATACTAGCTAAAATCTGGAAAACTGCTTTTTTAAAAAAAAATAGTTATGCTGTCAAGGTTCAAACACTTGTTCTTTACCATTATAGTCACTATTTTTTTTAAATACAGTTTGTCTTCCCGTTTCAACAAAATAAATAAATTGATAGTTTTCAGTTGCTTTAAAAATATATAAAGGTTCTCCTCCTGTGCTCCCCACTATTGCTTCAACATCCACAGAATGTGAGGGTACGAGATTCCGGAAACTGAACCATATGATATTAATCCTCCAGCACCCAGTAATGGGCCCAATAACTGTAGCTAATCTTACACCACTTAAGGAGT
Organism: Phrynocephalus versicolor; assembly: GCA_023846285.1. Lineage (NCBI taxonomy): Eukaryota > Metazoa > Chordata > Lepidosauria > Squamata > Agamidae > Phrynocephalus > Phrynocephalus versicolor. Next base: position 6,752,718 of record JAHTLZ010000019.1, on the reverse strand, counting down.
GATGTTATTCCCTGTTCAGTTACAAACATAATCAAATCCACTTCTACCTTTGTTACTGAGGAAATAAATTAATTCTAAAGAACTATGGAGAATTCCTCCACAACCAGATCACCAGTATCTACCCGGATACAGAAAACCAGGTCTATAGTGCACTCTGCAGTGTGAGTGTGAACAGATATCATTTGAGACAGACCCATGGTCATCACTGAGAGAGCCCAGTATCCCACTTGTAGCACAATAGACTATCTCCTTGCTGCACAGAGAACCCTGGTAGACAAAGCTGAGGAGTAACACCCTCACCCTCATCAAACCAAGTATTTGTGATGAAAGCCTGATAGCCCTGCCCCTCCAGGATCAACTCCTGGATGTATGTTGTTTTGCCACTTTAGCAGCTGCAGTGTCAACCGAGGGGGGCTTCCACCAAGGTTATCCAAGCTATTTAAGTTTGGGGACAGCTTCGGGGCAACCAATACCTTTTCCTTTTCCTCCTTTTTTCTCACATGGTGCTGCAAGGACTAAGCAGCCTGACACTTTTTAGCCTGGACCTGGTATATTCAGAGATATGAGGAGGCTGGTGACTAACATGGAGGAGAGGCAAAATTTGATGGACCTGGCTTCTCAATAGGGAAAACAGTGGACCTGATTTTCTTCTCACGCTAGGTACAGATGAGATGGTTCTATCTAATTAGTGGCTTTCCTTTTTGAAGAAGAAGGTTGTACTGCTTGCACATTTTTACTGGAAACTGACTTCCAGGAATATACAAAGCCATTCAGAGAAGTGAATCATGAGTAGCAGAAAGCCAACCAAATCCATAAGGGATTTGAGAAAGAGTACAGAAGTTCTGTGGGGGTTCGGATGGTAGTAGGATGTTGTTCAGCAATTAAGCAAAATACCTCACTCTGATGTTTCAAATACACACAGCTCTTAACCTACTGAACTGCTGTTCCAAATGCAACACAACAGCTAATTTTCCAAACACTTTGTGGTCTCCATGAGGATGATGTTCAGAAGAAGGTCAAAAATGGGTGAGTATCATCCAGAAAACAAACATGTCAGTGTTATTTACATGTCGAGCCTTGAAAGCAATCTGACAATTTTATAATATGATTTTTTTAAAAAAAATTTAAAAGGGTGGAAACCAGGGCATGGGGGTACAAATAAAACTTGGAGAATTTTGCAAAGCTAATGACACACAAGAAAACATATAAAAGCTGCAAGTTTCTTCAGATATGAGATAGAAATGTACAGAGATACTAAAAGGAGTGATGTTGAAAACCTTCATGCCAGTAGTTAGCAAGGCATATTCGGCAAACCGTCTTTATATTTTGATTTAAACAAACTACCAAGAAAGGAATGGATAATTATACTTTTGTAGACATTTTATCTTTATTACTGCCTTCCTCCATACTGCTGAGTCACTCACGAATCTATTTGGCTCTCAGAGGACTTTGAATGCTTAGTTGTTCTCTGTCTGATTTTGAATTCCTATGAATATCTCTGTCCATTTTTGGGATGCTTGATTAGAATAGCCATCTCTTTTTCTAGGACTTCTCATCTTTGAGAAGTTGATAACAGGAAAATGCAGGTGACACCTTTACAGAACAATAAAGCAATCATAAAATATGCTAGCTTTCATGGATCAGGGCCCTGGTCTAACCCTATTGAACCTGGCCAATGCAGATGGGTCACAGTTCAGTTTCTGAGAAGAAGAATACTTGTAATTATTTTGATTAAAAGGCCAGAAAGAAATTGAGTTGGGTTTCTTGATATGACAGTAATAGAAAATTAAGCTGACAAATCTGTGTATTGCTCATAAGGACAAAAGAGACATCAGCTGCAGACTCTGCTCTGACGTCAACTTGAGCTAGTCACTCTCTTTCAGGATACCTTGCACAGTTACTATATGAAGAGAGGAGAAGCAGTGCATCTTGCCTCAAACTGTTTGGAGGAAAGGTGAAATATAAATTAATCTGTACAGAGAAAATTGGGGAAAGGCCATGTGGTCCCCAAAGCAACAGGAATGCAGGAATAGGTGGCACCATTATTGGACCACTAAAAACATATAACAAAACAAAAAACAAGCAGCGAGTTTTCGATAATTCATCTTCCTTCGATTATGCACCAAGTTCTTACAGGTAGCTCCCACATTCTATGTTTTTATTAAAGCTCCAAAGTCACCTGGCTGCTGTTAGGACTAGGTGTAACTTCTTTGATAGAAATAGCTGCAGTCTGCAAGAAGCCTGTGGTGCACACCTCAAAGAAGATAAATTATCATTGAAAGCTTACTGCTTGTTTTTTTCTATTGTTATTTTTTTCCAGTGGTTCAATAACGGCACTACTTGTTCCTATGTTTATACAAATTAAGCTGTAATTTAAAATATAAGATGATATAATACAATCGATAGATACTTCTTTTTTATGTGGGAAAAGACCATCTCTTTGGGTGGTTAGAAGAGAGCTACCAAGACAATCTGACAATAGGTCCTTTGCCTGAATTTGTCAGTCAGCAGTTCCTTCCCAGTGAGTTGCTGAAGATGCTATATCATCACAAACCTGTTGAAAGAGGAATAAGTGATGACATATTCATGTGCAAACAGTGCTGGAAAAGGTTCTGAGAAAGGTAACCAAAATAATCAAGAGATCTAAGCAGTTCCACCTCTTAGGAAGAGCTATTGTGTTTGGGATCCTCAGAGAGTAGTTTCCCTAAGGATCCCAAACACAATACTATTGTGTTTGGTATATACACAATATCCACCTGTGGTGGTGTGTATATCCCACTATACACCCCACCACAGCCTTGTGGTGAGGTGTATAGTTTCTGGCTCTCCAGCGGCAAACCACAGGGGCATTGCTGGACATACAGTGGAGGGGAACATCTCTCCCAGCCTCCCGCAATCTTGTCACTGAGCTTTCAATTTGTTGCACACAAATCTGTTCTCTCAGGGCACCAGCCTCTCCAGAATCTGCCACCTGGGGTGCTTTGTCTCTTACCTTATGGTAAGCCTGGCCTTCTGCTAAGGACAGTGAGCCTCAGTCAATGTCATTCCTCAGACGTTAGATTAAGACCATATTATATTGACCATAGGTTCTTGCCAAATTTGAAAGCACCTCTATTTCTAAACAGATGTCATGGGTAACTAACCCATTTGGCTTCAATGGTCATTTTCATGGTACAACTGAAGAAGTTTAATAGCCTCTTTACTGAATTGGTGCTTTTTGCAGACTCACTTAAGATGCTGATCCAAGTGCCTGCCTGAAGCAAAATGGTTCTGTTTTTTTTTCAGTTGATTTCTTCAAACAGCTATTCCTCATGGCAGCATCTTTATTGGAGCAATACTGTTTATGCATCTAATATGTCATGCCCCATCATGTTGATTCTTTTAGTGCAGGTGTGCTATTTTGGAGCCTAAGAGGCCACTAATTCTGTCACCACAACTCCCTGGGACCACCAAAAGCCACATTATTCTCTCAACTAAAGTGAAAGTCCATTTATGCTGAGCCTTCAGCTCTCCAGATGTTTTGGGCCACAACTCCCACAGTCCTTTATAATTGGCAATATAGGCTGGGAGTTCCAGCCAAAACATCTGGAGGGCTGAAGGTTTCCCACCCCGATTTACAGTTACAAACTAACCTTTTAACTATTCTTCTTATTTTCCAAAACAAGTTGTGTGTGTATGTGTGTGAGAGGGATTTAGTTGTAATTAGAATCATTTTAGCAAAAACAATTTCTCTGGCTCCAGGGCTGCAGAAAGGGGTGAGAAAATCATGTAGCTTCTGTATAAAATATATCAGCTGAAACAACCTTGAATGGACCACCTCAACAGGACCCCTAAACCCATGATAGTGGTTGTGATTAATGGTTAATCATTGTCATTCTCAGAAAAGGACAAAGGTGTGACCTTGCCTATGAATCATTCATTGGTTCAATTATTATTTTTATATGCTTTCATCCTGCTATTAGTTTTGAGAAGATTTGCATAACAGTTAATTATATATGTTTAAAATCATAATGCAAAAGTATAGTATAATCCCAACCATTTTTTGTTTGAAAAAAGGAATGAATAACAATCATAGAGTAAATAACAAAACACAACAGGGAAACTGATAACTAATTAAACTTAGCAGCAGGAAACAGCCTGAGGGAAACAGCACCCCCTCCCAAAATAAACATAAAAATGCCAAACTCAAATGACCTCAAAGACTTTCTGAAATATAGTAGCAGCTCTGCTCAGTTCCTGATAACACCTGCTTCCTGCACTGAGAGGGAGTTTTACAAATCTTGGTGTGGATGCCAAGAAGTCTCTGCTCCAGCTAATAATCCGCTATGTGATTCCAGTGCCCAAGGAACCTGGTCTGATGGCCCTACACTTAAATAGTAACTACATTATTTTGAGCCCTGTAAGAGCAATGCTCTAATAGATGCCCCTAAGCACATCCAATCTTGCCTGATTTAGGAAAATAAGCAGGTTCAGCCCTGGCAGTTACGAACTAGTAAACTAGCTTTTCTACCCTTGGCTTCCTTCTTAAGTAAAGCTCCTAAGTGAGCCTGACTTACTTGTGGAGAAGGTGCCATCTGCGTGGACAGGAGGAGTGGAAGGAAGGAAAGGTGGATGTCCAACAAAGAAAGATCGCAGGGAGCGCTCCGGGAGGAGGGGAGAACGCTGGGCAGGGATGTTCTCACAACTCCCCACACTGTTGTGGATCTTGAGGTTTAAGGGTTTGTTCTTTTTCTTTGCTCTGCAGGAAAGAGAGAATGAAAGAGTAATGAAGACTACAACAAACAGATACACTATTGTTACCACAAAGACACCAGAAAGAGGGGACCAGGATGGAAAACAGACCCCCCCCATTGAATCATAGTTGGAAAAGACCTCAGTGGCCATCCAGTCCAACCACCTGCCATGCAGGAACCCCCATCACAGGTCTCCCAACAGATGGCCATCCAGTCTCTGCTTAAAAACCTCCAAAGAAGGAGGCTCCACCACTCTCCCTGTGGCAGCATATTCCACTGCCGAACAGCTCTAACCATCAGGAAGCTCTTCCTAGTATTTAATTTGAATCTCTTTTCTTGTAGTTTGAACCATTGCCCCTAGTCCTAATCTCTGAAACCATTGAAAACAAACCAGTCCCCTCTTCATTATTACATCCTTCCAAATATCCCCTATCATATCCCCCCCAACCTTCTTTTTGTAAGCCTAAACATTCCCAGATCATTAAGCCGCTTCTCGTAAGAAATTTCTTCAAAACCTTTAACCATCCTGGTCACCCTCCTCTGGACCCTTTCAAGCTTGTCAACATCCTTTTTAAATTGAGGTGCACAGAAGTGGACACAGTACTCTAGGTGCGGATCTGACCAGAGCATCTTGCTTAAAGTCTCTTTAGGCTACCATCTCATTTCTGTCAGTGGTCAGCTTTCTAGCAAGGCAGAGAGGAAGAAGCACACAATGAAGAATTAATATTACTGATTTTAACGAGGTTTGCCAGCAGTGGCAGAAATGACAGACAGCTGGCAGTTTGCAAGTAGGCACCAGAAAACTAGGATTGTCTTTTGTAAGACAATTTTGGAACACTGCTCCTTCAGAGGCTTTAAGACTGTTACTCCAATCATATCCTGGCTAGTAGTCCAAGAGCATCTAGAGACCCAGAGTTCTCTAGATGCGCCATAAGACTTACAAGCTTCAGCTGCATAACAGCATTTTCAGGGAAGGTGGCTGTTTACTGGAAAACCACACGAGTCTGTTGTTTGAATTGCAAGGGGTCTGTTGCCATCATCTCCTTTAAAAAAAGTCAGAGTTTATTTATATAAAACCAGAGATGGGAAAGGTTTCCTTTTCAGACTGCTTTGTTTGTGTGTTAAACCGTATCCGGGACTTTGAAGATGCTCTAACATCAGCCTGCTTCCTGATACCATCATGTGGTGTTTTCCATCTCACCAAAAAGATTCTCAGTGCCTGATAGACAACATCTTCTATCAAGACTGCATTTCTGGTACAATGCTTTGATAAAGATAGCAAGTTGCTATCGAAAGCTTAGTTTGCATTTTTTGTTTTAGTAGTGACCAATAAAGGTATCACCTAATCTCCTTTTCATACTATAACTCCCAAAATGCCCCAGGGAACTATGGTCAAGGAAAGTAACATTCCCTATTTCTGATGAGAAATGCATGGTGCTAATTGCACATATATGCATTTCTTTTTTCCCTTTTTCCCTGTCCATTTGCTTGCATTTCTGTATCACATATTTTTCAATCACACACCTAAGGTCATGGATCATGAGTCATTTTGGAATCTGTTATTCAACCCCAGGTATCATGATAGCTAGATACAAAATTATAAATACTTTAAATAAATAAATATCCCTAGAGCTGTCTCCTGTTATTTATTTGCCACTAACATTTGTATTCTAAATTATACTACCTTTGAGCCTGCGTGATACATTTGGTTATCTTGGCTAATAACAATTGGTAGGATTGTCAACTGTGGTGTTTTGATAAAAACATATGTTGTGGGGCGGGGGAGAAGAAATTAAAAAGAGAAAATGTTATAACAGGGAAAAGGAAAAGACAGGTCACTGGCATTCTCAAAATATTGTATTGTCTAGATATGATACAGTACTAGAAATTACATGACCTAGCAAATTGTACTTCAAAGGAGGGAGCTACTATAGAGTTCAGCTAACGTAGAACATAGATCCTGTATCTCATCACTTAGATAGCAATGAGGGCGCGTTGACATTGCTTACCCATAGGAAAGCTAAAGTTCCCAGTCAGATTATTTTGACTAAACTATACATCAAAGTTATGCAAACAAGATATTTCTACCATGCTTAGGGAATGCTCAAAGGATACAGGAGCAGCAGTCACACACTTTCTTGAAGAGTTGGTTTTGTTGTTGTTCTTAAAAAAATAAGGTGACTTTTCTAAAGAAAACCACAGAAAAAGTCACCTGGGAAGAATACAGGGTGCAACCCTAGGCAGAAGGCATGGCGCAAGGCTGATATACTTTGTTGAGCAAAGGACATGGCTACCTACAGTCCCAAACAGAAGCAGGGCAAATAAGATTCATCGGTTGTAGGCATGTGGTTTGATAAATAGCAAAGATGTCACAGATATTGCCGGAATCAATCCCCAGAGTGTTGGAGCCAGTCCTCCTCTCCATGGGATATGCTTCTTTTGTAGGAAGAAATGGACCATTCACAAAGCAGCACCCTCTTTTAAGTGAAGTCCATCCTGCCCTCTTGTGGCAGAAGGGAAACGTGTGACTGGAAACCATGATTCAGTCCTTCCAGGCAGCTGAAGCTAGGTGGCCCTTTCGCAAGGCTAATTTTCTATTAACTCCTTCACATTTATCTTGTATGCGCAGCTAGTTCTTGATTCATGCCAAGCCTGGAATAATACATCTACACACCATCTACAGCCCCTGATGCTCAAGTGGCAGGGGTTTTTAGTAACAGACACCTCAACCCATCTTTGCCTCCCACGAAGTGTCTTTCCTTCCTTGCAGAAAGCTCCCTGCTTCTCAGAAGCAGGGAGCTCTCCTCTTCAGCCAAGAGTAATGGGGGACTTTGAGCAAAAAGCTTGCTAGTTTTCAAATTGGGGGAGAAATCCACTGGAAGTACATAATGGAATGGGCTGTTGAATGCGCCAGTGACAGAATCTGTAAAATAGAGGTAGCTTGATCAGATACAGGAGAACCTACAGGAGATACTAGACTATGACCTTATCTTCCCTGATGTAGGAAACAGTAGTGTACTGGTTAGAACAGTGGATTACAACTTGGAGGTCCAGTCACTCCACCATTCTTAGGCTGATCATATGGTTTTCATACAAATGTAGTGGGCACCTTGAATTTACAGGAGAAATGCAAGCTATAAATGAAGCTTACCAATACACATGAATGCTCTAGTCATCTTTTCCTTTGCAGGTCAGGGAAGAATGTGATAGGTTTGAACCAGCAACTACATGACTAACGATCAGGATGGGCGGGGTATAAATTCAAAAATAAATAAATAAATAAATAGGATATTCCTTTCAATATGGCAACATTCTGCCTTTTTAAATAGGGTGCAGTATATGAGTAGACTTTGTTGATTATCTTTATAGAACATTGGTTGGTGACTTTATAGAACATTTAAAAATTACTTCTCTCTGTATCTTTAATCTGCCAAACCCATAGCTTGGTGTTTTGTTTTGTTCTTTCTTTTCCACTGCAACAACAGCAGTAGCAGCAGCAACAACAACAACATTGCACCATTTCCTTTATAGCAGGGATGGGCAATGTCTATGAGCCATTGTGGAGGCGAGAACAGGGGTCTCTTTAAAGGGATCTTCCCCATGGCCAATGACAGCGGCCCCGCGCTGTCATCGGCCTCAGGGAAAACTGTCTAAAGAGACCCCTGTTCCCACCTCCGCATGCGGATGTGAGAACAGGGGTCTCTTTAAAGGGATCTTCCCCACAGCCAATGACAGCGCTGAGCCACCAGCGGCGGTAAGAACCCGAACCGGTTTGGATCGGTTCAGGTTTGTATGATTTTTTTTAAAAACGCATACAAACCCGAACCCGAACCGAACCAAGGGTGGGCCCGAACCAGATGAACCCGAACCATGGGTTTTCTGGTTCATGCCCACCTCTAGACAAAATTAAAAAAAATCAGGGCAAAATGGGGGAGAGGGCATTGTGAAAAAAAGAACTGTGAGTGGGGAGAGAGAAAAGAGAGAAGACTGAAGTGAGGGTGGGACTCATGGGTTTTGATCCCAGGTGAAAGTGGGCTTATTGACTAGCAATAAATAACAAAGGCTCCAAGTATTGAGTTTGAGGAAATCAGTTGTGTGCCATGCCTCCTCATGCACATATACACACAGAGCTCCATTGGGACCACTCAAGCACAGCTGGAGTTGGCAGCTGCTTTGCTCCAGTTTTTGGCTGGACCCCATCCCAATGGGTGCACAATGAGTAAGGTTCCCACATAGTAGGGCTGAAAATTAGAGTGAATGTTGGTTGTGTCTCCAAAAAAATTTTTTTGCTACAATAAAACTCTTAGTTTGAGAGATGTGCATGAACCTGTGTTACTTCTAAGATTGGGTCCCAAATGCCACTGACCTTCCTTATTTCAAGTATTGGATGTGCATGTGTGACAAAAAGGACAAAAACTGCAGCTTCTGGAGAAGAAATATGCAGACACAAACTGTCTGTGGTAATCTCTCTCTCCTCTTTCTTCTGTTCTGTTTGTTAATTTTGATGTTTCTGGATGCAAACAGACACTTGGGTTTGTAAGTAGAAAGAGCAGAGAAACAGACCTGGCCCTGAAGGTCATGCAAGGGGAAAGTACCAGTAGCAGGGCCAGGCAGTTCACTCTTCCAACCAGCAACAAACATCCTTCCTGCGTGCCTGCTTCGAGCGTAGGCCCTCCAGTGTTGTGGGCATCTGGAGAAAACCCTCAGTCGGAAATGACTGCATTGCAGCATCTCCAGGACTTGCCAGGCCTCGTTGAACAATGCCATTTGCAAAGGAGGGGGAAGGCAGGGAACAAGAATTAAGAGAGAGAGAACGAGAGAAAAACAATGATGTAACTTCTGCCTAATGTACTAATTGTTTCCTAACACAGGAAAATGTGGCATCCATTTCCACCCCTTGCACAGGATGGGGGGTACAGAGCTGCCTGTTCTCTCATTAGTCCAAAGGGCAATTGAATCAAGCAAGGTTGTGCAATGTAGAGAATCCATGGCCAGTGTTCTCTCAGTGTAATAAGAACATTATAGACCCTCTGTTTATATTTTCTACATTTCTTTTAAATGATTTCCTGCTAAACTTAGCATCAGAACCTCCATATTCAAGGACCTAGTTGTCCTTCCCAGACAGCCAACTAACTGCAAGGCTACCGAGGCGTACAACCTTTGAAAAGATGGGATGTCTCAACCCAGAGCTCCAAGCCCATAGAAGAAATAACAAATTCTCTATATAAGAATCCAAAAAAAATCTGTACAACAGGCTTTTGTATTCTCTGGAAGAAATTACTATAGCCTGAGAGCTGCCAGAATCATCTCAAGGACAAGAATGCTGACATCACAGTTACCAACATGTAACTGCTTGAGAACATACATGCAAGGTACAGAATGCAATTGGTACTCAATGTTCTGGGGACACCAGAACCCATCCTTAAACCTTATAAACATAGGTATGCTTTCACTCCATTCTTTGAGCAGCCTTATCTAATTTTGATTCCTCCAGTCTTGCAAGACTGTTATTTCTGTTTTACCTCAATAAATCTCTTTTCCCTATTTGCAAATTACTTGTCAGTATTGCTTTCCTCCTACTTCTCTTTTACAGGACCTTGCCAGAGGAACAAAGATCATGTAGAAATTATTTTCCAAATTTCCTTTTACAACTCCAATGACCCCTAGATGGATGACAGTCCTACAGTAGATGCCATGAGCAATGATAATCACTATCTCTCTGGGTTTGCCTTTGCACTAGACCTACCATGTAAAGTATGACCTGAGGACTCCCTAAAGTCAACCTGGAGGCACGACATAAATCTTCCACATAGAAGGACACTGGTTTAAGCCCAGGCATCCCCAGTGTTTTACTCCTGGCAAAGCTAAGGTGCATGGATTCTACCACCAGGATCAAGATAGGACAAGGTCAAAGCCAGTCGGATTGGGATAGTGGCAGCTATCGAGGAGAGAGCAACTGGAACCACTAGCATCCAGAGGCAGATATCATTTAACACAAGTTCACATAGAACGAGAAACACAAAATCCAAAAACAAACAGCATCTGAAATATGTGCACATGCATTATTCCAACCAACCAACAAACCCACCGACTAACCCATGTTGTCCTTACATGACACAAAGGCAAAAGCAGGTGATACTTTTACTAGACCACTAAAAATGAACAAACAGCTAGTCTTTGTCAGGCTCTGCACCAATACTTTGTGGGAAGTGCAGTGGGGTGACGTTGGGTTTGAATATGAGAATACAAAAAAAAAAAAAAAACTGGAAAATGATTATGCCAAGTCTCCTTCTTAAAGGTGAGCTTGTGTTTTTGAACTCTCTTATAAAGTAGACCTGGCACAGTTATCTGTCAAGAACTTTTGGATGCAGTGGGAAAGAAACTTTGGTGCAGCCAGGCTTTAGGCTGGGGTTCTCCATCTCTTCTTGGCACATCTAGGGGGAAATATCTGTGGGTCAAAAACAGTGACCAGAAACTCCAACACAATATCTATCAACTCATTGTGCCACATTGCCATTACCTTAAACAGGCCCTGAGGCACAGTTCCCTGAGTTCTTTCAGCAGCCAGTGAAGTTTGAGTCCCCCTCAACACACCTATAAATCAGTTACAGCTGAAGTATTTACAGAGGAAATCATTTCCTAGCAAGCAGAACTGATGACAGCCCTCATTATTAGAAAAGATGAGTGATTCTCAACAGATTCCCCCCATCTCTCCCCCCTCCCACCTTTCTCTGGAAAATAAATGTGAAGGGGAGAAGAAGAAATGAGATGAATGATGTTCGGAGCATTACATCATTCATCTGCCTCTATAGCCATGAAAAAAGTCAGCCTTTAAAAAAAAAAGTCTAGTGATTGCTAGGGCAAATGATGGTGCAGGTGACTGGAATGCCTGGTTACTTACCAGCAGACTCATCCTTTCCATATAAAAGTCCTAAGAGTTCAGCTATCTTGATTTCTAGGGATGGGTCTATTAGCTTTGCTTTGCCTAAACTGTGGTGTTTTGGAGGCCGAATGGCTGTGATGAGAGGCGGAAGAAATCAGGATAGCCAGCAACAATATACTGTTCTTGAGAGAATCTGCTTTTTGCTCAGTTACTCTTAGGATTGCAGCTAAGTTTGAAGGGAATTGGAAATTGTGAGCAAGGTGGAAGATGATGCCCCTAATACTCGGAAAGTCCTGGTACATTGATCCTGTGAATCTCAGACCCAGTACAGTACACTGCTAGTTGTAGGAAGGGTGGCATTGACCACCTACACCAGTGGTTCTCAACCTATGGGTCCCCAGATGTTCCTGTACTACAACTGGGAGTTGTAGTACAGGAACATCTGAGCTGGCCAGGATTTCTGCGAACTGCAGTCCAGGAACATCTGTGGACCCACAAGTTGAGAACCACTGACCTACACATTATCAGGGCTAGTGCAGGAGAGATAGTGTTCTCTTGCCGTCTCACTTTTAAAGATCTCATTCAAAGACATGGTTTCTTCCAATATTCAGGAGAGCTTAGAAAAGTTAGCTTTTTGGACTGGAATTATTACAATCCTTCTAGAATTCTGGCAGTTCTATTCAAAAATAACATTTCCCAAATTGTAACATTTTACCTAATTCTCCTTTTGTCTATCTAAGCTCTTTACCTGTTCTGAACTCATTCCAACTTCCAATAAACTTTGGAAAGAGGATGTACCCATGTGTGCATGTGTTTGCAGGAAGGGGGAAATAATTTAATTGGAGTTTTCCACATCAGTACATCTAAGTCACCAAACCCAATGATCTCAGAAGTCTCTAGGCTACAGCCTATTTATTTGGTTTTTAATCTATTCTTAACAAGTCCCATTTGCTCTGGAGTCAGCTGCTGTAGAACACAGCAGGTACCCAGGCAAAGGTATTCTGCTTTACTGCACACAGACACATGTGCTAAATGGCATTTTGGACAATTAAAGGGCGGTGACTTCAAATAAGTAAGAAAAATTCTGAATTCTATATTACAAAAAATGAGAATGTATAGTTTCATAATTTCAATGAATAGATGAAAGGTGGGTACAGGGCAGGAGAGGATCAGAAAAGTCCTGCATCAGTAACACAATTTGTTCTTGTGAGCTATCCTTGTTTAAATGAAGGGCAGCAATGAAGGAATTGGGTGGGGGGACATCAGGTGGAAGGATGTGTCACTGGAAAACAAGACCAGGATTATCTACATTATTACATTCCTAATAACCACATATAAAAGCAAGGCAGTAAAGAAAGTTGATAGGAAAACAAATTTGTTTGGGAAATGGTACTACAGGAGAGCTCTTTGGATGCCGTAAAGAGCAAATCATGCCTGAATTAACTCTGGAGGCAAAAAGGATGAAACTGAGGCTGCGCTACTTTGGGCATATCATGATAAGGCAATTTCACTGGAAAATACAATCCTGAGATGAGATGCATGCAGCAGGGAAGAAAAACAAAAACAAATATGTGATGGAATGAATTCCTAAAGAAAAACCCAGAGGTAAGCAGGTAGTGCTGACAAAGCTCTTACAGAAAAACTTTGGGGTCAGCAGAAATTGGAGGCGACTTCAGAGTTCAATACATTGTTGATGTGATGCAACTTATCTTCGGTTGACCTCACTGTGTGTTGCATCGTTACAGTCATGACAGACTCTCTTGACACCATGTCTATGGAGTTTTCTTGACAGGAATACTGGAGTGGTTTTGCCAGTTCCTACTCCAGGTGTCTACAGCACCTGGTATTCCCTGGTGGGCTCCCATCCAAGTACTAACCAGGGCCGACCCTGCTTAGCTTCTGAAATCAGGCAAGATCGGATGTGCTTAGGGCATCTAGGCAGCTTTGACTTTGCTACTGGCTGGCAATTCAAATGCATCGGCATTCGGCTTCACAAGAGATGAGAGTTGGACTATAAGACTTACAAGGTTCCTTCCAACCCTATGATGTTTCTGTGCTTCTATGAGATCTATGCACAGATCAAATCAAATGTCTGCAGTTTTAGACCCCTTTAGGAACATGTTGATATACATTGCCACTTGGCTCCTGCTTATGCTTTTAAAAGTATTGTAATATGTCTATAAGTAATCTATGGGTGACACTGTCTACAAAACATGCATCTTTTATCAAGAAATTGGCAGAGAAATCTTTCAACATTCCTAAGCAATGTACCCTCTATTTTCTGTCCCCGCTGTGCAAGGGATCTGCTCTGTGCAAATGCATGCCTCACACACTCCTCCTCCCAGTTCCATCATAACAGGAGCACAACAGTTGTGATGGGTGTGAGAGATGGTGGTGGATGTGCCCAGAGGATATAGGTCTGCACATCTGCATTCCTTAGAGGGAACCTTGTTGGATTTTGGATGCCAATGTTATCTTCACCCACTTCCTTCAACTTTTTAGCAGGATGCTGTTTAAATATTGTAACTGCTCTACACAGGATCAAAGATAAGTTCAGTGGGCAGGAGGTTATGCCTTGTCAACAGATTTGAACTAAAACACAGAGGAGAAACTACAGAGCAAAGTGGCAACAGAAGCACATCAGGGATGTTTATCTATTTCTTACCCCTCCATAATAGTCCTCCAAGGGCTACATTCTGACTGGAAAAGTGCCATTTTAATAGTTTGCTTGATGCAGCTATACCCCATGCCCCCTTTCGCTGGCCCCTAAGAAATACCTTGCAAGTGAAGTAAGCTTATATGGTCTAAACGGAACTGTAGCAGACTTTAACCAATGAAATGCTTAGCCATAGGTTTCGTTCTGCATTTAGGTTTCTATTCCTTTCTCTCACTTTTGTGAACCAATGAAATGCTTAACTATAAGTTTTGTTAACACTTTGCAATTATAAAAGCCCCCTCCTGAACACCTTTCTTTGTCTCACTCCTCATGACAGCCATGGGCCCATGTTCTCTGAATAAAGTTACGTTATTCCACAAGAAACATCTTCAATCTGTTCTGTACTCCTATTTTTGGGGTAGTTACCTCTCCTTTGAGGTAACAACATGGTTACTTTTACTCAGACATAAAATGTTCCAAACAGCCTCAGACTGATGGATTATCTTTACAAGCCCTTATAAGGAACATTATGGTTCTTGACATCATGGAATCAACCCAACCGGGGGGGGGGGGGATCCAGATTTTTCCACTGGGAAAAACACACAGGCCAGCACTTTCCGACAACACGAAACCTATACTTCTCTGTGCCATCCCTGCTTTGCCCTTGCACAAAACAGAGATCACCTGATTGAAACAAACGTGACTTGCATAAAGAGATATTGGATGCACCTTTGTGGAAGGTCAGAAGAAGCCAAACTGCGTGTTTTAATAGGCATTTGAACATGCAAGTTTTGGAAAAGAGGATTCCAGCTGTGGAAACTCAAATAGCTAAAGGTACCATGAAACTCAGCTCTCAAATGCTGGTTCGCTCTGCCTGCCCATCAGTCAAACAAATAGTTAATGTCAATGTAGCATTGGTTGGACACAGATATATTCAAAGCAGGACCCATGGTTTTTGTAGCAATTATTTGATTTCCTCAACCCCCATCTCATTTTGCAAAAACAATGTGCCATAAGCGTATCAATGTCTGTTTGGGACAAATAAGCCATCTATGAATTTTTGGAATATCAGAAATAGATTAGTTGCTAGTAACTTTGAACTCACAGTGTTTCTCCTAATTCCTCATTTCACTTGCCTGCCAAATAAACCATAAATAAGAAAAGTAGTAACAGAATGCCTTTAAATATACAAATATCCTCCTTGGGAAAAGAGGGTTTTATATATCGGACATTATGGTACTCTACCTGACATAGCCAATGGTGAATGGTCATGGGGACTGAAGTCCAATCATTTCTATGGTACCAAATGTGAGGGCTTCCCTAGCTTCAGCTTCTTCAAAAGATCACTTGCTTCTCCATTAATATACCTCTGATCACAATATTCATTTATACCATGGAGTTGTAACATTATCAGAAACTTGTGGGGGGGGGGGACTATTTTTGTCCCTTTTTCTGATTTTTTTCATCATTTTTGGAAACTGGATATCTCTATCCTCAAACTCCTCTACCTTTAATATAAAGTAGATGATCAGCCTCTTTTTAATATAAGTGTCAATGCAGAGGAACATCCTGTCACACAAAATGTGTTTGGCTCCCTCTTTGCAGGACACTTAAAAACTAGTTTTTCCACTTTAGTTGATCAAGAAATAGTTCCCTTAATTTAATGTATTTTACTTAATATTGGAATCTTTTCAGCATACATTTTTAACTAGAGCACTAGTGGTACCATGGCCATCGTCCATTCTGGAGACATCAAGCTATTCCATGGGTACTCTTGTTAAGAAAGCAGCCATGCTGTTCTGGCTCGTGATAGTGTACCATACCACTGGTTTCATTGGCCTTTGAAGAAATAGGAAGGGACTCTTGGGCAGCCAAAATCTCCACAATTATATCTGTGTTCTGGATTCCTCCCCAGCTTACAGATATAGTCAATATACATGCCCAATATTATTAAAAGACTATATGATATTGGTACCCAGACTTTCATGACATCTGTAGTTAGCTGCGGCTGCAATAGGATATATAAAGGCTTTTCCTTGACTTTTGGAAAGGTGCCTCCATAGTTGTCCCTTATTAGCTCACGTGAACTGAAACTCATTGCAGTTGAAAGAGATTCCGAGACATTATATGAGCCTACATGGTACAGGTAGATATGCCCCAGCAGGATGCTCTAAGGTGGAGGAAATGGCACATTTTTTAATAGAATGAGTACTGCATGCAGATTTAAAAGAGCAACATCTTAAACCTTTGGCAACTAGGATGAAGAACAATTCCCCTTTATGTACAGTTTTATTTCTACTAGTTGGCTCAGACTACTATAGAACCATTAAATTCAGTAAAGCAGCCATGGAAAGATAGAACACATTGCCTGCTTCACAAGCTCTTCAAGTTAATTTTACAATTCAATACTTGTTTTAGAATGCTTATTACTTACTTTATTATTGTTTTATGCATTTATATTGGATGCCAAATATTATCTTTTAAAAGTAGTTCAATTTCTGTTTATGTGTACAGCTTGATAGGCTATGAAGCAATAAAGTATTAGTGGATTCATATTTTGCTGCGTTAAAACAAATCTGCCATTTACCATTTGGGATTAACCACAATGTTAGTAACAATTTTGGTAACAAAAAGCACAATATAGCAACCTAGACTGACTTGCTTCTTGGTCATCTGACAACAACCATGTTCCCGCTGCATAAGCACCAGATCCAAGCCTTGGATTGTGACCATCTGTTCTTTATTCTTCTGTCCTCAGCTGATATTTCTTTTTGCATCTCCCCAGTTGCGTGCAATATTCACACAGTGGTCCCAGAGTAGGGCCTTTTGGTTCAATAAAAGATTGAGGCAGTGTACCAAAAACCATTTGCCCTTCAGGCAAGTTGTTCCCAAATTAATTTTATATACTGGGGGAATATAATAAAATATACGATTTAATGGATGAGGGAGGATCAGTATTGGCAAGGTTGACTGGTTTGTGCTATGTTTAATTCAGTGGTGTGTTGCCTACGAATACACTGTGGATTCTATTAAAGAACTTACTGAAGGGGAGACAATACTTAATCCTTTATCTTCTTTCCAAAACAACCCTGGTTTATTATAAACACGGGGAAAGGTATGAGTTTTTGGATGCAGTAACTTCAGAGTAATCTGTCTTAAACCAAGAAGGGCAGTCTGTCCCAATGAACTTTACAAAGTGGTTAGATGTCTTCTTCACTCAAGATATGTATTTCTGTTTAGCAAATTAATTAATTCATTAATTTCCCCATGTTTCCAGTTAAGCATCTCATATTTGGAAGACCACCTTATTTTGATCTTCTACCAAATACCGAGTATTTTTATTTTTGTGACACTCATGGCTGTTAACAATAAGAAACTACTCATGGAATCAGAATTACAGATACTGTACTCTTGACTTCAAGTATGGGTTCAGGGCATGTCATGGAACAGAGACGGAATTGGTCACCCTGCAAGATGACCTTTAGAAGGAGATGGACTTGCCAGAGTATCTTTGCTGGTCTTCCATGACCTCTCAGAGGAGTTTGATACCAATAACCATGGTATCTTTCTGGGGAGGCTCTTTGAGTCAGGAAGCAGTGACCTGGCTTTGTTCTTCTATCCTTCCCAGAGGACCACCATCAGAGGGTACAGCTTGGGGAGATGATCTCCATCCCTTGGACTCTTCTGTGGAGTCCCACATGCCTCAATCTCCTGAATGCTGTTTAACACTTACATGAGGCAGCTTGGGGTGGTCATCAAGAATGTTGGAGCTTTGTTCTCACCAATATGTGGATGACACCCAGCTCTATCTTTCCTTCCATCTTCTGCAGAGGGTGTAGTCCCATTTCTTAATGGACTGCCTGGACTCCATACTGGGATGGATGAAGTATACTGTAATAGACTGAGTCTGAACCTGGACAAGATGGAGGTCCCATGGATGGCTGCCTGTAGTGCCCTGCAGATTGGGGACCTCCCTTTCTTTGTGGGGGCTACTCTGCCAAGGATGAGGTTCACAGCTTGGGCATACTCTTGGACCCGGTGATATCAAAGGAGTCCCGGATAGTGTATGTGTCCATTCTGCATTTTTTTTCCAGCCGAATCCCTACCTTGATACTGGGTCCCTCACCACAGTGGCCCAAGCATTATAGCTTCAAGAGTAGACTACTGCAATGCTCACTACATCGGGCTGCCTATGAGGTTGTTACGGAAACTCCAGAAGGACTAGTACACTGCACTTGTTATCCATTTGTTTCCCTACCAACGACAAGGTGATGGCCATGACATACAAAGCTGCAAGTAGTTTGGGACCTTGATACCTGGTAGAATGCATCCCTCTCCTGAGCTCTGCCTTTCTTCTTCCCAGTGTTTTCCTGCAGATGCAGAGTCTGCTATAGTCTTCACTGGCTGGGACGTTGAGAACATTGACCATGAGAGTAGCCCAGAAAGAGAAGAACAGAAAGTGGGCCTTCTTGACAGTTACTTCTCATCTTTGGTATGTCTCCTGCCCAAAATATGTCTAGCCACCTCACTGGGAATTTTTAAATGGTCACTGAAAGCCTGGCTCTTTGGATAAGATTTCCTGGAGCCTAAAACATATTAATGCAGCGGTTATCTCAGTGTTGTACTACCAGTTCACATCTTGCTTTTAAATTATTATTTTAGTTAATGTCATGGTGTTCAATTTATGTGTTGGATGTTAATTTTCAATTCTTTGTTGGTGTCACTTTTAAAAGTTTTTTTAAAAAAAATTATTCACCACACCACTGCTCTAGACCAATGCATGCTAATTACTTAGCATGACTGCTATCCCTAAACTTAGCATGCTGCATTCTTTAACTTGTACTGCAGCTATGATTATTTAACTGAGATATGCCTATGGCAGCATTTTAACAGGTATCTTAATATTATAACTTGTTCATGTGCATTTTAATATCATGCCTGTATTGTATTAATGAGCATTGCATGTTGCCTTATATCAGCAAAGACTTTGTATCCATCAAGCCGAATGCTACCTACTGGCAGCAGCTCTCCTAATAAGAAGACACCTCTGCTACTCCATTAATGGTCATCCAGAGGGTTTAGAGAGCTTGTAAAGGTTATTTTGCAGGGAAGGGGGCCTTGAAGTCTAATAATCCCATTGGCAGGTTTCTGAGAGTTGTAGTCTTCAAAAACGAGTGTTGTAAGCTCTGACCAAAATCACTGTCTGGGGCTGCTACTTCAGCAGTTTGGCCTGGATAGCACTGACACCGTATCTGAGAACAACAAAGTAGTGGAGAGAGCACTGGGAAGAGGTGAGTAACAAGGTAGGTAGGTATCAAAAGTGAGCAATAATCAGTGACTGCCACCAAAATGAAACATCCATGCCTAGACTCAGGGCTTCAGTACTGAGGGAATTCTTTAGACCACAGAGTTTTGGTCTCAGCTGAGCATCTAAGCAAATGATAAGGAGGTCTCCTTGTTTATGCAGAATCTCCAGGATACAGTAATATAACTGTTTAGAACTATAATTCCTAGAAGTGCACAGCCACCAAGCTGGGGGTGGTGGTGGGGGACTGTAACCTGTAGTTCAAAAAGTCACTTTCCCTAGATCTAGCAGGAGATTTAATTAAATCACTACTAGCAGGAGATTTTATTAAATCACCAATGCCCTCTGAACAGAAGGCATATCCAAATTATTAGACTGACGTTAAATAAGCATGGGAACGATGAAAGCCACTCTGCATCCGATTTTGTCCTTTTCTTGTTCTTCTTGAGGGACAAGACCAAACATGGGGAAATTGCTTCATAGGAGGTGCTTCATATCAAAGGCTCTCTAGTTAATTATTGAGTCATTTGCGTGTCCTTGTTCCCCGAGGGCAGCTGAATTTCAAGGTGGAAGTCTTACTGATCTATTATTCTCTTTTCTGCAGCATAAAGTGTAACTTCTTAATATACCACAGATTAGAAAAACCTCTCGGATTCTTTGAAGGGAACATTAACAAACCCAACCAAACTTTTCCCCCTCCACTTTTGCAAACACATAGGGAGATATAAGGAGAGAAGCATGACACCAAAACTCCAAAATCTTAGTGGTGCTATGGGGGGGGGGAGCACTATGTCAAAGTTAGTTTTTGAAAGAAAAAAGATGAAATGCTGGATGAACTAGGAAAGATATACCAGACATGGAAAACTTCTTCACTTGACTTCCAGTTCAGGCAGCTGCACATCCACAGCTCCATGTGCCAGGTAATTAGCAGAATCTTATTTACTAATATTTTCAGAAACTTTTAGGAGCCACTATACCATGATACCCTAAGAGTGGAAGAGCAAAGATAGGACTGCTCTGCTGGTTCTAGCTGGAGCTAATAGTGATTTGATTGGCAATTTAAAGTAGATTGGCCATTCAGAAAGCACAGTATATGTGAATGATTCCCTCCTTGTCTCAATTTAAGTTGATCGAGCACTAGGGCTCTTTCTCTGGCCAACTTTGCACACAGGAGGACTCTTTAGGAGTGCATCAGGCATCTCAAACAAAAACAGAAGGCAAAACAGTGATCAAAAGTCCACCTCTAATTTAAAAATTAAGAAAAAATTAAAAAGAAAGACTAAAACTTTTTAAAAAGGCAAATAGCAAGAGTCAAGGAGGCAGTTCATGTTTGCTTTAGCCATCAAATGTTGTTGTGTGTGAGTTTGGGAGAAAGAGAACATTCAAGGGCCATATGCTGCCCACTGAGTTCAGGACTGACTCTCTTGTGTTGCCTTATATTGGAAGGCAACAAATTTAATGTACAGAGGAGTGGGGTTTTGTGCATCATGACTATGAGTTATATTCATTTAGGCTCAGAATTGCTGAGTTCCAAATGTATGTCTTTTATTAAGATAACTTTATCTTGTTTCATCTTGGAAGCAGAAGTGTTCGGACAAAAAGTAAAATAGATCCCAAAATTCTGAAGCCTGCCAATCTCAAGTCCTCCAGCTATTTTGAACCATACCAAACTGTGGGACAACACCAGATCAAGGCTGGAAAAATGAGAATTCATCGATCCCTT
Organism: Phrynocephalus versicolor; assembly: GCA_023846285.1. NCBI lineage: Eukaryota > Metazoa > Chordata > Lepidosauria > Squamata > Agamidae > Phrynocephalus > Phrynocephalus versicolor. The sequence goes on along the minus strand of JAHTLZ010000019.1, from coordinate 6,731,418 downwards.
GTTTCAATGGGCAGGTTTGAACAACATTAAATCACGACTTAGTACACGTTTGAGCTGTATTGGGCCAGAGGCTCACATATCTTCTCTCCCCTTTCATGTACCAGATGAGAATACCAGAAATAAGCACTTCATGATATACAGTAAACTCACCCGAGTTCTCCACTATGCCGAAATCAGAACAGATGTATATTAGAAGGTTTGTACAAAATTCTAGTAGAAGAAATCTGTATGAAAATATGGGTGTTTTGTTCACATGAGACCTCTCTCTCTCTCTCTCTCTCTCTCACACACACACACACACACACACACAGAGAGAGGGGGGGGAGAGAGAGAAATGGAATAATTGTAGCATACAGCAAATGAAGAATGTTCTCTAAATGTGGTGGGTCTAAGGCTCACACATCTCTCTTTCTCTCTTCCACACATATGACTATCTGCTTGCAGTTTTAAACCAACTAGAGTTTTCTAGTTTATCTAGACCTGGAGAACCCTCAGTAATTTAAAGCTGAATGTTTGCAAACAAGCCAGGATGACAAATCCCAGTTTGAACCTGATTTGTTGAAACAAAGCACAGTTTATATTTGAACTTCTGTGATATGCAGTTTACAACTGTTTATTTTGCTATGGCTGCAGATCTGTTCCAATGCTAACAAACTGAGGTTTACAATAATAAATTGCATTGCCCATGTTCCAGCTGTTGCTCATAATGCCAAGGTCTGAAACATTAGTCCTAAAATGGGTCCCCAGGCTTTCAGAACTCACAGTCTGTAGTCACCAACAGAACAGCAATCTGGAAAACAGAGGAGTATGAGAGGAAGTGTGGGTAATAAAAAAAAGTGCCTTATGACTTCCTTGGGTCTTTTTAAGCATTTCACGGGCATTTAGTTAGTGATCGCCAATAAGCATCAAACCAGAAATGCAAACACTAATTGGAAGGTTCTTGTGCATATTGCTCCAGAGAAACAGGTCTGGGCCATTAAAAAGTAAACCAAAGATCTTCCATTTGTGAGCCTCTAATTAGCTAGTAATCTATGTTAATCAAGAAATTGAAGGGGCAAATAAAACCATTGAGCAAACATGCACACACAGCATGTTGACATAAAACTATTGAGTCTGGAGCATGTCAGTGCACCTTTTCTTCAACTTTCTTGGGCCTGTATCCTGAAAACTAACTATCTACAAGAAATGGACCGTTTAGTGCAGTGGTTCTACAAATTTTAGCTTTCAAATGTTTTAGATTTCAACTTCCAGAAGCCCCTGCTAACATAGCCAATGGTTGTTGGCTGGGAGAATTGTAGTTTAAAGCAGATGGAAGACCAGGCTTGAGAACTGCCTTGTCTACAAAGAAGACAACAATGATAGTCAAAGCATGAAGATGTAATATGTTATCTGTAGCCACCTAGCCACATACAGTAGAGATATAACCATATAATTAGCCAGTGGCATCATATCAGATACAAGGTATGGAAAAAGTATGCCAACCAGCACAAAAGCTGAGCTTGAAAGTTATTTTGTTGTCTAGAGGCTCATCTCAGTTATTGCAATTTTCCCCCCACACTTCACATCAGCTCAACAAAACTGGAAAGCACCAGAGCTGTTTTCCAGAGATTGGAAACATTACTTTTTGGGCACTGGGGTGGGGGGAAGCAAAGTGTTCTGCTTGTATATAGCCTCATAGCACTTAAAGCACTCTCTGGGCAGTTTACAATTCAATTATGCAGGCTCCACATTGCCCCCACCTCCTCAAGAAAGCTGGGTACTCATTTTATTGACCTCAGAAGGATAGAAGGCTGAGTCAACCATGGGTTGGCCTACCTGGGAATGAACCCAAGGACATGAGCACAGTTTTAGCTGCAGTACAGCAGTTTAACCACTGCAACGCAAGGCCCTTCAGACCTGTATTGTCTGCCCACCTAGAATGGCAAAGGTAACTACAGTAAGGTAGATACCATATAATTCAAAAATCAGATAAGAATGTCATTGGTAAGGGCTTTAAGGCCATTAACTCTAACCCCCTGTTCAATGCAGGAATCCAAGGTAAAGTTTATCTGACAGATGGCTATCTTTTTCTTTGATACTTCCAGTGCTAGAGCACTAACCACCATCATGGCTAAACAACAACAACAACAACAACAACAACAACAACAACAACAACAACAA
>JAHTLZ010000019.1:6708159-6721940 GCA_023846285.1 Phrynocephalus versicolor | reverse complement strand
TTATTATTATTATTATTATTATTATTATTATTATTATTATTATTATTTGCTGTCTCCCACCTTTTTTAGGGTGGGGTGGGGTGGAATTTTACTTTTCCCTTTAGAATTTTCTTTTTTTAGATATTCCCACCCTTGTTCACTGGGGAGAGTGATAATTTATCTTCTAAATAGTTGGGTGTGATTCTCCAGGGACATACTGTATTGCCAGAACTTGGAAAATGGTCAAGGGCTTTCATTTCAAATATATTTGGACAGAATATGGGTACTAATACTGATGGAAAAATACTACATGTGTTAGACTGCTTTGAGGAGGAATGAAAGAAGATTGTTTAATTTCAATTTGGGACCTTTTGTTAATTTTTGGATTAGAATTAAATGGAGAGAATGGCATTTGAGAAGTCAGCTGGAGCACTGGTTTAAGCTTGATAAAATGCATGCATTAATGGGTTGTAACAGTAGTTCCCAAGCTTTGGTCCACACTAATATCTGGGGAACCAAAGGTTGAGAGCCACTAGACCATAGGAATGGGCTGTATTATTCACAGAGATAAATTGATTGCTGCACATATGATTGTATGGGTAATTGGTTATATGTATAATATAATATAAACCCTATTAATGTGTTTGTTATTTCCGAGGACTGCCAATAAAAGTTAAGGAGTGGGGAAAGAGCTGAATGAAGACCACGGTGCTTCTGTTTATATTCAATTTTCTTAATTTCAGCATTTTAATTTAGGCAAGGGTGCAAGTTATTTTGTTACAGTTATTATGAAACAATTGGTCATAAAGTTATTTTGTTACAGTTATTATGAAACAATTGGTCATAATAAATTTCTATCAGTATATCATAATTTGCCAAGTTTTGGGTTTGGTTTTTGGTAGGCAAAGGGAAGCCATAAAAATGATCTCTCACATGTATGCAAATAATATTAAAAAGCTGTGTGGAATTGGAGATGGAAATAAAGAGTGCAAAAATATGACTGAATATTGAAACTACGAGGTCTTGGGACTGAAGACTGGAGACTGCAAAGTGAATGATGAAGAACGCACAACAGTCCTGTGTTTTGTTATTTAAATGCATAGCAAATGGATGTTCCTTTCTCTTAAGAAAAAATGGGAGAGGGGGCTGCCTGAAACTCTGCAATCTGTCTTTTGCCTTCGGGCCAGAAAGTGGTCTGTATGAACTGTGATCTGTCCAGGGTGCTGACTTGGGTATTTTCATTCAGTTTCAAGAAGTAATAAAACAAACCTCCTGAAAAGGGCAGGAAAGTGCAGCTGCTTATCAGGAAAACAAATGAGGCAGACATTCTCTTTGGAGTGAGTTCATTGTTATGTTATTGTTGTGAGCCATCAAGTCAGAACCAATTTATAGTAACCCTCACAAGGTGAGATATTTAAAGGATTGGTTTTACAAGTTCCACACCTCCAGTGAGTTTCCATGGCAGAATGAGGATTCAAGCCCCATGTCTCCCAAGTCATATTCCACCACTCTATCTGTCCAACTGAAACTGATTTCCCTCTTATAAATAAATCTCTAATACTATACATTTCAATTTATTTCCAGTGCTTATGTTGTGCCTCTTTATCTTGAAATTTAAAATTAGGATGTTCCAAAATGGGACATAGTGAGAGGAGACATTCATATATCTACGTCATATACAAATTAATTCACTAATAGAAAGATACTGCATTGAACTCTGTTTCTTGGCTATTGTGAATACATATATATAGCCAGCTCAGTTCTGATACACAAAAAATAATTCTTCTGATATTGGAATCCTTTGAGCAAAATCCAGCTGTGATTCCCAATTACAGCAAACCTACCAAATTAATGAGACACAAAGTGTTGACTGAATGAGTCCAAGTCATTTAGTTGGTCTAGTCTAGCTGTGGCTAACAATTGCACTTAGCCCTCTAATTTCTATAATGTCTTTTGCAGCATACTTAAGATGGGAGAACTTAGTGTTTCAGTGAAAAAAAATTAAGCTGACCTTGCAAGCCAAGAGTCTCCTGGTCTAGAAGGTTATTGTATCTAACTGTACTAATCCCAGATTTTAGATTCCCAGCACCTACATGTATACACTGTAGATGTAGGTAAGACTCTAATAATAGTGACTGAAGATAGGTAAGCCCCATCTCCATATTGTGTCCAAGAGTATAATTAACAGAAGGATTTCAAGGTGGTTCTTTCATGAACAAGTTCGTATGTATGTTCTTTCAAACTCAACTAATTGGAGTATAAACAATGACCAAACAAAATAATATAGCACTGCAGTACAAGCAGTCCCAGGGCATAAAAGCTCAATAGCTAGGGGTCAACAACATATGGTTCTCCAGGGAAACTATTACTACACATGAGAGTATTTACATTTATTTCATCCCACTAATTCATGGTCATTATACATAGAAGTGATATGGATGAAGCAAATGTGACCAAATGATGCACCACAAACGGTTTGTAATGTTTGCAGAGCAGTTTGGGATGGTTAAGCCCTTTACCATGAGTTGCAGACAGGTTCTCACCCTTGCCTCCATTTATCTGCTATTAATTTGTCATTATATGATGGATGCTTTATGATGAATACCCTTGTAAAAAACATCTTAATGCTTATCCTAGTATGCACCATGCCTAAAAAGTAGATAGGGTTTGGGAGACCCATTTAAAGAACGGCATAGGCTCACACAAAAGGATATCCAGTGCTTTTCAGAGACTTGCCAGCAACTGCATTGTTTAGACATAATAGGCCCAGCACCAATGCATCAAACTTTAATCCATCCATGGTCTCCTGTCAAACCACTTTTGCGGATGTTTCGCAGATGCTTTATGCTGTACTTTTGACATGTCAAAACAACTGGTTAGACAAAGGCTTAGTATTGAAAGTTGTTTATAGTTTGATGTGACCAGTGTATCTAATATTGCCAAAATGTGGAGCCTTCAGTCTCTCATAAAAATGTACTGTCTCTTTCCATAAATGCAAAATCCAAAAGATACCTTTCTTTGTTCCTCTCTTAATCCCTCTCATTCTCTCACTAACAAGCACGATGGGAAATGAAAAACAAAAAGGGAGACTCAGAAAGAAGAAGAATTTTAGTGATAAGCTACAGCAAACAGTTCAGAAATAAGAGGATTTCCTTTCATGACCCGACCCCCCCCCCCCGCTGCCACAGACTGCCACACTACACTGGAATTACTAAGAACTTGAAGTGAGTCTTTCTAGGATTCCCTATTTCCTTTCCCATTCAATAGGAATCCTATTGTTGTCCTATCCAAATTTCAAAGATGAGTACTACTAGGTCTTCCGTGATGACATTCAACTTTCATTGATTTCATATGCACCCTGTACATGATTGCTACAACACTCAATCAGCTTTCTAGCTTTCCTCCCCTACTACAAAGCCAATTTTACTACGGCAACATTCAATTTTAATCAAATGGAAAATAGAGCTGTTGCTTAATGCAACAGGAAAACTGTATCCAACCTTCAAATAAGAGAAGATGTTTTGGTCTTTGCTAGTTTTTTGTCCTAAAAGCTGAAAGAGCTGCCTTGAATTTATGAGGGGGGGAGAAACTGTTTCTAAGTAATGGACAAGGTAAGAATGCCACAGCAATATACCTGGGACAATGGGAGAGGAGTGTGTGGTTCACATGGTAGCATGAACCAACCTAATGTTTAGTTCATGGACTAATTCACAAAGTGGAGCACATTAATCCTATGGATTTTGGGTTTTGAGGGGCTTTTTGTGGTGGGGTTGATTAAGAATTTAAATGTAGTCATATTCGTTCAGATTAAAGGTTTTCTGAGGCAGCTCTTGGTTCCACAATGCCCAACCCCTAACCTAGAGGAAGCCTCAAAGCAGGACATGAATGCAAGTACACACTTTTGCTCATGCTCCCAAGCAGCTAGTATATGGAGATATATTCAAGGAGATATACAGGTAACATATAGCCATCCATGTAGCAGCCACCAGGACCTGGTCTGTTTTGTCGAAAGCTGGCCCTGGCTATAGACATCTTGTGGCAGAGAAATCTACAGTGAGACTCCAGGATGAAAACTTCCTTCTATTTGCCCTACATTTCCCCCCTTTCAATTTCATTTGGTAACTCTCCAGTATTACAAGTTAGCCAGAAAAACCTGGCTCTGCTAACTTTCAGTATGGCATGTATAAATCATATACAATTTCACACTATCCCCATTGATTTGCCTTTAAACAAACAAAACAAAAACCCTAAATGGTTTGTTCCCTTTTCCTCATAAGAGAATTACTCCAGCTTTTTTTTTCCAATCTGGGCTGCCATTTTCAGGAACTACTTGACTGGAGGAGCAAATATGACAGTTCTGACTAGTAGCTATAAAAACCCTCCCCTCCATGAGTTTTTCTAATCCCATTTTTAAAGCTAAATTGGCAGCATCAAATCTGGTGGCAGCAAATCCCACAGTTTAAGTCACAGAGAAGAGCTGATTCAACATTTGAAGAAGCTAACTGCTGCTTTTCTCCAATTCCCAGCTCTTCGGTGAAGGATCCAATTATTTCAGACAATGTTCCCGGTGTGCTCGTGCACCCAGAGCTTCATCGGGGCCATGTAGCAACCACCAAAATCAATATCCATTTACTTCTGGGTTTCAGCTGAAACACTGCCTCCCATGCACAGACGGAGAAGACTCCTGAGCAGCAGGAAAACACAACAACAGAGAGAAAGTTGATTTCAGATGGTGAGACCAAGCTCCTGACACCATCTGACGTCCAAATGACAGAAATGTGGGGCATCTAGCTTGCCAACATCACACCCACCCTCATTTAAAGTTTTAAACAGAACAATCATGTATGCATTCCTATTTGGGAATGAGTACCCAGTGTGGCACTGATGATTTCAACTGAACAACCTATTTGGGTTTTGTCTCTGGCGATTCTCAATCATCCAGGTGAGGTTATCCAGGAGTTAAGTCATGGGCAATTGGACTTCTTTTCTTAACACTTTCAATCAATCAATCAATCAATCAATCAATCAATCAATCAATCAATCAATCAGCCTCTTTTGGCATAAAGAAAAAAGAACAAAAGAGCACATTAATTTATACTTAATTAATCAATACTTAATGGGAAGGTCTGCATATATATGATTTTCACTCACACAGGCCATTGTTCATCTAACAAGCCTATTCAAACCAGGGTGGGGTGAAACCAAGGTTTGCCACCACTGCCTTAGAGTGACAAAGCTACTTGGATGAGTAGTCAAGCGTTTCAATCTCATAAGAAGTAGAATTGCCATGACTTAGCTTCCAGATATTTGGAAATTGTTTGCATTTTCAGTGGAGGATGAGCTGCCATGAAACTAGAGATCAAGATAAACTTGCATCTCACACTTCCTAATGGTCACATGCCAATTCTTGAGCTGCTCATGTACCTCCTAATGAAGAGAGATTAGCCATTACATTAAAATGACGAATGGAAACCGATCCATATATCCATCTATTTCTCTACTCATTCCCTTCCTTCAGATCTTCTGGAACAATCTTACACACACACACACACACACACACACACACAAAATGGATATTCATCTGGGAATGGCATACAGTATATGAGCTGAAAGTGATTAATTGCTTGGTGCTCCAGCAGCAATATGCTTCCATGGTGATTAATGCTTGCCAGTTAAAAGTGTTTTGGTAAGAGGTGGATACCTTATAGTAATGCTGCAACAAATTACATTCTCTGCCAATAGCATCACACAGTATTCAGCACCAACAGCTCTCCCAATCTCAAGATGATTTATTGACTGAAGAGATTGTAAACGAGTAGGGAGGACTTCATTTCCTCTTACCATGAACAATCTCTGAACAGAGCGATGAGAGTAGGGATCATGTTCTACTGCAGAAATCTTTCTCACACACTCACAAAGAGTCTCGCAGGAAAAATGTCACCATTTAAGACAAATCTAATCGACCTTTCTTTCCCATAGGCATGAATCCAGAGGACAGTGATTCAGCTGCCACCAGTGATCCAGCACTGATGAAAGAATGCATCAGGCAAGCTGACCACAACTGACCCAGCATCTCTAGAACCATCCAAACCTGCCTAGATGCCCTAAGCACATCCAATCTCGCCTGATATTGGAAGCTAAGCAGAGTCAACCTTGGTTAGTACTTGGATGGGAGACCACCAGGGAATACCAGGTGCTGTAAGCTCCTAGAGTAGGAACTAGCAAGCCACTCCAGTATTCCTGCCAAGAACACTCCATGGACATGGTGTCACAAAGAGTCGGTCACAACTGTAATGATGCAACACACACACACACACACACACAATGGATACAGTGTATTTGGAAATGCACACAAAGATGCTTTAGGTTATGGAGGAAAGGCATGAAAATTGAGAAACTGGGTCCCAAAATGCATGAAAAGAAGGGAGGAAAAACTGACATGCAACATGAGCAGGATGAAAATACTGGTAAGATTTTGATAACAGAGTTTGGAAAAACAAATATTTTCATTATACCCAGAATTCTGGAATCAGATTGTCTCAGGTATTCGGCGATAGGGGTGGATGGGATTCCAACATTTTGGTAGTATAAAACAATAGCATTTCCAAGCTTCAGATTGGGGAAGGAAATTTGTGGCCATGCATGTGACTCTGGGCTGCAAATGCAGCACAGTACAGCAATGGAACCAATGACCTCAAGAGGTGGTTAGTCCCCCAGTACTGGAGGCATTCAAGAGAAATTTGGAGAACCGCCTGGCAGATATCCTTTGATTTACATTGGTTTGTGTGTGGACTTGATGGCCTTGTAGGTCTCTTCCAACTATAATTCTATGATCTCAGCATTCCTCATTAATTTGCAAGGGCTGCTGGGAATAATAAGTCAAAACCCAAAGATCTGGAGGTCTACAATTATCCATTTCCTTTTCTAGATAAATGCAAATAAAAATGTAACTGACAAATTTTCTCACTCTTCCCATAGATATTTTCTTTCTCCCATGTACAGATTTGCGAGGTTTTCATGCTGATCAATGAGGAAGGAAACTATTCTCCCTGCCATGCAGCCCAGAAACCCAGCAAGTTGTGCATGAAAAAGGAGGAATTCAGTTGCCCAATGACAGCCACTCTTTCTTTCAATGCCCAGACATCCATCACCAGGGTTGGCATGGAAATCTCATCTGCCAGACAGCCATCCTGAGGAAGTGACGGCGTGGTGACACTGATGACCTTTTATCTGTGACACGGAACCGTGAAGCCTCAGTATGTGGCTTAGAGTCAATATACTTCCTCTTTTTTATTTATTAAGTAACCTGTTGCCCATCTCCTGTCTTGTTTGTCCATCTTCACAGGCAGATGTATTTAATTAGCAGAAGAAGGAACTGCCTAGGCAACCTGTCATGTGTTTTTTCCCTTTTGCAAAAAAAATCCACATTAATGACTTTTTGCAACTTAAAATAACAACTCTGTTATTAAGGCTCTCACATGGAGAAGCAGATCTCACAAAAACACTGCTTGGAAGCAGAGGCAAGAAGCATTAACTCTTTCTTATAGGCAGTGATTGGACCCAGAGGGGGCCAAGGGGATGACAACACAAGAAAGGATTCCAGTGTGGTGTGATGATTAGCCCATCTGACTGAGGCTAGGAAGAGCTAGCTCCTTGTCCCCATGAACTCACAAAATTCTCTCGATTACACAACTAAGTCATTTTCTCTCTTGACCTGACCTACCTCATATGATTGTTATACAGATAAAGCAGGAAGGACAAAAGCCACATTCATTAGATATGCATAGCTAATAAATAATGTCCCCCTCAACTGCAGGATCCAATTCTAATATAGAGGAGTATTCCGAAAAGACATTCTGAGATTAAGTACAAGACCACTTTGCAAGCATCTAGAAATGAATGCAGTAACAACTAGAAGCCAACAGGGATTTATCAAGAACAAATCCTGCCATATTAATCTGATCTCACTTTTTTGATCTGGTAACCCCCCTGATAGGCAGGTGCTGTAGACGTAGTCTATCTTGACTTCAGAAAAGGTGCCCCATGATATTCTGATTAGCAAATTAATTAGGTGTGGGATAGATGGAACCACTGTCAGGTGGATGCACATTATGCTACAGAATCAAACTCGGAAGGTGATAAAGAATGGCTCCTTCTCAAACTGGGGGGAGGTAACAAGAGGGATACCACAGGGCTTGGTTCTGGCTCCAGTGATCTTCAACATTTGTATTAATGACCTGGAACAGGGGGTGTGGGGAATAAAAATAAGGTGGAATAGCCATGTGAAAAAGAGACAGAGGGGAGACATGATAGCACTTTTCAAATACTAGTGCACCCTACTCCATGCAGGAATAACATTCAAAGGATATCTGCCAGGTGGTTCTCCAAATTCCTCTTGAATGCCTCCATTGTTGGAGCACTCACTACCTCTTGAGGCAATAACCTCCACTATTATACTGCTTTAACAGTTAGGAAGTTTTTCCTGGTATTCAAAAGTTGCTATACAGAGGAGGTGCAGAATCTGTTCTTGATCAACCCAGAATGCAGACCATGCAACAACTGGCTCAAGTTACAGGAATTCAGGTTTCAGTTGAAAAACTTCCTCTTACAGTAGTACAGCAATGGAACCAATAATCTTGAGAGATGGTGAGGTGCTACAGCACCAGAGGTATTCAATAAAAAGTTAGACAACCACATGGCAGATACCTTTTGATTTGTATTCCTGCCTTGGATAGGGAGTTGGACTCAATGGCATTGTTAGTCCCCTTCCAATGACAAGAGTCTATGATTCTATGAAAACAATGACTGAAGCCCCTTTCCCCTGACCCTTGCTCTCCTAATGAGATAAAGTTTTTTTCAGTCTACAAGAGGAGCGGACAAGTTGCATCTTTCCAGATTTCATCAGATGACAACTCCTGCCCGTCCTTGTACAGCAGGGAGATTTTTTTAAAAAAAAAAACTGGGTTTACCATCTGTATATTGGAGAAATTAAAAAGCCATTAAACAGGAGGGTGGCCCAACACAGAAGGTGCACCTGCTCAGGACCAGAATCAGCAATGTACCTCAATTTGAAGGACACAAGACATTCACTCAAGGAGGATGAGAGAAGAGAGATGGTTTGAGAGATGGGTCAGGGAAGCCATCCATGTGTATATTGAAACCCCACCTCTCAACAGAGGTGGGGAGCTCAGACAAAATCTGTCTGCTATTTATCAAGCAACCCTTTCATTCCACAGACAAATCAGCAGCACTTCACACCTCCACCAGGAAAGCAAAGTGGTCTGCTTATATACCGCCCCATACCACTTCAAGTAGTCTCTGGGCGGTTTACAGTTTTTAATTACAGTATGCAGGCTACACATCCCCCCCCCAGCAAGCTGGGTACTCATTTTACCTACCTCAGAAGGATGGAAGGCTGAGTCAACCATGAGCCGGCCACAGCTAACGATCCATACTTAATGAGTTTTGGAAAAGGTTGCATAGGTGAAACTTTCACACACCTTAGGCTATTGTCCACCTAATGGACCTATTCAGGCCACTGTCCAACTTATGAGCATATTCAGGCCAGGGTGGTGTGAAATGAAGGTGAACTATCAAATGGAGGACTCACCACTAACTTTCCTCAGACTGACAAAGCTTCTTGGATGAGTTTCGATCTCTCAAAAAAGAAGTCCAGTTGCCATGACTCAACTTCCAGATAAACTCACCTGGATGACTGAGAATCTTCATAGACACACACACACCTCTACTTTAACTTAACTTTCCCTGACCTCTCTCTATTTATTATGTGTTTAAGATATTTTTACCCTGCCTTCCTCCCTTAAAAGGAACCAAAGTAGGTCACATAATTAAAAACACAATATTTAAAAGCTAAAACAGTTATCATGCATTTTTTTTTAAAACTAAACAACTACTATGTTAAAAACAGTAAACAAGAGAAAGGTCTTTGCCTTTCATAGATGGCCAAGCATTATGGGCCAAGGCTGTTTCCTTCTACAGATCATGAGTTGTCCCTGGGGCCTGCTCTGATCACCAGAGGCAAAACCTATCTAAGGAAAATTTGCACATGGAACATAACCACTATATGCAGGTTGTTTTCTTGCTTCCTGGGCTTCAGGTTAGAAAAGCAGCCATGTGATCAGCTGAGCAATCCAAGGAAGACAAGACACACAAGGGACATTTTGAGAAACAAGAACTTTCCCACGTGCACTTGCTCTTATGTGACTGCAGAGGAAAATGGGATTCTGGCCTAAAAAGAGAGTGTTGCAAAATCCAATATCGGTTCCCTTTCATCTGAGATGCAGTCAAGAGCAGCTTCCTCAACACTATAAGGGCGAGATGTATCACAGTGCCCTGTTTCTCCCTCCCTCCCTCCATCACTTCATCTTAGCACATTCCTCGCATGAAGATACGACCTAGGAAATTGAATAGCTTTAATGAATGACTCATTAACTGACACCGACATTGTCCCTTATCTTAATTTATTAATATCAATCCTAGCTCTTCCATCTCATGCACTTGCCATTGAAAGACAGATGCACACTGTACCTTCAAGGGAAAGCATTCAATTTTTTTCATATGCATCATAAAGTTCAGAATCGTTTCAGATCTTAAATCTTTCTGCTTTCTGTCAGGTGTTCAATTCCCTCCTTTCTTCAAAGCTCAAGACTCACTAGCTTAGGAGGCAGACACCTGATGACTGGAAGAAATTAAAAAAAAGACAGAAAGTTGGTGTGGGGAGGAAAAAAGTGTCACTGGCAAATGGGGTAGATCAATGAACCAGACCATTCTGCTCAAGTCAAGGCACACGTGTGTGCGTGTGCATGTATTGTGCTTTAAGAATGGCAAATTCAATGTCATGCATGAAGGACGACAGGAAGGAAAGTCAGCCAAGGAAAAGGCGAATGAAAGTGAAAATGTAATTAAAGGAGGAGAAAAGATTTCTCCTCTTCTAAAACATAAACAAGATTCTGACAGTCAATGACTTCTCGGGGCAGAGAAAATGCAAAGTGTGAAGACGTGAGAGTCTTTCCCAGGACTCAAGGGAGATAAAGGCTTCCTTCCAGCCACTTCTGCAGCATGAAATCCATCCCCGTGTTCAGAATGTATTTTCTCACTCTTCCCTGGTCTGTCCCATGTCTCCCTTCCCACTTTAAAACAAAGCAGAGCATTTGGAGGTGACGGCGTAGCTCATTTGGTCCGTGTTTCACACTCTGCAAGGGTTTTATCATACACTTTGCTGCCAGCATTTATCAAGCCACAAAGTTTATTTACATAAAATTAGCCAACTGTTGAGAAGGGATGCTGAGACTCAATCCTCTCTCAATGCAGGATATGCATATCTAAAGTATCTCTGCCAGGTAGCCATCTAACATCTGTTTAAAACTTCCAGTGGTGATATATTATGAGGTCATGCACTCCACTGTCAAATGACTCTTGATGTTAGCAATATTTAAATGAAATCTCATTTAATTCAAATCCATTGTTTTGGGTCCTACTCTCTGGAGCTTCAGTACGCAGGTCCTTCAAATATTTGAAGATGGCTACATCATCATCTCTCAGCCTTCTCACCAGAGTATACATACTCAGCATCCTCACAGGGTTTGATCCCCCACATCCTTTACCACCTTGGTTGCCCTTCTTTGGACACATTCTTTGCTTTCAATGCCCTTCTTAAATTAGAAATGGAAATAGTCATCTCGGGGAGATCTGACCAAACATAATTATGTTGCTTATTCAGTTTGTTAATATTGTTATAGTTATTGTTATAAACCGCCCAGAGTTCCTCTGGAAGGTGGGCAGTATATAAGTATTAAAATAAATAAACAAATAATAAATAAATAAATAAATAAATAAATAAATAAATAAATAAATAAATAAATAAATAACAAAGTGGTCCTATTGACCTGAAAATTAGAACTGCATTAGTTTCTATACCTGGTGATGAATCATGTTTAGGTTATTTATTTATTTATTTATTTATTCATTCATTCATTCATTCATTCATTCACATTTTTACCTTGCCTATATGGTGGCAAAGCCACTACTCTGGCCAGGCTACTATCAAAACATCAACAATCCACATAAAATTCAACGAACACCATAAATTAAAAGAGAAAACCCTCCTCAGCACTAACTACTGTATATAAGAAAATCTAGAGTGAAACAAAAGATGGTGGTGAAACCATAACAATCTGATCATACGAACATATTTTCAGCAGCTTCAAGCTGCAGCCCCATACAGAGAACATTGCAATAGTCTCTCTTCAAGATTGGCAGCATGTGAACCAGTATTATTGGGAACTTCCCATTGAAAAGGTGTGCAGAGTGCCTCAGTTGGAAGAAAGCAGGAAAGGGCCAGATTCAGAAACACACAGATTATAAACCTGATCTTTTTTTTTTGGGGGGGGGGATATTTAGATCATTTTAAAACACATTACTATAAAGCTAAACATTGTCTACCCTGGATCCGTGCATCTAATCTTTCTTGTCTAAATATAGAATTCGTATTTCCTTTGTCCTCAAACATAACATTCTGTTATGGGCATCTCCAGCCCTGATTCTTTCTTCCCAACTATTACCTACATATCCTTCCCATTCTGATGCCATATTCAGACTCAAGGGGCATCCCCCCACTCCTTCATCCTGGACATTAACAAATATGTTAAAGAACACAAGGTATAGGACAGAACTCTGCATCTTGACGCTACACACCACTCATTTTCAAGATAACAAGAAACCATTGATGAGAACTCTCTGGCTACAGCCTATTAACCAGCTACAAACCTACCCAACCACAGCATTATGAAGCCCATACTCAATTCTATTACTATATTATAAATTCTGCTTATTACCCCTTTCATTATCTCACTTTCATCTACCCTTTCCTTCTGTTATACCATCTCTTCAAATCTTATAAACACCCTGCAAGTATCATCTCTTTTTACCAAATTTTTATTCCATTACTCTGTGTAAGATTAAACCAAGACATTATTCCTAAAACATCTATTACCCCTCTTTCCCAACTAATTTTTTTATCCTCATAATTTGCTTCTTTCTTAATAGATTCTCTAAATTTTTGCTTAAAATTTCCTGGAAATGTTTCCAGTTCTATCACTGGGTACAATGGAGAAACTGATTGGATATTTTTCTATATTAGTTCTTAAAATATTGTTGGAGACAAAAGGCAGGGCGTGTGGGGGTCTTTTTTAAAAAAAACTCTTATTATTATATTGTATATAGAAAATATCCTCAGGGTTTCCACAAACGTCTCACAACTCTAAAGTTAAGCTTATTAAATTATTAAAATGAGATATAATTTCAGGCACATGTCTCATTTGATTAGGTATGCAACTAATAATAATCATGTGCCATCCAGTCAATTCTGACTTATGGCAACCCTTTCCAGTGTTTTTTTTTTCAGGAAAAGAACAGACAGAAGTGGCTTAAAACCAAACCATGCTGCTTAGATACTGCCCCATTGCCCTTAAAGCATTCCCTGGGCAGTTTACAATTTAATTATGCAGGCTACACGTTGCAACCCCAGAAAGCTAGGTACTCATTTTACCAACCTTGGAACGATAAAGGCTGAGTCAACCTTAAACCAGCTACTGTGGAGTGATCCCTGGGTCGTGAGAACACTTTTGGCTGCAAGACAGCAGTGACCCCTGTAGATGCTTGTATTTTTTTGGGGGGTTGGTGGGTGGGGGAGTGTTCAGGGATTTTTTATGTGTGTGTGTTGAAAGGTTTTTTTAATGTGTGTGTGTGTGTGTTGAATCTGGTCTCTGGGTGTCTGAATTTCG